>CM031375.1:44388230-44804101 GCA_018208015.1 Medicago ruthenica
GTGTGTTTGGTGTGTTGTGTGCGGGGTGTGGGGGAGAGTTAGGCTGGGTCGTATGGGTGGTGTGTGGGGTTTGATTGGCTTGTGTGGGTCGTGTGAGTTGGTTTGGCTTGTTGGGGTTGTTGTGTTTTGCGGCTGGGTATGCTAGAGGAGGAGGGAACGTGTGTGTTTTGGGTGTGTGATGAGTGGTGTGTGTTATTTGTGGTAGGTTTTGTGTTAGGGGCGTGGTGTTTTACTGGGCCGTTGGCTTTGTGAGGGTTTGTTGTGTGTTGTGTAGTTTGAGTTTTTTGCTTTGTGTGTTTGCTGTAAAAATTTTCAGTTTGATAAAATTTCTTCCCCCTTTGCCTCTGAGTTTTTTTTGCCTCTGTTATAGACAATGTTTTTGGTCAAAAATCTGGTTAACATCCTTGAAAAGGGGAAGAAAATGACTTGCCTCTGATTTTGGACAGATTTTGGACACAAGATGAAGAAAAACAGAGAAAAAAAATGATGGCACTGACAGCACTGTACGTGTACTGTACACTGTACAGTACAGTGACTTTGACCCACAAAAATTAAAAAATTAAAATTAAATTAAAAACATTAAGAAAATGACAATAATAAAAAGGGAAACAATTAAATAGTAATAATAGTAGTAATAATAATAATAATAATAATGAACAATAAATAGTAATAATAGTGATAATAATAATAATAATAAAAATAATAAAAATGGAATAAATGAACAATAAATAAAAACTGAGACTAAAGGTAAAGATGAAAAATAAACATAAAAAAAAAAAAAAGATACCAAGTGACCCTAAAACGAACCTAAAAAATGAGGTATTTTAAAATACCTCCCTGCCGAAATTTCGTCTGAAACGACGAGAATTTTTGGCTTAAAAGGACGAGAAAAAACAAAAAATAAAAATGGGTCAAAAAATGGGGTATGACACCCAAGTACCTACTTGAGGTAATATTTCTGACTATCCCGTCGAATTGGTCCACAGGAATGTCCTTGGTGACATGTGCCTCACTGAGGATCCGCAGCAACGCTTCTCGGTGTGCTTCCGAGCTTAGTAGTAGGGATAGCATGGAGATCTTGGAGGGTGTTTGACCTAGCTGGTCAATGATTTTATACTCGCTCTTTTGGATTATCCTTAGGAACTCTTCGGCCTCTTTTTGTGGGGCTGCCTTTTGAGAGGGCCCCGCTTGGTTCTCTTTTTCCTCCACGCTCTTTTCTTTGAGCGGCTCTCTTGGTAGCACGGCTGGCGTCTTTCCGAGTTCTTTCGGAGCGAAGATTCTACCACTTCTGGTTATTCCTCCAACACCGGTGATGTTAGTGATGCTGGGCTCAATTTTGGCTAGTGGTTTTCCTTCCACGTAGGCCACAGGTTGGTAATTCCATGGTACCCTCTTCGTGCTTTCAAAAGAGAAGGGTGCAGGTACGTGGAATGTTATGGGCTGTATGGGCATTGGTAACTCTCTCCTTTGGTAAGGGATTTCGAGAGGTTTTGGGTCGTGAGACTCCAAGGTAGCAACGTCCGTGCCATCCTTTATATAGCCCACTTGGATCCAACCTTGGTCCATTAGCTCTTGAAGACAGCTCTTCAACTCGCCGCACTTGTCCGGGTTGATTTTGCAGGCTTCACAGTTGACGTGCATTTCCTCGAACAAACCAAAACTGGTTAAACGCTCCCTTATGATTGACAGGGGGGTTTTAACATTGGCTACCTTCTTGATTGGACCAAAGTCCTCTTGTTCCTCCACCGCATTTACAGAGGGACCCGCATGCCCCGGTAATGGGTTATTTTTTACATTGGGGTTCTCCTCTTTGAAGGATAACAGCTTCTTGTCAATGAGACTCTGGACCTTGTATTTGAGTGCTTTACATCCTTCAATATTGTGCCCCGGGGATCCCGCATGGTATTCACATCTTGCGTTGGGATTATACCAAGGTGGATATGGTGGCACCAAAGCTGGTAATGGTTTTATCTCGACCATGCCCTTTTGAATTAAATATGGCAAAATCTGACCATATGGCATGGGTACGGGATCAAACTGTCTATTGTTGTAGCTGTTCCTTGGGCCCGCTTGGTTCCTTGGTGGGTACCCGCCTTGTTGTTGCTGCTGTTGATGAGGCAACACTGCTGGTTGTCGTGGTGGAGTTGTGGGAATTACTTGAGGTGAGTAATGCCCTTGAGCCATTGCCGCTGCCACATAAGGATAGTGGTAGTGAGGCATTTGATTTGGTGGTGGGCAAGATGGTCCCACTAGAACAGCATTTGTCTCCCCCTCTTTCTTTTTGTGAAAGTTGCTGGGAGGTCTCCTAGCTCCACTTTGAGCTTCTAGAGGGCCTTGGATCTTTCCCCTCTTTACTCCGTCCTCTATTCTTTCACCAACCATGACTAGATTGGAAAAGCCGGACGATGTGCTTCCAATCATTTTGTCGTAATATGGGCCTTGAAGTGTGCCCATAAAGGTGTCGACAAGCTCCTTTTCCAATAATGGTGGTTGTACACGAGAAGCTAATTCTCTCCACCGTTGAGCGTACTCCTTGAAGGATTCATTGCTTCTTTGCAGGAGGTTTTGCAGTTGCATCCTATTCGGAGCCATGTCCAAATTATATTTGTATTGCTTTAGGAAAGCATCGGCTAGATCCTTCCAAGTTTGGACATGGGTACGCTCGAGCTGCATGTACCAATCCAAGGACGCTCCGCTTAAACTATCTTGAAACACATGCACCATGAGTTTCTCGTTCATTGCGTAAGCTGCCATCTTCCTACAGAACATCCGTAGATGGTTCCGAGGGCATTGTATTCCCTTGTACTTTTCGAAATCCGGTGCTTTGAACTTCGGAGGGATCACCACGTCGGGCACTAGGCACATATCCAAAGCGTTGTGGGCACCGTATGAACTGAACCCTTCGACAGCTTTCAACCTTTCTTCCAAAACTCGATACATTTGGGTAGTATCATTGTTTTGGTGGGTGGTGTCGGGAGCAGACTGCCTTGGCTGATTATTTTCCACATCATGGGAAATCACCTCATGCTGAGTAGTGGAAGTTCTTTGAGGACGACGCTCTTCGTTCCTTACGGGGATTGTGAGCGGTGGTGGAGGTGGTCCATGGCCCTCATTTTCAAATGGTGGGGTATAATCCGGAGGTAAACCGTAAAGAGGCCATTGCACATTGGCCGCATCCGTTGCTGGGCGAGGATTACTCTCTCGTGCCGATAGAGCTTGCATTAACTCTAGCATCTGATCCATCTTCCCCTTCATTCCATCAACCTCATCTCTCAAAGCCGCTTGAGTTTGTTCCAAATTGTCCATGATCCTTTGTTTGTTAGCTCGTGTTCCGTACGAGTGTTGGAGATTTGATTCTTGGACCGAGGGCTTTCGGGGTTTTCGGGCTATGATTACTTTGAACTGTTTTTAGGGAAATGAATGAGTTTTTTTTTTAAAAAAAAATGCATGAAGATGCATGTGGATGTATGTATGCGATGAGTATGCAAAATATGCGTTTTTTTTATTTTGCTTTATGGAGGAATTTAAAGGTGCACAATTAATATTAGCAATTCGAAATATTAAAGACCGGGAAATTGATTATGCTTCAAAATATATTTGATTAAATAACATTTGTTTACAACTTGTAACTAATGCTATTACAAATCAAATAGCCGCTCGCTTCTCGGCTTTGCTCATCTCCTCCCTATAGAAATCTATGGTGTCCTTGCAGAACTTCATAAACTTCTGGATCTCCATAGGGATGACGAAGTAAGGCATGACCATCTCGGCCTCCGCTAGCCTCTTTGGAAGTTGGGTGATTACCAAATTCGAGAATGCAACCAATTTAGTGAAATCCTCACTTAATCGGGTGGCATCTTGCCATACACATTCAATCACTTCCTTGCGCTGGTCTAGCTTGACTCTTGCACTTCTAATTTCATCATGTAGTTGTGCAATATGGTCCCCATGAGCTCTTGCAATCTTGTCGAAGTATTCTTCAAATTTCTTGATGTCCTCTTCGAGATGATTGCACTTTAGCCTCCCTTGATGAGAAAGGCTCTCATGTCTTTGCCATTGGACGCGTTCGGCTTGAAACTGCTCTTTGTAGTCTTTAACTACTTCTTGGAGCTGTTGATTTTTCTCTTGAAATTTCAACCTCCATTTCCGTTGAGCTTCGATGGCTAATTCGCCAAACTTCTTGAGCTCTTGGTTGGAATGTAAGATTCTTTCCAACTCTTCGTCCTTGGCCACAAGATTGGCATCCGCACTAACCAAGCCGCCTCCTATCCAATCTCTCTTCCCTTCGGAGATTCTTAGCCGCTTTTGGCACACTAGGAGAGAATTTGTCACTTCATCACGATCTCTCTTCGTCCTAGTGATTTCTCCAAAAGCTTGGAGGTGCTTCAATTCTAAGTCTCCGTTTTTGTTTTGGAGTTATTGAATTTTAGCTTTGAGTTCCTCCACTTCTTTGTTGGGAATGGTTGCAATAGGTTTAGGTGTAGGAGGTTTTGGAGGGCTTATGACCACGAAGGGTTGCTTGATTGCTTTGACCCTCTCCTTCACCCATTGAGTATAAAGGGGTTTGGCGACACAATTTCTCTTGCCGACCCTTCCTTTGTGCACTTGGCTCCATGCTCCCCGGATTCTCTCTAGCAATGCCGGGTCTTGATCGCCTTCCCTTAAGTAGAAAGCTTCCAACAAAAAGGTCATTAGGTTTATCTTCCATTGAAAAACCTAGTTGTCGGAGAGAGAGGACCGGATTGTAGTTAATACATCCCTTAGTACCAATGAGGGGTACGTTAGGGAAGTCCCCGCAACTGAGGATAATTTCCGGGTCCTCTAAATTTGGTGAAAACCAATGGATGTCCTTCTCGGCGAGGGTTGTCATCCGTTGCGACCATTTGAGCTTGGCCCGGTTTTCCACAAAATCTTGGTTTCTTGGCATGTGAGACATCATCCAAATTTGCACCATAGGAGTACAACAAGAAATTTTGCGTCCCCTTGCTTGTTCATGCCTAGAGTAGAGGGTATGATAAAAATCCGCCAAAATTGTGGGAACTGGATTTTTAGTCATAAATACCTCTAAAGCCGGAAAGTCTATGAAATCGTCCATGTTGGGGAATAAGACAATTTCGTAGACTAAGAGGGCTAAGATGGCGTTGAATGCCCTTCCCTCTTTGTTGGCTAACATTTCCCGAGCTTTGGCTTCCAAAAACTTTCTTGCGAATCCCTTAAGGTTTCCTCTAACTTCCAAGTTAGATGCTACTTCTTGGGTGTCAAGGTATAAGGATTCGGCGATGGCTTCTAATGTGGGATCTTTTCCCGGACCGAGATAAAGTTCACGACCCTTCATGCTACAACCCAAAATCTTCTCAAACTCTTCCAAAGTCGGCGCTAGTTGGAAGTCTTGAAATGTGAAGCACCGTAGAGGTGGGTCGAAGAATTGCGCCAAAGTGGTTAAGGCCGTTGAATCTATTCTCACGGGTAGAAGATCAAGGATTAGCCCGTAGCTCGCCTCGAAAATACTCTTGTTGACTGAGGAGAGCCTCTTACTTAGAGCTAATAAACTTTCCACCCTAGGAGCTTTAACCTTGAAGGCGAGCGTATTTTTATTCCCGGAATCCATATTTCTTTTTGCTAATATTTGGTTGTTCTTTTTTAAACTCCTATAAAGCAAAATGATGCGAAAATTACTTTCATGAATGCAAATGATATGCAAGGGTATGGTTTATGAAGGTTCGGAACTTCCCCCCATCCTCACATGTAGGCTCTAAAAGGTGAAATTTCCTAAGAAGAGGTCCTTAGAGTCATAGATCTCACATGGAATTAGGGTTGTCTATGGACATACGTCGACATGACTTCAATTAATTCCACGTGAAAATCTCCTCTAAGCGGGGTTGGGCATCCTACCTCACGGACATACGTCAACGCGGGCTTCCGCACACAACCTCCTTCTAACTTAGTTTTTTTCTCAAGCTCGGGTAGAGAGCCTCACACGTCCGGCATTAACCCGAACAATGTGGAGTAACATCACTCAAGTAACCCCCGCATTTGATAAATATATGATATGAATATAAAGCAAAATAAAGCAATTATAAACATAAAGCATAGATATGACATGGATGAATAAAATAAAAGCATGGCGCGCAAATAAAATAAAAACAATTGGCTTTAAAAGCCAAATAGGTTAGGCTTGACTCGCTAGTGGGAAAAGGGTCCCCAGTGAAGTCGCCAGCTGTGCGCACCTCGTTTTTTACAAAACGCGCAAATCCTCCGAGGACGTCCTCGAACGCTCGGAGGGCCTTTGTGAAGTTGCCACCAAAGTTTTTGTGTAAAGGGAACATTGATAAACCCTTAAGTTTTTTTATTTGAAAGGGAAACGATAATAAAACCCTTGACGATGAGGAAAAGGACTGGTCATCGCACCCATTGTCGGGTTCGGGAGTCGATTACGCAAGGGGAAGGTATTAGCACCCCTCACGTCCGTTGTACTCAACGGGAACCTTCTATTTGGCTAAAGCTTAAATTGTTTTTAAATGTTTCGCGCGCATGCTTATCTATGTCAAAAGAAAATATACTAAAAGGGGGAAAAAGAGATGAAAACAAACGAAAGGAAAAAAAGTTTTTTTATTATTGCGCTTGACAAGATGTCGATCTTGCTCCTACGTATCTCCCGGTAGTCGGAGAATTCAAAGCGTACGTAGTTCTTTGGTAAAGAACTTAAAGCTGGTTAAATGGACGATATTTTGACCGTATTCTTGCGATTAAACGTAGCTTGTATGCTCGCGTATGGGAGACTTAAGCGTATTAGCTTGTATGCTCGCGCATGGGAGGCTTAAGCGTTTGTTTACGAATCGCGCTTAGAATAGGTAAAACATGTCCGTTGGGTAAGAGGGTTCGATTTGGTCGCGTTGGGACCAAAAGAGGTACAATGGACTTAATTGAGTCGATCATTGACCGGGGTGACTCCAATGAGTCGGGGGATTGAATCAAATGGCCACGGGGGACCAAAAGGTTCGGATTGACCACAAGGGGCCAAGATTTGGTTTGGTATGGTCGGATACGTTGAAAAAAGGGGAATGACGATTGTCCGAACGACGAGACATACGTCATGCATTCGTACAATCGGGGCAATGGAGAGACATACGTCACACCATCCCTTTTTCATTCAAGTTTTTTGGTATAATTTCTTAGAAATCCCAAAGTATATCAAAACATTTGGTTTGAAACCCGAAATGAAAAGATTTTAGCAATTTTGCTAGAAAACGCATAAGTTCGGCTTGTTTTGCGAACGGTTTTAAAAAACGAACAAATTCGGCGTATGTTCACGCTTGGTTTTGAAAGTTGTTTTGAAGGTTTGGGGACATAACTTGCTTTGCAAGTTACCCAAAAAGTGTTACCCGAACTTGCAAATTTTCAATATTATGCAAAATCCTTGACATGATTTGGATAAAATGGGTTTTAAACCTCCTAGGTTCTGAGCTCTTGGGCTAGAACCTCAAAAATTGCCCATTTGGGCACCTAAACTCAGATTCTGAGTTCTGTCATGGTCGCTCTGCGACCATGACTTCGCACTGCGAACAATGCGAATTTTTGAGTTCAGAAGCTGTTTCTGAACTTTTGTTCAGAAACAACTTCTGAACACACTCAGGACCTTTTAGGTGAGTGAAAAGTTTTGAGTTTTTGCAATAAAAGGGGCTGGACAAACCAGTTTTGATGTTTTGAAAACCTTGGGATTTCTTTTGAAATTCAAAAGGGGTTTTTAGAACAAAAAGGTTTTGGACCAAAATTGCTATGCAAGCACAAATGTAAATGCAAAACAAAGGCTTAGAAACTTACAGAAATCCTTAGCAAAGCTCCAGCTGCAATGGATTTGAATTGGTTGAATGTTCTTGCAAAGGTTTTGAATATTGGATGGTTTTTGAACTTTGTAAGGCTTTGTGTTTGATTGGTTTTTTCTGGTTGTTTGAGTAGTGTTTCTTTGTGTGTAATGCTCTTTGAATTGCTGTATTTTCTGCTCTTTCTTATGCTATGCAATCCTGCATTTCCCCTTGCCTTGCATCTCTATTTATAGGCCAAAATGCAATCTCAAGTAATGATGGAAAATCCATAGGACCTAGCTGATTTATGGGCTAAATCCAGGCTATTTGGCTTTGCATTTAATGGTAATGGATAGAGGCAACCTTGCCTTGTTCCAAGGGTTAAGTCTTTGACTGATTTCAGCCACAAAATCAAAGGTTTTTGGATAGAAATGATGATGAACATGGCTGGATTGCAATTGGCCAAGCTTAGGGATCAATCCTTGCAATCTCAATGGTTGATCAATAAAAACGTGCACTGTGATGTGCAGAGATTGGGGGATGCAAAAGGCTACCTATGGCTGGTGTGAGGGGTGAAAAGTTGCTGCCAAAACAGGGTAGGCACTCATGACTTTTGCAAGTGAAAAATCCAGCTGGTTTGACTGGTTTTGGGGGAGCAAGCAGGAAGAAAGACTTCAAGCAGGTGGCTGGCAACCTTGGGGTGGTTAACAGGTCACTTGGGAGGGACAAGAGCTGCCCAAGGGCAAGCCCACTTGCTTGTCACATGCTAGGTTGGAAGAAAAAGCTTCCAACCTTGGCATTAATGGCAAGTCTCTCAATTCTGGTTTTGCTTGGCCCAATTAGCCATGAATGCTGATTAAAATAAATATGTAAATGGTGTGCAACAAAATCTGGAATTAAATCAAAGAAACCAAAAATCTGCAGAAAAATCGCAGATTTCGCAGTGCGAAGTGACCTTCGCAGTGCGAAGTCATCATTTTTGAAATGTTGACTTTTTGTTGACTTTTGTTGACTTTGACTTTTTTCCCCTCTTTGATTTTTTTTGATTTTTTGTTTAAAAAGGCTTAGGACAAAATTGGGGTACTACACCTGCTCTGATGCCAATTTAAATTCCTGGCAGGACTGATTCTGAACTATAAAACAGAGTACAATACGCAGAACAGAGTATACAGTTCAGAAGCAAAATAACAGACAGAAAGTAAAGAACGCAAGTGATTTGTTAACCCAGTTCGGTGACAAACACACCTACGTCTGGAGGCTACCAAGCCAGGAAGGAAATCCACTAAATAGTATCAATTCAAAGATTTATGACAACAGCCCCTGTTTCTCAGTCTTCTCACTTAATCACTACCTGTATAGATTTCAACCTAGGAACTCCTAGACCTGAGACCCCTCTCACTTCCCTCAGTCAATCACTGCCCCAGTGATTATCAGACTCTAATAAATCAAACAAAGATGGAGACACTCTCCTAAAAACTCAATATGTAACGACCCTATTTTCGTATATTATATTTTTATATATTTTATTTTATTGTTTGGCTTTTAAAAATATTTTCTCGTAATCGATAAATAATTATGTGGCGCGAGGATAAGTTCGTAATCGAGTTTTTAAGGTTTTGAGCGAATTGGGCCTAAGGCGTGAATAGTATTAGGCTTTTGAGTTATGAGTAGTAATGATCAAGTGGATGAGATTTAGTGAGATTGGATTGGATGGCTAGGATTGATCATGAGAGAGTTAGTAAGAATGGATGGCCATGATTTAATTGATTGGGTTATAAGAGATATCACAAAGATTTTCCCAAGCATTATTCATTGTCTTTTGAGAAGCAGAAAACGTGAAAGAGAAGGGAGAGAAAGCTAGGGCACGAGAAAGAGAAGGAGAAAGGCGAAAGAGAAGGAGAAAGGAAAAGGAGAAAAGCTTGCGAAAGCTAGGACAAGAGCTCACGAGAGAGAGCAAGAGAGAAAGCTTGGAACCTTCGTGGATTCATCGATTGCTAGGTAAGAGAGGTAGTATTACTTATTCACAAGTGATAGAGAAGGGGAGAATGTCTATTTCTCCATCCCAAACTTCCTTTCACTTTGTCTAGGTTTTGATAGAAATGCTGTTAATGATTATATTATGTTCATTTGATGCTTAGTGATGTTGATGGTATGTTTAATTGAAGTTATATGATGGTTATCTATGTTTGGGTATTTCGAAAATGATGTTGTTGTTCTAGAAAAGCTTGCGGGAACCCTAACAATGGTGGTTTTTGTTAAGGTCATTATGTTGTGTGAGTATGAATTATATGATGTTTGAAATGGCTGTTAAGAACTAATAGAGTGTGTCTAAGGTTTTGAAAGTGGATTTGGACGTAGTAATATTAAAGACTAAGGTGTGAGAAGTGATGAATATGTTGAAATGGATAAGTTATTGAAGTGTGTGGGTGTTCCTTTGAAACCCTTATGTGTTTGAGATTGTGGTGTGATTGCTTGGTTTATTTGAGATTGTTGAACATGGTTGAGTATATACATGTTGTGTCTTATGATATGGCCATGAGAGCCTAGTGTTCGTATTTGTTGTTGTTGTGATAATTATCAGAGAGCTGATAATTAGTTGTGTTATTTGTGTTTGTTGTTGTTGTGATAATTATCAGAGAGCTGATAATTAGTTGTGTTATTTGTGTTTGTTGTTGTTGTGATAATGTTATTCGATGATATCCGTGAGCGGATATGAAATCCAAGAGAGCTTGGTAATCAAGAGAGCTTGGTAAGGATATAAGTTTATCCGAATGAAATCCATGAGAGCGTGGTTATCAAGAGAGCTTGGTAAGGATATAAGTTTATCCGAATGAAATCCATGAGAGCGTGGTTATCAAGAGAGCTTGGTAAGGATATAAGTTTATCCGAATGAAATCCATGAGAGCGTGGTTATCAAGAGAGCTTGGTAAGGATATAAGTTTATCCGAATGAAATCCATGAGAGCGTGGTTATCAAGGAGAGCTTGGTAAGGATATAAGTTTATCCGAATGAAATCCATGAGAGCGTGGTTATCAAGGAGAGCTTGGTAAGGATATAAGTTTATCCGAATGAAATCCAAGAGAGCTTGTTAAGTGATAATGGTTATTGATGAGTTCGTGTGTGGTTGATGAATTCGTGTGTGGTTGATGAATCCTGTGTTCTGTCGAGTGTGGTTGATGAATCCTGTGTTCTGTCGAGTGTGGTTGATGAATCCTGTGTTCTGTCGTGTGTGGTTGATGAATCCTGTGTTCTGTCGTGTGTGGTTGATGAATCCTGTGTTCTGTCGTGTGTGGTTGATGAATCCTGTGTTCTGTCGAGTGTGGTTGAGAATTCTGTTCTTCGTGTGGGGTTGAGAATCCTGAGTATCGTGTGGGGTTGAGAATTCTGTTCTTCGTGTGGGGTTGAGAATCCTGAGTATCGTGTGGGGTTGAGAATTCTGAGTTCGTGTGGGGTTGAGAATTCTGTTCTTCGTGTGGGGTTGAGAATCCTGAGTATCGTGTGGGGTTGAGAATTCTGTTCTTCGTGTGGGGTTGAGAATCCTGAGTATCGTGTGGGGTTGAGAATTCTGAGTTCGTGTGGGGTTGAGAATCCTGAGTTCGTGTGGGGTTGAGAATCCTGAGTTCGTGTGGGATTGAGGTTTCGTGTTTCGTGTGTGGTTGATGAGTTTCGTGTGTGGTTGATGAGTTTCGTGTGTGGTTGATGAGTTTCGTGTGTGGTTGATGAGTTTCGTGTGTGGTTGACGAGTTTCGTGTGTGGTTGATGAGTTTCGTGTGTGGTTGACGAGTTTCGTGTGGGGTTGATGAGTTTTGTGTTTTGTCGATTATGTGTTGTGTTTTAGTCATGTATAATAATGCGTTATTTATACATGTTATTGGTTGTGATACTAACACTCTCTGTTTTGTGTTATGTGCTGGATCTTTGGGGATCCAGATTTTCAGGAAGACGAGCCTATCGTCGAGGAGTAGCTTTTGCTGTTTAGAAGCTTGCGTAGTGGTGAGGGCATAGCTTAGCTATCCTTACTTTTTGGTACTAGGTGTTGTATCCTAGTTAGAGTCTAGGGCTCTGATAGTTGTAACACCACTTTGGGTATCTGAACGTGTATGTATAACTTTGGTAATGACCTCTATTGTAGTTATGGATGTTAGTTTTCTAATGCGTTGGTTTGATGTCAAGATGATTTAAAGTACTTGAGTTATGGTCAAATTACTGTTGTATGTCGCAGTGAATTTTTATGGATTTTCTGCACAACTTTCTGCATAATTTTCTGCATAACTTTCTGCACAATTTTTCCGTATTTAAAACGAAAACTGGTACTGATTGGTACAGATTTGGCCTTGGGGGTGAACATGAAAGTTTTAGATAATTTTGTTAGCTTTCCAGTGGCTTTGGTTTGACGTGAAAATGATTTTTAGTTTTTGAGTTATGATGAAAATACTCAGAGGAGGTTTTAGTGGATTTGTGCTGTGACAGCATTTTCAGATTTATGTTTTTACGTCTTTTTCACTCGTCTTTGTTTTAGATGTATCTTTGGTATGAACATGTGGTATGTTGTAATGTGTTTTGAAAACGGAAACAAAATGATGCAATCGATATTTGTGAATATTGAGCATAGAAGGGGTATCGTCTCTGTTTGTTATTGTTTTGTTATTTTATTTTTCCGCTGCTGAATTTGTGAATCAAACATGTTTTGATCTGTTGTTGTTTATGAAAATGCGTTTTCATTATGTTGTAACTTCCTATGTCCTTAACGTTTTGTTTTATTAAAGTTAATAATCGGCGGTTAAGGGTTAGGGTGTTACACAATACATCACTTATGCTTAAAAGTTTCAAGTGAATTACAACTCAATAAAAACAAACCAACTCTAACAATTGAGTGGTGTACAGAAACAGAGCACACAGCTCACAGACTCAAAACCTAGTATGACTCTCTCTAAAAGCTTCTGTTTTGATGTACTTTCTTCAACAGGCAGCGTCCTCTTTTTATAGCTTCAGCAGCAACCATAATTCTGAACCAAATAAGCTTCAAAGATATAATCCCAGAATTCTTTAGAAGCAAATAGAAGCAATTATATTTCTGAAATATATTTTCCAAAGATTCCTTTGAAAATATATTCATAAATAAAAGAAACAAATCTTCAACAAATATCTTCACACGAATTAATCTTCCTTCTAGAAACAAATGCAGCAAGGAGAATTCTTCAATTAAATCTTCAAAAGATCACATGAGAAAATAACCAAAACACAGAAAACCAGCTTCTGAAGGTACTTCTGAAGTCTGCGTCTGAAGTTCTGCGTCTGAACAATTCAGCTTCTGAAGGTTGCTTCTGAAGGTCAGTTTTTGATGTACTGTTCAGCGTCTGAACATCAGCTTCGAAAGGTTCAGCGTCTGAAGTACTGTTCAGCTTCTGAAGCCCAGCTTCTCAAGTACTGTTCAGCTTCTGAACTACCCAGCTTCTGAAGTACTGTTCACAAATGAGGATCAGCTTCTGAAGACGCACATATTGCTTGCATATTTGATTTTAGCAAACATGAATCCAACAACTAAATATCCAACATAACATATTCACAACAACGGATAATTATCAACTAAACTATAAATCATCATCAATTCAATCATAAGGCATTCATATCTCATCAACTATACATTTACCACATAAATGCACAAGTTCACACCAAAACATTGTCACACACGACTCATCATGTTTATGCAATGCGCCTAACACGACACTAAATGCATGTGGTACCAAAGTTTGGATATCAGAGGTCTATTACTGAGTGATCCCACGATATGTTGGATTATCAAATCCCTCGGCATGTTAGCTTGTTCAGAAGTATATTACTGAACGACCCTCGGCATGTTGGTGACTCTTAAAGTCCCTCGGCATGGTGGTGACTAACAAAGTCCCAACTCGACATATGAATGCATGGACATCACGTATAGACTCAACAATGCACTCATCATCATGTTGTTATATAATTCACTCCATCATATAACATGTCTCTACTATTTGCATTATTAAATCAATACATTCCATACATCACAAGTCATCACAACATCATCAAAGTAACATCATACTTTCGTCATAACATCATCAAAGTAACATCATACCTTCATTCAATATTATTCACATAGTTCACAAACCATGATTACTCAAGCAAGGTTTCATTAACCAAGCACTATACCACTTCATAAACATGTTTCACCAACATTCACACCTTTATAGTCAATTAACATGTTCACATACATTTCACGGTTTAATTAAAGATAACTTCCCAAGTTCATTTCACTTTTTTCCATTCCTAAGTTATCTTTAATCATACATCATGTTAATCAACCTTAATCATCCTAATTAAACAACTATTAATCAAGTTTAAGGGTTTGGGAACCATTCGCGTGCATTGGATACCTCAAAAAGTCAGAAAAATTGGAGTTTCCCAACATCACAGGGGTGCACGGTCGTGCTTGCAGGGCGCACGGTTGTGCAGCCCAAGTGCGAGAGGTACGCACGGTCCATGCCACAGGGGCGCACGGTCGTGCGTCCTCACCAGGACAAGATTTCTCCTTTTTTCGCGTTTTCGCGAAAACACCGTTTTTAACATCGTTTTTTGTTCAAGTTCGCACCAAAATCATTCCAAAGCCTTAAACCAATTATATCCAGTTATTAACAGCTCAAACTAAACTTAAACAACTTATTCATAATCACTTTTCCATCAATAATCACCATGATTTTCAATTAACTTAAACATCGTCTCAAAAGTTCATTTTCACCAAAAACTTAACAACCAAACATGGTATAGTCATAGCAACAGCATTGCTTCATATTACACATAATCAAAATCACTTATCTCAATTATCATAACAACAACTTATTCAATTTAACAACAACTTAATCATTTTCACTTAATTAAGCAATTTAACCAAAACACAACAACAACAACAACAACAACAACAACAACAACAACAACAACAACAACTTAACCACAACCAAACCACATAATAAACATAATCCTCTTCATTCTTTCATGTATCATGGCAGCAACTTAATTCAACAACAACAACAACTTATTCAAGTTCACTCAATTAAGTAATTTCACCATGAACATAACAACAACCACTTAACCCACATCTTATTCAACATAATTTCATGGAATCTCAAACAAAATATATACTCATGCTCAAAATCAACTTACTAAACCACAAACATCATTCATTTATCATGTTCTACACCAAATTCATCAAAATTCACAAAGTTACCAATTCACTACAACCAAACATGAAATTTAACATGATTTCATCAATTTTAACATATTCAATTTAACCATGATAATAAGAGCACAAATTTCACATAATCAACAACAAACATCATGAAAATAAGCATAAGCTAAAACACTCAAACTACCCATTTGCTTATTAAAATCCAATTGGTGAAAATAATCTTCCCCTTACCTCAATTCTTCATAAAAATGGCTTTCTAACTTGAACCTCTCCCTCCTAGAGCTTTCCCCTCTTCTTTCTCTTCAAGTTTCTTCTATCCTCTATTCTCTCCCTCTTGCCTCTTCTCAAAAGTTTTGTGACAAATGGTTAACCTAATTTCACTAACACATACACTTCTCCTTATATAATATGGGTTAGGGTTACTCCCTCTAATGGGCTTAGTCACATCCAACTCTCATAAATATTTTTCTGTACTTTTACTTCACTTAAACCTCCTATTTTACTTATACACCACTATTCTCTAAAGTTCAAACTTCTAATTCTAACATAATTACAAAAATTTCACTCACTCTAAAATGACTAAAATACCCTTAATCACTAAAAATCCACTAATCACCAATCACACATCTTTAAAAGCAATAATTAAATAAAACAAGCAATTGACAATTAAAATGATATTAAATAAATCTAATACTAAAAATCGAGCAGTTACATGCTTAAGCATCAGAAGTATCTTGGAGTTGTCCTTGAACATTGGAAGTCTCTTGGTAGTGACCTTGAGCAAAGAAGTCTCTTGCAAGGGTGCTTGAGCATTGAGAAGTCTCTTGGAAGAGTCCTTGAGCAATTGTAATCAGTAGTGATTATAGTGAAATCCCTTAGAAGTGCAAGGGGACTGGACTACTCTTGTGTTGTGGGAGGAACAAATATAAATTGCTTTGTGTCTGCTTCTCTCTCTCTCTCTCTCTCTCTCTCTCTCTCTCTCTCTCTCTCTCTCTCTCTCTCTCTCTTTATCTTTGTGTTTCTATACTTATCTGTTGCATTCAGACTCTGAGTCAGAATCTGTACACCTCGGATTCTGACTAGTATTAACACCAAGAAAAGAAACCAGAAAAAGCCAACACAATTCAACCCCCTTTCTTATGTTTTTCTCACCTTCAGAAGAGATTACAGAGACTAAAATATTTATGTAGCTTACCAAACTACTACTTATTTTAGGCTACTATTTGCATATTCTTGAATCATGCTACTAAGAAAGGAGTGCTTGCTAGTGCAGATGATGGAAAACTTAAGAAAGTAATGGCTTACTGCTAGACCATGCTACTAAACCATAACACATGACACACAACATTTTACTCAATTGTAATTTGTAACACCCCGATTTTTAGTATTAGATTTATTTACTATTATTATATTTGTTAATTGTTTATTTTATTGGGAGAATTGGTAAGTTAGTGGGTTTCTAGAGATTAAGAGTATTTTGGTCATTTACGGATAAATGGTATTTTTGTGAAGTGTTAAAAACTAGAGTTTTGTGGAGTTAAGAGAATAGATGTGTGTAAGTAATTAGAGTTTTAAAGTGGAGTAAAAGAGTAGTGTTTATTGTGATGAATGAAAATAGACTAAGCTCATTAGCGTAATTGCACAAACCCACAATATAAATAGAATAGTGTGTGTTGTGATAAATTAGGTCAAACTCATTTTTCATAAACAATAGAAGAGGCTAGAGAGAGAGGAATAAAGAATAACTTGGAGAGAAAGTGAAGGAAGCTTAAGGGCAAAGGGGGAAAAGAGAGATTTCTACTTAGAAGAGCTTATTGGAGTGGATTAAGAGGTAAGAGGGAATGTTATTTTCACCATTTAGGTTTTATAAGCAAATGGGTAGTTGTGGGTGTGTTAGATTTTCATTATGTTCATGAATTGATGATGATTGTGTGTTAATTTCGTGCTCTAATTGTGATTATTTTGGGTATGTGAAAATTGATGAAACTATGTTGTTATAGTGTTAAAGTTCATGTTTGATGAAGAACATGATAATTGAAGGTTAATTATTGTTTAATTGTTGATTTTGAATATGGGTGGGTTGAAAATTCATGAGATTCTATGTTAAGATTCATGGTTGAAATTATTGTCGTTGTGTTCTTGACAAATATGAGCAAATTGATGAAAATGGTGAAGTGATTGTTGAATTTATTAAGTTGGTGTTGTGTTAATTGAAATGAGTTAGTGTGATGTTGTAGAACTTGAAGAAGAACTGGAAATGTGGTTGTTGCTATGTTTGGGTATTGAGTTGTTGTGTTAAAATGAGTTTTGAGTCGATGTATGGATTAATAGGAAAACATGATAATTAGTAGTGGAATTGAGTATAATTAAGTTGATTAAGCTAAGTTTGATGTATAAGTAATTAGATAAAATTGGTTTAATGTTTTGGGTTAAGTTTGATGTGAATTGGATCGAAAAATGGTGTTAAAAAATGATGTTTCCTGCAAAAACGGAAGAAAATTCAGTTTTCCCCACCTGCAGAGTTGGCACGGTCGTGCGCCCATGTGGCACGACTGTGCATGATCTCACAACTTTGGGTGGAAAATTCTAATTTTTCACGTTTTTGAGCTTTTTCACTCTTTTCTGTTCTGAACTGGGTTTCGGTGAAAACATGAAGGTTGTATATATGGATGTTAGCTTTCAATTTCCTTTGGTTTGACTTCATTTAGACATCTAGAACTTGAGATATGATCAAAATACTACACATAGGTCATGCTGCATTTTTCATGAAACTTCATCATAACTTTTTCAGTGAACCATGAAACATCCTTAAGATTACTAACGAGTTTAAGGAAGTCATTAGGGTGAATAAATGAATATGTATTTATGAAGTTGAGATTGATGCGAAGTTAATGTGTAATTTAAAGATGTGAGTACTTGATTTATACATGATGATGAATACTTGATTTTGATGGAATGAGTTAGCATAACATGAACGATTTAACTTGGAATGTTCTAGAATAAACTTAGTGATTTAAAAATGGATATTGATTAACTTGTGATTTAATTATAAGATGAGTAATTAATGATGATATGTAATAAGTTAGTTAAAAATAGGCTAATAAATCTTGTTAACTTGACGTGTTTGTGAATCGTGTGAATGTGATTGAATGAAGACGTGTTGTTATGATGATTATGATGAATTGATGATTGATGAACAACGATGATATATGATGTTTGAAACTGATGATGATGATATATGATGTTTGAAAGTGATGATGATGATATAAGATGTATGAAAGTGACGATGATGTAGTGACAATGAGTGTGTGTATATATATATATATATATATATGACAATGTTGAAGATGATAATTGTTGAGTCATATGTATTTGTGTGATGTCGAGTCATGATGGGTTGTTCATGCATTCATGAGTTAAGTCCAGTGACGATGAAAAGTGACGATGGGATCCCTCGGAGACATACTTCTGATATCCAAAGCGACGATGAGATCACTCAGTAACATAACTCTGATATCCAAAACCGATACCACATGCATGTAGAGTCGTGTTAGGCACATTGCATGAACATAATGAGTCATATGTGGTAATTGTTTGGCGTGATCATGTGCATCTATTTGGTAATTGCATACTTGATGATGTTGAGGTGATGTGAACGATGTGTATATTTGATTTGGTGACTAATTGTTGATGAAAATATGTTACGAAAGCTTTGTGATCTTGTGCTAGAGCCTTGTAGTAACCAAGATCTCAATTGATTATAAATACATATATGTGAATGTTCTATGCTTGATGAATCATGCTTAGATGGTGATGTTGTTTTGTCTGAACTTACATGCGTTTATAATTCCTTTATGTTGAACATATATCTTACCCTCCAGTGGCTTTTGTCGTCTGCATCCTCGTGGTGTAGACGTGCAGGTTGAGGACTAGCTTTGCTTGTGAGTATGCTGAGGATGACGTGATGCCTACTCATTTTCTTACTTTGAGGAGTCTAAATTAGATGCTCTGATCTACGATTTTGGGGTTGTCTTTCTTGTGTTCTTGGATTTATGTTGTGGGATTTATATTGTAACACCCCGATTTTTAAATATTAATTTATTGGTATTATAGTTATATAATATTAGTAATATTAATATTATTAGGAATTATTCGTTTGATGTTTTCAAAATAAGTTGTTGAAAAATAGGAGATTAAGAGAAATTAAAGAGAAAGGGATGTTTTTAGAAGAAAAAAAAATAAGAGTAGAGGTGTAATAGTAAAGAGGGGGTTTGAATGAAGGAATTAAGTAGTGTTTTAATTAAATAGGATAGAAGGGTGTGTAAATAGTGGAGAGTAAACTTGTTAGAAAGTGATTTCTTAGTCCTCAAGTTTTGCTAAAATAATTTTGGAATGCAATCTAAAATATTTTTATGCACAATCTAATATATTTTGATTCGTGATCTGAAATATATTTTGATACTTAATAATATATTTTTATACTGAATATGATATATTTTGGTACTCAATTTGAGATATTTTTGTACTAAATCTAATATATTTTTGTATTCAATAATATATTTTAATAATGAAGAGTAAACCGTTAAATAGTTATGAGAGAAACCTAGCCCAATTAAAAAGGTTATAAATAGAGGAAAGTCATGAGAGAATTAGGTTACAGAACACAAAGATCAGAATAGAGAGAAGAGGCAAGGAAACTAGGGTTGTGAAGAGAAGAGACAAGGAGATAAGCTTCGAAAGAAACCTAACAATAGAAGTTGTTTATTTTGCTGATTTAAGCTAGGGGAGTCTCTATTCACTATAAGGGTTGTATGAATATATGGGTAGTGAAGGGTTTTTGTTTTTCTTCTTTGTTTTTCATGATCTTTTAATGAATTCATGTTAAATTCTTGCTCTAATTTATTGTTGTGATTTTGGGTATGTCTTATCTATAAATTTGTGATGTTGATGTGTTAAATTCATGATTTAATTGTGGTTATGTTGTGTTTTGGAAAAGTTAAATGATTAGTGGTACAAATAATATCTCGTCGAAAACAACGAACACGACTTTTACGTGAAAAACACTTTTTAGTTTTAAGATACTTCTCGCTCTCTCCAACTTCAAAAATTAACATGCATCTGATGAGACACTCTCGGCCTCGGGTCTCTCTCACGTCTTGTTCACTTCTACTTGTAATTATCTTTTACTTGTTAGCTATTCTAAAATGGTAATAGAAAGTGTATGCATCATTATATTGGATCTTAATTCCTTTTTTATTTTGTTAGCTAGTCTAAAATGGTAATAGAAAGTGCATGCATCATTATATTGGATCTTAATTCTTTTTTTATTGATAATTTGCCTCTGCATGTTATTCCTTTAGACGTTGGAAATTTCTACACTCATATATAGTTGATTGCATGGTCTTCTGTTTGTAACTTAATTATTTATTCTCGAACCTTTTGTGGCCGTAACTGTTCCTTTTCTTTTCTTAATTAGAGTTGCATTTCGGTCTCTTTGTTATTTACTTCAAAACCTAATTAACTAAATTAGGGTGTGCAAAGCACCATTATTATTGGACCTTGAAAATCTCTCAAATTTCTTGATCTATTATTTTAATTTATTCGGCAAATGTGAATTAAAATTGATGCAATGAAAAAGTAGATCTAAATTGATTAGTACTTCACTTGAATGTTTTAGATGATGAATTATTTGATGATGTGTATTGAAGTGTTATTTAATGATGTAATTAATGTGTTATTTAATGATGTTCTTGATGAGTTATTTAACGATGTGTAAATGATAAAATATTTGATGATGTATTATATAAAGATGTGCTATTTGAATATGTGTAATTGAAGTGTTATTTAAAGATGTGTAAATAATGTATTATTTGAAGATGTGTAATGATATATCATTTGAAGGTGTTGTTTTCGAGTTTAGAAAAAGTACCTTTTAAAAAATCAGAATTCACCACCGAAGATATTACCGGGTTGAGTCACGACCATGTCGCTCTCTTTAACACGTTTCACGGCACTACCCGTATGCCTTATATACTGCTTTTGGGCAACCCTCTCAACAACTAAGAGATCCATTCAAAGAACATGGGGACTAGTTGAAGTAATGAGCCTCCAATATCGTAATATTGGAGGCTCATTACTTCAATTGAGGTAATTCAAAATCATTTCGTCTTTTTAGTTGGAACTATAGGGGGTTCTCTAAAAAAGATAGCGAAAAAAATGATTCCTAAAGTAGACACTAAGAGGAATGTATAAACCAATGCTTCCATAGATTTGATCGTGGTTTACAATTATAGCTTTCATACCTGTTTTGGGGGGATTATCTCCTGGACGAGATTTATATAGGGAACTATATAAAATTCAAATAACAACTAATAGTAGAAAATGAACCATCATGGAAAACAAAAGTTTGATTGATAGGGAGAAGTAATGGAAAACCAAAGTTTGATTGAGAGGGAAAAGTCGTGGCAACGAAAAGTTTGATTGATTGATAGGGAAAAGTCGTGGCAACGAAAAGTTTGATTAAGAGGGAGAAGAAGAGGCAAAAATTGGAAACAGCCCAGTTCACCTGTTCGATTACGTACTGCACCGTAAGTAATCGTTCGAGAATTTACACCCTCAATATGGTATTGAACCACTTTGTATGGTACGAAGACCACTCGAAACCGAAGGGACAGAAAGGAGTAGAAAAAGAAGAAGGACTCGTCAACACAAGTCGAAGGAGGAAGAAGAGAAGAAAAGCACAGGAAGCATCAACTGTGATTGGATCAACGAGTGGATATATCCGGAAAGACTTCCGGATATTCTGTTGGATCGGATCGGAATGGAGTTTATCCTTATCCGTTGAGCGCTTTCAGATAATTATTAAATTAACAAAAAATTAATTTAACAATTTCAGGTGATAAAAAATATATTCATTTTTGACCCGGACCCAAGCCCAGCCCGGCCCGGCCGGGCGGACGGCAGCGTCGTCGTCGTCGCGCGTGTGATATATATATATTTTCGTAAGCGCTCACCCGTTCGTAAAAGTGGGTACCCCAAGGGCACACCCTTGGAGGTCACCCCCCACTTATATAAACATTACTAGTGGGCATTTCCTATCCAATGTGGGACATTTTTCAATTCATACCACCACTAGTTCTTTCCTAAGGGACATGTGTTTATTCTTTCCGACTTCCACTCAAATTCACTAGTGTTCCAACAATCCCCCACTTGAATTTAAAAATGGTTTCGAGAAATAACGCCAAAGACGTCTCCGTAAGGTTGCTAGTAAACAAAGGTGTCGCCTACAACTTGAACCTTTATATAGCGGATACTATTCCGATTTAACAAGAGTTGCCTACAGCATTGAACTCTATCTCAGACATAGAACCCACACACAAACCTTTTCATAAGGTGTATTCTAAAGCCCGTGCGTTTATGGCCCTGCACGTCTATCCCAGTTTTAACGAACGCTCTAGGAATTCTGCCTCGAAATTCTATAGGAACCGGCCTCAGTTTCACATCCGTATAGGTGAGTCTATCAAGGGTACTTCTGTAGCTATGTACCCCACTCAATACAGAGTATAGATCTCATTAAGAGTTTCTATTATCTCATCCTTCTTTCACTGCAGGATCATGCTTCTTTAATCTCATCATAGCATGTTCTATCACTTCATGACTTGTTATTACCCATTGAACCTAAGTCTTGGGATCTCCAGTCATGTAGGTCGGGTTCCCATCATTTAGTGATCTATAGGCATTAGTCCCATCCTATTGGATGTACTTTGGACTTTCTCTATAGTTAGTCCTTTCGTCAAAGGATCAGCTAAGTTTTCAGTCGTACGTACAAAATCAACTCTAACCGCTCCATTAGAGAGAAATTCTCTAATCGTGCTGTGTTTTCTCCTTATCTGTCGTTTCTTACCATTGTAATAACGATTCTTAATCTTAGTGATAGCTGCGGTACTATCACTATGAATTAACACAGCCGATAACGGTTTTTCCCATAAAGGGATCTCAGCTAGCAAGCATCTTAGCCAACTTGATTCTTCACTAGCAGTAGCTAATGCTATCATCTCAGATTCCATTATGGACTGAGCCAGAATGGTTTGTTTCTTAGATTTCCAAGAAACAGCTCCTCCAGCTATGCTAAATATAGCCACTGGTCGCTTTGGAATCATCTGATAAGGTGTTCCAATCTGCTTCACTATACCCTTCAAGTACAGCAGGATATCTTTGGTAATGCAGTCTTAAAGTCATAGTCCTTTTTAGGTATCTCATGACTCTCAATCGCCTGCCAATGCTCATTGCTTGGCCGGCTTGTAAATCTGCATAAGAGTCCCACGACATAGGCTATGTCGAGTCTAGTACAGTCAGTGGCATATCTGAGACTGCCAATGATGCTCGCATATTCAGTTTGTCTAACACCATCTCCAGTGTTCTTAAAGAGTTTTACACTTGGATCATAGGATGTGCTTGCAGGTTTACAGTCAAAGTAGTTATATTTCCTTAAGATCTTCTCAACGTAGTGAGACTGATCCAAGGAAATTCCTTTTTCTGATCTTGTAATCTTAATGCCAAGAATTACATCAGCTTCTCCTAGGTCTTTCATATCAAAGTTTTTACTCAACAGTGATTTCACAGAATTTATGGCAGGAATGTTTGATCCAAATATGAGTAAGTCGTCTACATAGAGACATATGATTGTGGAAATGTTATTTTCATACTTGTAATAAATACATTTGTCACTTTCATTCACTTTGTACTCATTCAAAGTCATTAAGTTGTCAAAATTTTCATGCCATTGCTTAGGGGCTTGTTTTAGACCATACAGAGATTTGTCTAACTTACAGACCTTGTTTTCCTGTCCAGGGATTACAAAATGTTCAGGTTGTTCCATATAGATTTCTTCTTCCAGCTCACCATTTAAAAAAGCAGTTTTCACATCCATTTGGTGTACAATTAAGTTATAAATGGCAGCTAAGGAAATTAGTACCCTTATGGATGTGATTCGAGTCACTGGTGAGTAGGTATCAAAAAAATCTATATTTTCTCTTTGCTTGAAACCTTTGGCTACAAGGCGAGCCTTGTATTTATCAATAGATCCATCAGGTTTCAGTTTCTTTTTCAAAACCCACTTACAACCTATTGGTTTGCAGCCTGGAGGCAGTTCAACCAAGTGCCAGGTTCTGTTAGACTGTAGAGAATCCATTTCATCATTTATGGCTTCTTGCCATAAGTCAGCATCCAAGGAAGACAAGGCTTCCTTTAGAGTCGATGGATCCTCTTCTAATGTATAGGCCACATATTCGGGTCCATACTCTTTAGCAGTTCTTGCTCTCTTACTTCTTCGAAGTTCTATAACATCTGGTTGGATGTTTTCGTCACTGTCTCTGATTACTGGAGTGTGATCAGGTGTAGTGTTCATACTTGTGCCCCCACTATTGCCCCCACTATCTCTTGATTTGAAGGGGAATTTCGTTTCATAGAAGTTAGCGTCATTCGATTCTAAGATCACTTTAGCTTTCAGGTCATAAAACCTATATGCTTTACTGGTCTTCTGGTCTTTAACAGTAGTGTATGTTTTAAACATAGCACGGTCAAAGCAGACATGGCGAGAGGCGCCAGTGTCCATCCACCATCCATCAGATCCACCAACCATATTGATTTCAGTTATCATAGCGGTGTACGGCTGCTCCTCAGTTGTCAAGTGAGCCTGAGCCGGTCTATTAGATCTGTTTCTGCACTTCCGTGCCATATGACCCGGTTGTCCGCAATTGTAGCAATTGAACGGTTGAGCTAGATCATTCTTTGGTGGTTGCTGATTTTGGGCCTTTGGGGGGTTCCCATTCTTATTCCCATTGGAATTCTTATTTGCAGGGCGGTTCTGATTCTTGAATTGTTTGCCATTAGGCTTCAGAACAGCACCTACAAATTTCTTTTTAGTGTTGTTGTTCGAGACATCAAACACCTCTTCTTTTAGGTCTTGTTTCCTCCCTTCTTCTTCAATCCGAAGGCGAGTAATCAGACTTTCAAGAGAAAAATCCTTAGTTTTATGCCTAAGGGTATTCTTGAAGTCCTTCCAGGCAGGAGGCAGTTTATCAATAACAACAGCAATTTGAAATTGTTCGGGTAACTTCATACCTTCAGCATAAATTTCGTGAGCTATCTTCTAAATTTCATGAGATTGAGCCTCCATGGATTTGTCATCAGTCATCTTGTAGTTCAAGTATCGGCTGACAACATACTTCTTTGATCCAGCCTCTTCAGTATCATATTTTTTCTGAAGCACATCCCAAACCTGTTTAGCAGTATCGTAGAGCCTGTACAAATCGTACAGATCATCTCCGAGTCCATTAAGAATATAATTCTTACATAGATAATCATTATCTTTCCAGGCGATGTCTATGTTGGCCTGTTTCACCATCTCAGCATGTTTATCCTTCTCAGTAGGATTAGTCGTATCTGCGGGAGCAGACGTGCCTGCATTTGAAGGACTCTTACCGTTATTATTCGATCCGCTTGGAATCGAACTCTCCGGTATCACAGGTATGTCCTCCTTCGAGACGTTGGCAACCTTTTTTGTGGTTAGGAAAAATAACATCTTTTGTTGCCAACGTTTGAAGTGACTGCCATGAAACCGAAACGGCTTATTAAAGTCAACAACTGTTCCAGACGCGGTAATTTCTTCGGTAGTCATGGTGTTTTTGAAACGTCTTAAAATTGTTGTTTTCGAGTTTAGAAAAAGTACCTTTTAAAAAATCAGAATTCACCACCGACGATATTACCGGGTTGAGTCACGACTAGGTCGCTCTCTTTAAGACGTTTCGCGGCACTACCCGAGTTTGTGCAAGGTAGACTAACAACTGCGCCGCCTCCAGGATAAAACAGCCCAGTTCACCTGTTCGATTACGTACTGCACCGTAAGTAATCGTTCGAGAATTTACACCCTCAATATGGTATTGAACCACTCTGTATGGTACGAAGACCACTTGAAACCGAAGGGACGGAAAGGAGTAGAAAAAGAAGAAGGACTCGTCAACACAAGTCGAAGGAGGGAGAAGAGAAGAAAAGCACAGGAAGCATCAACTGTGATTTTTGGGGCGAGGAATAAGTGAGGCCGAGCTCTCCTTTTATAGGGAGAGTTCGTAACAAATCCAGCGTGATTTTTGGGATTAAGTTAAGCGGATTAACTTAATCTTTAAGCACACGCGGATTAGATCGACGAGTGGATATATCCGGAAAGACTTCCGGATATTCTGTTGGATCGGATCGGAATGGCGTTTATCCTTATCCGTTGAGCGCTTTCAGATAATTATTAAATTAACAAAAAATTAATTTAACCCTTGGAGGTAACCCCCCACTTATATAAACACTACTACTGGGCATGTCCTATCCAATGTGGGACATTTTTCAAATCATACCAACACTAGTTCTTTCCCAAGGGACATGTGTTTATTCTTTCCAACTTCCACTCAAATTCACTAGTGTTCCAACAGAAGGTGTTATATAAAGATGTGTGATTTAAAGATGTGTTGTATAAAGATGTGTTATACAAAGATGTGTTATATAAAGACGTGTTATTTGAAGATGTGTGATTTAAAGATGTGATATACACAGATGTGCCATATAAAGATGTGTAATTGTCAAGTCATATAAAGATGTGCATTGTTGAGTCATTATTTGATGTTCATGCATTCATGGTCAGTCCGATTTAAAGATGTGATTTACAGATGGAGGATAAATCAGTATCATACTCTGATATCCAAAACCAGTACCACATGTATATAGAGTCGAGTTAGTGACTTTGCATACATAATTGCAAGTCTATTTGAAGATGTGTAATTAACAGATGTGTTACTTTAATATGTGTAACTATTTAAAGATGTGATATTCAATGATGTGCGAATGATCAGTGTTTTTGTTAATGTCTACTTAATGTTATTACTTGTTTTTGAAGCTTACTTGTTATTATAAGATGTTGAATTGATGCCTCTTGATTGTATTTTAAAGAATATATATGTTATAAATGTGAATATTACCTGACTGTAATGTATACATGCATAACTACAATTAATGATTATTTTATCTGAATCTATACATGTGTTTGTACATCTCTTGTGTTGAATATATTCTCACCCTCTTAAATTTGGATTGTACTCTCGCCGGGTACAGATTCGCATGAAGAAGATAATTAGTAGCAGTGAGTCTTAGAGGACGGTGTTGGAGCCTTCCTATTTATTTTTACCGCTTTTGAGTTTTATCGAGTCGTCGCTCTGATTAGTAACAATAGAGAATGAGGATTTATTTTATTTCAGACTTTGTTTGAGAATTCATTTTGAATTCAGTTTTGATGTCGATTTAATGATGTGACAATTACTTTGAATGCTTTGAAATTTATTCCGCTGCAACGTTTTTAATATTAAATGAAGTATTTTTAGATTGATTAAGATGTGTGACACCCTTGTGTGTTTAATTATTTATTGAATTTTATTAGAAAATAAAATGTGGGGTTTAGGGTGTTACATATATCATCATACTGTTTATACATTCACTTGAGATTTTATGTTGTGACCTGAGATTATGACATTGAGATCTTATTTCCGCTGTGATCTGTTATACATATTGAATGAAATTTTTATCATGAGAATTTACTATGAGATGTTTCGGGAATAGTAACACCTTGATGTTTGATTATTTGCATGAGTTATTATTTAAATATTAGTGTCGGAGTTCAGGGTGTTATATAATTCCTCTAAGTACATTCAATACAATCCATAACATTAATCTCTAATTTGTTGATACTCATAAGGATCAAACCGATACACTAAATCTATTAAAAGACAAGAAATTTTGTTTGTCACATATCAATTTGCTTGATTTTTGTCAATTTCAGGGGGTATTTACTCATGTGCAAAAAAATCCAGTTTTTTTCTTTCAAAAAAAAAAAAAATTGGGAAAAAAATTACACTATATGACATGACAGACCACGTGACAGTGCTACATAGACAGTCAAAGACAATATCATGTTGACTGACGAAAGAAACTAACGAGAGGGATTTTCGTCTACCGTTTAACAATTTCAAAGTGATTTTTGTCTAAGAGAGTTTTGTCTTTTTCTCTCGGAGGTATTTACCTATTTACTTAAAAGAAAAAAAAACTAACTCTGCGTGTCTAATTTAAAGGAGTTGTGTTATTTGAACAACCATTTCAATGATAACGTATGTGACAACTATAATTTACAAAGAAAATGAGGTAGTGACACAAAAACCAAAACATTAAAAAAAGAAAATAAAAATATAATATAAATATGAGAGAGAAAATTGTGACAAAAATTATAAAAAATGGCTCTACAAATATATTTCTCAATTTAAAGAGACCCTGATTCCCCACTTCAATGTTCTCTCCCATCCAACTCACTTCTCCAACCGCTGAATCTTCCTCTGCCCACTATCACCTTCTCTTCGCTCAATACTCTGAGGGACTGTGATTGACTGCAGTCAAAATAATAACACAGTCACACAGTCAAATTAACAGCAGCCATTGGATCAAAGCAATGCTTTGGATTCACTTTCACTTAAAAACCACAACACACCGGATCCAATTTGTCAATCTTCTCCCTTTCTCCTCCACGTCTCCACCTCTCCAACCCACCAAGCTTTCTTTCTTTTTCTCTCTCTTCACAGTGGCGAAGTTATAAAATTGAGCGAAAACAAGGTTACTTTTCATCCATAAAATACCAAGTAGAAAGAGGACTTTCATCCATAAAATTAAGCGCTTCTTTGTTGTCAGGCCTTCTCCGTCGCCGGAGAAAAAACCAAGGTGTTCTACCGGAGTTGTTTATCGCCGTTGAAAGAAGGACCTAATGGAACCGACGGTGAAGATGTAACAGAGAAGGGAAATGGGGTCATTGGATGAATGGTCAATTAGCTAGAGCACCTTCAGCTTGGTTGGTTGGAGAGTTGGAGCCGTGGAAGAGAAAGGGAGAAGATTGACAGATTGGATTTGGTGTGTTCTGGTTTTTAAGTGAAAGTGAATCTGAAGCATTGCTTTGATCCAATGGCTGCTGTTAATTTGACTGTGTGACTGTGTTATTATTTTGACTGCAGTCGATCACAATCCATACTCTGAGATACACCAAACATGCATTTTCGAATTATACCTTCAAATCACTCTCTCCTTTCAATTTCCATCTTCACCTCACACTCTCCTTCATCTTCTCCTCTCAGTATCAGGTACACTTCTCTTCAATCTTCTCTCTATTAAATTACTTTTTCTCTTTGAAGCACGAACTCACACACAGACACTCTAAACACTAGCACATACAACAATTTGTACAATTAACTAATTACATGTCGGTGGCGTGTCTGGTGTCGGATACTGACATGTGTCTGACATCATCAGAGTGTCGGTGCTACATAACATTTTTTCCGTAATAATAATCATTTTTTTCCAAAAATATTCAGGTGCTTCTGTTCTGTTGATACACAAAATCTCAGCAATGAAGTTGAACAACAACAACAACCCAGATCAAGAAACAACAGCAAAACAGCAAAAACAATAGCAAATCTCATAAACTACAAACCTTGGTCAAATGAGTTATTATCATCCTTCACAACATCACTCTCAAAAACCACTGTTCTTCAAACACTTCGTCATATTAAGGTACCAACAAAAGCTTTTTTGTTTTTCAACTGGATACATGAAAAGGGTTTCACTCATATTCCTCAAACCTATTTTATAATGTTAGAAATTCTGGGTCGTGAGAAGAATCTCAATATAGCTAGGAATTTTCTTTATTCTATTGAGAAAAGGTCTAATGGTGAAGTTAAGCTTGAAGATAGGTTTTTTAATAGCTTGATTAGGAGTTATGGTGAAGCTGGGTTGTTTAAAGAGTCTGTGAAGCTTTTTGAAAATATGAAGATGTTTGGTGTTTCACCGGGTGTTGTTACCTTTAATAGTGTGTTGTTGGTTTTGCTTAGACGGGGTAGGACTAATATGGCGAAAGAGGTTTATGATGAGATGCTTAAGACTTATGGTGTTTGTCCGGATACTTATACATATAATATTTTGATTCGAGGGTTTTGTAAGAATTCGATGGTTGATGAAGGGTTTTATTTTTTCAAAGAGATGACGAGTTTTGATTGTGATCCGGATGTTGTTACTTATAATACGCTTGTTGATGGTTTGTGTAGAGCGGGGGAGATTAAGGTAGCACATAATTTGGTGAATGGTATGAGTAAGAAATGTAAGGATTTGAGTCCTGATGTTGTTACTTATACGACTTTGATTCGAGGGTATTGTATGAAACAAGAAGTTGATGAGGCTTTGGCTATTCTTGAAGAGATGAATGGTAGAGGGCTTAAGCCGAATATAATTACGTATAATACTTTAATAAAAGGACTTTGTGAGGCACAAAAGTGGGATAAGATGAAAGAGATTTTGGAACAAATGAAAGGCGACGGTGGATCTATTCCGGATGCGTGTACCTTCAATACACTGATTAATTCACATTGTTGTGCAGGAAACCTTGATGAAGCTTTTAAGGTTTTTGAAAACATGAACAAATTAGAGCTCAGAGCAGATTCTGCCTCATACAGTGTTCTGATACGGACTTTATGTCAGAAAGGGGACTATGATAAGGCAGAGATGCTTTTTGATGAGTTATTTGAGAAGGAAATTTTGTTAAGTAGCTATGGCCCTAAGCCGCTGGCTGCTTCTTATAAGCGTATTTTTCAGTATTTGTGTGAAAATTGGAAAACAAAGAAAGCTGAAAGGGTACTGAGACAGCTAATGAAAAGGGGCACACAAGATCCCCTATCATACCAGATAGTGATTTTGGGGCATTGTAAAGAAGGTGCGTACGAAAATGGATACGGGCTTTTGGTATGGATGCTGAGAAGGGATTTTCTTCCTGATATTGATATTTATGACTACTTGATTGATGGTTTTCTTCGGAAGGATAAGCCTCTCCTTGCAAAAGAAACACTAGAGAAAATGCTAAAGAGCTCATATAAACCAGAAACATCTACTTGGCATTCTATACTCAATAGACTTTTGGAAAAGGGTTGTGTTCATGAGTCTGCCAGTGTTCTTGTCATGATGTTGGAGAGAAATATCCGACAAAATATAAACTTTTCAACTAAGAGTTTACAGCTACTTTTTGACCGTGGACTACAAGATAAAGCATTCAAAATTACCGAGTTGATTTATAAGAATGGATTCCGTGTTAAAATGGATGACGTTGTTCAATTTCTTTGCAACAAAAGAAGGGCATTGGAAGCATGCAAACTGTTGGTTTTTAGTTTGAAAAATAATGAGAATATCGACATTGATTTGTGTAATATTGTTATTCTCGATCTTTGTAAACTGAACAAGGCTTCTGAAGCATTTCGTTTATGCTATGACTTGGTGGAGAAGGGTTTACATCAGGACTTGATATGCCTAAATGATCTGGTAGCTGCTCTAGAGGCAGAGGGAAAAACAGAGGAGGCTGCATTTATATCAAAAAGAATACCAAGACCTGAGCACCTGGACAGATCTGAACGAAATAATAGCACTACAAAGTCGAGGACTAATAAAATGTAAGTCACACTCATTACTTTTTCACTCTTCTGTTTTGAACTTTTCCATTTCGATTATTAAAAGTTAAAATCATAAGCTTCTACATGTGGTAGTTCGTAGAGTATTTTAGTTTGACGTGTATACTACGTGATACGATACATCCAACAGATTAAGAGGCTAGAGGCGTGAAAAGATGTTAGGGATCCATTATCTGCTGAAAACAGGGTCTGACCGAGTCAATGCAAATTGTGGAAGGTCGTAGATTAGCGCTATGCCTAATAGGCAATTCAATCTGGACTCTTCTGTTACTTCCTGGGACTATCATCAATGGCTAATTAAATATTGGTAATATGTTTTGCTTAATAATTACTGCATTTGTATAAATTTGACCTTTTTATATGCTTGGTCGTTGTTGCTAATCATAGATGTAATTTGGTTTCAGAAATAGAAAAAAATTCCTTTCTGTTTCTTCTTTGTTCTATTTTATGTTTTTGTTTTTGTGAGAAAGATTGGAATTGTGTTAATCTAATAATTATTTTCATTGTTCGCATATTTTATTGAAAAGTGCTTTCAATACTGATCAACTTTCCAGCATCTAACTTTTAATTCAGTCTGTTATATGCAACACTTGTGAATTCAAGACCGAGGCTTTCAATAGTCAGAAAATAGTTTCAATCCTCATGATCAGGGATTTCTAGGATCTAGCAATGTGATAATGAAATACTACTTACGTATAAGTTCAAGATAGTTTCTTTGAAATAAACTCAATTTTAATATCTGGATACTTAATCAAATGCCTTGGCTTCTGATGCAGATCTATAAACTTTCTCAATATGTTTCTGTATTCTAATCCTGAGGGTGTGTCTAATTGACCATCATTACCATTTCTAGAGATATAAGCCATTAAGCTTCTTGTCCTCTCCACGTGTTAAATATTTACATGAAAAATTGAATTGATGATTTAACTTAATGGTGTGGTAAAGGATATTTCTCTTATATGATGTCAATAAGCCTAAAATAATTTGGCACTGCAGCAGCACCCCTTCACACATTCTTAGTGTGCCAAGATCACAAGAAATCTAAAATAAACCTGTTTGAGAGTGTGTCATGTTTTCTCTTAATAAACTGCTGATGTTGATTCTTGTGATCGAACAAGTTTCTGTGTTGCTTGGTGCCTATTCAGATACGAAGTTTACTTCCTATATAGCACACAACCACAACATCAACAAGATACACACTCAACAACAAGTACAGCCAAAGCCGTAGAGTGACTTTATGAATCAATCAACAACATTATACACTGATATAAATTATTTCAAATGATAGACCATTTAACTCCAGATCTCTATTTAGTATGAACTATAATTTTCCTTTGTTTCCCCTTATATTTAACTATTGGTCTATTCTCCATTTAGTCAACCTTATGTACTGGTACTTCTGAAGTTATGCCTAAAGCCCCCATTTTCATGTCATAAAAAAGCTGTCCTTACTCTTTCCTAATAATTTTTCCTAACAGATCGTGTCTTTGATAGTTATTATTCACATGTACTCTAATGCCCCAACCTGAATGAATTAGTAAATTATCTAATGTTGGCTGAAACATGCATGCTTACTAATTTTTTTTTAAGGTAAATAAATGTTATTAAACTAGTCGTTATGTTATTTATCAAAGTTTGAATCCCAGACCTCTTATTCAAAACTGCTTCAACGTCCTTTCACTCACCAACTGAGCTGCCTGTTTGGAAAGTAAATGTCAGGACTCCATTGTTTTAACATCTAGTTCAAAGAATCTGTTACGCTCATTTTCTGTGATTGCCACAAAATTGGAAACTCAGAGGAGCATCTTGTTTTACCTTTTGATAAACCTGCTCATGTTTATTGTTATAGTCAAGCAAGTTTTGGTGTTGTTCATGATTATAATACTAATATGCAAAGAAGTTTACTTCCTCTGTATAGATTGATAAAAGGGTAAAAAAAATTGTGAACAGTGCCAAATACATTGACCTCTTTTTTTCTAAATTCAAATTAACTATTTACCAATGCTTGGTATGATTGTGCCTTCAACAACTTATTATTTTCATATACTAATCCCTCTTCACTGTTGTTGTTTAGAGTTAATTTATCTTTGAAAGTGTTTGTCTCATATGATCAGGTCAGGCTGATATTTCTCCATTCGACTGATGAACGGTTAAGACCAGGCTAGTGGTGGAGGATGAGAAGATTCCAAGTAAGACATATATATTCATGAATTGCTTGAAGTTTCGTGTCAGATAATGCAACAAGGTCGCCGCCAACGCCGAATGATGAAAAGATGTAGTAAATTAGTTCCTTATGTAAAACTTTCTAACCCTTAACATGATGTCTCCACTAGTATCTTCTGCCGCTCGAGTTTCACATTGTTTTGCCATATTTTTGAGACACTGTCACGAAATCTGTTCAAAAGTTCAATCTTTTCCATGAGTTTTTTATTTTACTTTTACAAAAATAAAATGGTAGACTCTGATGTTGTCTTTGCTAGTTTCACTCGTTTAAGATTTCCTGTGTTAAAATTAAGGGTTAAAACATGTATATTTTTGTTGAAATTTCTTAGGATCTCCTATTATTGTGTTTTCAAGCCTGAAGTGCATGCATATACTGGTTGGATTTAATTTCTGAAGCAATAAATACTCCTATTTTTTAAAAAAGATATTTTTTTTGTAAATAAAGAAGATATATTTAAGGGAGGTTGTTTTATGAGTTAGAAAAAATGGAGGTTGTTTATAATTAGATGAAGTCACTCTTTAAAATTGCGAGTATCTCAACAACTTTGAAAAATATAGGCTTAATTATGCAATTCATCCATGTAAATAGGGCAATCTTGAGTTTTGATTATACCTTTAATTTGGTCCCCGAGGTAGTTTGTATTTGCTTACGTTTCCATGGTCACTATGAGAGAATGATTTTTGAGTAAAAAAAAACTGACTTGAATGGACGAAATTGGCTATAAAAACAAAATTCCATAATATGGTATGTTCCATTAATGAGTTCTCTCAACGGCAGTTTGCGGCTCCACTTCTTCCAAATATGTCAATGTCTTGTTCCATATTTGATTTCAACTCAGTCACTCTTCTAGTTCAACGAGTTCGAACACTAACTCCACTTCTTACTCACCTAAGTTTCGTAAATTTGTGTCCACGTCAGCGACCCGTCGTCAAGTGGAAGGTCGGATAGTGATTTCACATTATGATCTGAGCCTTATTTGCTTAACGATGTTGAAAGGGTTTATTGTGTGGTTCTTCAATTAGAATTTTGTTTTCATACACAAATCATACCACTTTTTTAATCGTTGGTAGAGGAAGATCTAGAAAAACAATAAAAAAATATTAGAAAAGATTGAAAGGTTAATGAGTTTGGTCTAAACATGATTTATAATAAAATATTATATACTCGACCCCATCTGATGGGATAGATTTGGTTGTTATTGGAGGTGTTGGATCCCTTTCTAATTTATGTTGGGTTGGAATTTTATTTTTCAGGCAATTTAATTCATGTTTTATTTTTGTTCTTTACTAGTTAGTAGTTAGTGACATGAAGGAGATGAAACTAATTTGTGGAAATGGTGAATGAATGTTTTGCCGTTGATTACGGTTCACGAAAGATAAATTATTGAACATGTGGAAGAAAAAAAAGAACAAAATCTTAGAGTGGAATGGATGGGATTAGAGATTAGAGAAGTGAGATAGAGCTCTACACTATGGCAGCAACGATGGTGAACAGTGGTGCAAAACACAGGAGGGATTCTGCCTTTTTTGGAAAAGAAGTTATTTGGATGAGTAATTTGAGAGCTAAGGGTATTTTTGTCCTTCCACTACAAAACTAGATGAGTCAAACAAGTGAGAAACCCAGTCAACATTGGCACGTTGGAAAAAGAAGGACTCAAGGATCAAATTAAAAGTGATTGACATTTGCGGTGTAAACTTGAAAGAATTAGTAATTACAACGATAAAAACTCAAGTTCACCCTATTTAAAATAATTTAAAAAACATGGTTTAGAAAATCTTTTGAAACGCAAATGACTATTCGAATTTATGCAATGAATACAAATGATAAAAGGATAAGCAATGTGGAAAGAGCAATTCAATTTGAACGAGAGATTAGCACTTTTTTTTTAAAGAAAAGATGTTTATAACATTTCATTAATAATAATATCAATAATACAACGAGAGATATGAAAATAAATAGTGAGACTAGCTGATAACACGGCTTCTTCAGCTAAAGCATGACCTACCGTATTTGTTTGTCGCCTGTTAAACTTCATCCGAGAGTTTGTGAACTCTGAATGAAATAGTCTCTATGATATGACCAAATTCTAAAACATCAGGTCTGTTGGAGTGAAAAGTGTCATTGGTTGTTTTAAAATCCACCACAAAATCGACATTGTCCATATGCATGTTACTTAACCATTCTATGACATTAAACAAACCTAAAGCTTCGCCAATAGGAACAAAACATAAAGGAGAGAAAATCATGGTTTTGGCTAGAACAAAAGCTCCATCATTGTCGCGTACACATAAACCAATACATATACGATTCATAGACTGCGAAAAGGAAGCATTAATATTGCACTTGAGACGACCAGGGGCTGACCTTTACCAATGCACATCATGGCCTACAATTGACAAGGAACTCGACAACATCGAAAGCCTCGCGTGCGAAACCGGAGTGGTTTACTGATTGTCATTCTAACTATGAATAATATTAGCATCATGCCAGTCTTCAATGAGGTGACGCGCTCTGTCAACTACGTTGGCACAAAGTTCATTCTCGTTCTTCCATAGTTTAAGGTTACGTTGAGCATGTTCCTGAGATAGATTTTGTAACAAAGAAAAAATAGCATTTGTGGCCGAGTTAGAGACAAGAAAAGCGTAGTTTACCTCACTCCAAATACCCGTCATTTGCCACACTTGCATGGCAAAAGGACACTCAAAAATAATATGAGCAAGATCTTCATGATTGGAATTGCAACTAACACAGTTCGTTGGATGTAACAACCCGATTTTTAGTATTAGATTTATTTAATATTATTATTTATTAATTATATTTGTTAAATTGTTTATTTTATTGAGAATTTGTGAATTAGTGGATTTTAAGTGATTGATAATATTTTGGTCATTTACGGGTGAGTGGCATTTTTGTGAATATGTAGAATTAGAAATTTGAAAAATAGAGAATAGTGATGTAATAGTAAAATAAGGAGGTTTAAGTGTAGTAAAAGTGTTGAGAATTATTTATGAGAATTGGATGTGACTAAGCTCATCAGTGTTAGTGACCCTAACCCATTATATTTAAAGAGTAGTGAGTGTTCATGAAAATTGGGTTAACTCGTTTGTATCAAAACTTTGGAGAGGCTAGAGAGAGAATAGAGAAAGAAGAGGCTTGGAGATGAAGAAGTGAGAAAGAATTTATGGGTTCTTAAAAAGAGTTTTTTAATGTTAATTAAATTAAAAGAGTTTATTTGGATGAAAAAAATTTAGATTTGTAAGTTCAAGTTGATGAAAATGGAGTTGAAGGGAAGAATGTGATGTTGAAGATGAAGAAAATGAGAGAAAGGAAAAATGTGAATGATTTTTTAATTTAATTTTGTTTTTTGTTCATATTATGACATATACACTAATTAATACATTGGCTTAAACGCACTTTTGGCCCCCTAACTTTGACATAGTTGTGATTTTGGCCCCCTATTAAAAAAAACCACTTTCCAGCCCCCTAACTTTACCCCCTTTTGCAACTCTTTGCCCCCCGTCCAATTTTGACCCAGTCAACGCCCACGTGGTAATTATTTAATTAAAAATAAATATAAAATCCACTTTGGAATATTTGAATTAAAAAAAAACAAAAAAAAGAAAGAAGGAAGTATAAGGCACGTGTGAGTGAGGAGGGATAACGGTCAGATTCTAGGGTTATTATACCCCCAAATCAGAACCTTCCTTCCTTCATCTCCTCCAAATCGCAGCTCCTTCCTTCATCTTCTCCAAATCGCAACTCCTTCCTTCCTTAATCTCCTTCCTTCCTTCATCTCCCTCCTTCATCATTCGTCATCCTTCTTTTTCGTTCATATTCTTCTGTTATTTCCTGAAAACAAAAAATGGGAGGGAATTATTCTTCTTCATCTGTTTCCACACGCAGAACAAGGGTGGTGTATGTCAATGTGGTTCTGAATCTCCCTTGGTAACTGCTTGGACTGATGAGAACCTGGGTAGGAGATTCTATGGATGTGGGAGGTATTTTCAAAGAAGAAAATGCAACTTTTTCAGATGGTATGACCCTGAAGTACCTAAGAGACAAAAGAAGATCATTTGAGCTTTGCTGAAGAAGAATGACGAATTGTCAGAAAGAAGTTTTGGAATTGCCATAGTTGCCATAATTGTATTAGGGGTTATGTTGTTGATCTCTTTGTTTGTAATTTTTGTTAAGCTGGTTTGATGTATTGTACCCAAAAAATAGTTGTGTAATCAAATGTTTATTGGTGGTTTATTATGTAATTTATGATTGGAAAATTAATGGATTAATGCGTGTTGTTTTAAATTTGTCATTCTTATGTCAAATAATATCAATATAATATGACAACATAATATGAGATAAACTTGTACTTAGCATTACAAAATAAGTCACCAAAATAAGTCACCAAAGTGTGCTTAGCATTACAAAATAAGTCACCAAAATAGAGCACTACAGCATAATTAACCAAGTGTACTTAACCATACAAAATAAAGCAAAAGAAGTAACCAAATTGTACTTAAAACATCACAATCCAAAAAAAAAAACCCAAAAGATGGAACAATTAAGATTATAGGTTCATTCTAACATAGAGTATCCTAAAGCTTGTTAACTAACTGCTAAGTCCCAACTTGTGCCATATCATCCAGCTTCCTCTTCACACCAGTACTTCTAACCTTCCTAGGTACAAACAGGGTTTCACTTCCCACAATGTGTTTTCCTCCTTTGGTTTGTCCTTGTGCAGCATTCTGAGCTGAGTTGCTAGCAGTAGGTGCAGTTGTTTGAGCAGTTTGAGAAGGTTAGACTGCTATACTTGCAGAAGCTAGAACTGATATGTTTGCAGGTACAACTGGCTGAGCATGTGTGACTGCAGCAAGTGCATTTGGTTGAGCGTTGATGGTTGCAGCAGGTTGAGCATTGGTGGTGGCAGTAGGTGCAGTAGGCTGAGTATTTTGTGTTGCAGCAGGTGCAGTAGGTTGAGTACTTTTTGCAGTAGGCTTCTTTTTGGTTCTCTGTGCATCACTTTGCTTAACCTGTGGATTGGCCTTGAGAAGCAGCATTTACATATACCAAAATCAGATTACAAATATCAGATAAAAAACATATAGAAAAAAATCAGATTATGACTAAGAGGAATAATCTTAAACCCTATACCTTATTGCCACCTGGAGGAATAATCCTATTAGCAGCTGTTTTTCCTTTGCAAGTTCTCTGGTTATGACCAAAAGCTTTGCATCTCCAACACCTCACAGTGTCCTGGTTTCTCTTTGCAATTCTAGTCCCTGAAGATGATGCTACCTCATCATTGTTCTTCCTCCCTAGTTTTTTGGGTCTGTCAGGGGCCCTTCTTACATAAGGAGGTAAAATTGGCTCACTATCAACTTGTGGCCATAGTTTTGGACCATTTGAAGGAAGGATGAGATTTTCATAAGTCTCTAAAAAGGTTGATTTTCTGTTCCAAATGTTGTACAACTTAATCAGGTCACAGTTACTATATACAAAAGGAAATAATAATATCATTAGCAAAATGTTAGAATACTGACCTGTACCAGTGTGCAACATAGTCATCTGGGTTTTGATTGTTATACCACATACAAGCAAGTGCATGAGGACATGGTATCCCAGTGAGATCCCATCTTCTACTGGCACAAGTCTCATTTTTTCAGTTCAACTACATATGTCTCACTTCCATTTGAAACAGAGAAATGTGAATACTCCCTATCTCCACACCAATGTAGGGACCATCCATCAGCTTCTTTCTTTAAAACATCTAGCCTTTTCATAATCATTGGACATATGTCACCCTGATACCTAAGCATGTAGTCCCTAAGTCTGACTATTCTATTAGTTAAGTAAAATTTGAGACCCTCAAATAAAGATATGATTGGCAACTCTCTATACTCTAAAATTGCACTGTTAAAGGCCTCACGCATGTTGTTAACTTGTAAATCACAACATGAATATGTACTATACCCTGCCCTTGACCACATACCTGGAGCTATGCTATTCATTTCTTCCCATGCAGGCTCACTTAGCTTCTTCAAGTTATCCGTTGCTTTCTTAAACTCAATCATGGTGTTTGATCTAGCAGCTATCCATAATGCTTCCTTTAATTGCTCACCAGAATGTCTTTTCTTCCAGTTGCCATAGAGATGTTTTACACATACCCTATGTTCCACATATTCAGAAAACCCAGCAATTGTATTCACCAGTCCCTTCAACCCAAAATAAACAAACGTTTTAATAAATTTGAAACATAAAAAGCATGAAATTATGAAAACTTAAAAAAGCATGAAAGTATGAAAACTTAAAAAGCATGAAAATATACCTTTTGCTGATCTGATATGAAAGACCACCTCTTGTACTGAATTCCATTTAAGTCAGAAAGTAGCAGATCAAGAAACCAGTCCTAAGAGTCTTTGGTTTCAGCTTCAACAACAGCAAAGGCAATTGGCATCATCTAATTATTACCATCATTCCCAATAGCTGATAACAAATGTCCCCCATATCTTCCCTTTAGAAAACAACCATCAAGACCTATCAGAGGCCTACAGCTTGTCACAAATGCCTTTTTACAAGCATAGAAACAGACATACATTCTTTCAAACACAGGCCCCCAGCTCCAGGTTTGCACTTAATTTTGACTGTGCTATTTGGGTTACTTCTAAGCAACTCCTCAGCATAACTCCTAAGATGTGCATATTGTTCTTCAACTGCACCTTGAATCATCTCTAAAGCCAAATTCTTTGCCCTATAAATCTAGAACTTAGTCAAGATAACCCCCCACTTGTTTTTACAAATTCCATCCAAACTCTTAAGGGTTGTAGTTGGTGTATTTTTCAAGATTGGAACAAATTTCTGAGCCAACAACTTGGTTTTCATCAGTCTAATTTTGGAATTCCTATGACACTTGTGAGTAGAATTGAAACTAGCAAGCACAAAATAAGATTTTGTTTCTGCCCTACTAAATCTCATATGAAATGGACACCTACTCATACACTTCACAATAATCCTTCTCCTCTCATTCTTCTTCAAGTATATATTTTTTTTCTACTTTGCAGAGCAAACTCCTTAATTGATGTCCTCACTAACTCAACATTTGCAAAGGTCAGTCCTACTTGATACTTCACAACATAACCTTCAGAAAACTTAAACTTCCTAGATTTCTTCTTACCATTTTCATTGTCAGAAGAGTTTGGGCTTTCAAGATCCTCAGAATCTCCATTTTCATCTTCAAAGTTTGACATATTTGTTTCATCAGGGTTTCTTGAGGACTCTACAACAACCAACTTGTTTTCACTAGACACTTCATAAGGAACTACAGGTGTTGGATTTAGAGTTTGATCAGACAACACACTAGTCCACTCCCAACCTTCATCATATTCACTATCATTTTAAGGATTCATCTACACTATCTTTAGGTCCAGCTTCTCCTTTACTAATGTCATCAGATCCATCTTCCCCTTCAGCAAAGGCATCATTTCCATCTTCTCCTTCAACAACATACTCAGGATCTGTTTCAGATTGAACTTCATCTTCTAAAACTTCCACTACCTCTTCAACATCAGTATCATACCTTGAGTCAAGACCATCCACAGCTATAGTTTCTACATAAAAATCAATTGTTGACTCACTCTTAAACTCATTTATGAATCTAATGGTATCTCTATCAGTTTTCAGTAACCTAAGTCCATCTTTCAACTCTGCACCTGGACTAACATACCACAACTGATACTCCCCCTTCACACCTATTTCTCTAACAAGCTTGTCCAAATCAACTAAATTGACTTCATATATGTCTCATTCACCCCCAAATTCAAAAATTTCCCCTTTCTTATATGCTACTACAGGATCAGATATAAAATACCCTTTGTGATGGAACCTTATCTTCAATGAGTGGTCATCAACGGTCCTACCACAAAATAAACAGTCCTACCATTAATATAGTATTCAATATATACACCAACCCTTTTGAGACATAAATAGGAACCTGACAAAAAACAAACATAAACAAACAAAAAAAACTTACTTTGATACATATGTGTTGGGAATCTTTTATTTTCCCACGTGTTTTTCGGACCCTGACGCCTTTTCACCAACCTTTTTTTGCGACCCATCCTTCGAACCGTACATCTTCTTCTGCAAACCATCCTTCTTCTGCGAACCATCCTTCTTCTGCGAATCTTCAACCCACTTCATCGTTCTCACATATTGACGAATCGAATGCCCTAGCAGCCCAGATTCTTTGGTTGTGATTTTGAGTGAGAGAGAGACAATTCTTTGGTTGCGATTCTTTGGGCGTTGACTGGGTCAAAATTGGGGGGGGGGGGCAAAGAGTTGCAAAATGGGGTAAAGTTAGGGAGCTAGAAAGTGGTTTTTTTTTTTAATAGGGGCCAAAATCGCAACTATGGTAAACTTAGGGGGCCAAAAATGCGTTTAAGACTAATACATTTGAAAACAAAAAAAAAATGTCACGTGTAAACAAAAAAATGAAAAAGAAAATTAATTATACAGTCAGCGTACTACATCAACCAAATTAGACAGTCAAATGTGCTCGGGGTCCAAAATCAAAGAATCTACATTTTATAAGGAGGAATCTTCAAATTCTTTTTTTTATAGAGGTAAACCAAAATTCGGCCAAATGACACCCGCATTAGTTTCCTTATTGTTAGAGTTGGGTAAACAAAGGATGGGGAATTTCAGTAGTAGAAATGGAAAAGTAATTTGTTAGAGTCAGGGTATGCTTATGCTACACGCACCCAATTGTACTTTGTTGGAGAGCACCCTTCCGTCCGGCGAATGCAGAAACGCCTGTTTTCCTTCCCGACCCGTCGCTTTCTGAGCAAATCCATTCCCCATGACCCATACGACCCGCCATTTTCACACTCTCCAAAACTCCAAAAAACACAAAATAAAATCAAAGAAGACCCACCAACTCTACCTCTCAAATCCGACCTTCCATTCAACTTCATGTACTCTTACTCAGAAACCCACCCTTCCATAAAACCCATAAGCTTCCGCGAATCCCCCAAGTTCTCTCCTTTCGGACCCGGACGCCTCGACCGCAAATGGACCGGTACTTCCGCTCCGGTTCAGCACCAAGTCGATCCGAAGAGATTTCAAGAGGACCGCAACCGTGTCCTCGGAGCCCCCTTAGAGGATCAGGAGGTAGCGGACCTCGTTGAACGCTACCGTCACAGCGACTGCTCTAGGCAAATCAATTTGGGTATTGTGATTCAACTCTTACTTTCATTCTCATTTTATATTTGTGTTAGTTAATATACTGTTGTGATTGTCATTGTCATTGTCATTGTCATTGTGATGGTGGCGGCTTGAGAACAAACGCACCGCACATAGTACATTACAATCGTGGCTAATAAGTCTGCTGCAATGTGAAATACTGAAATGTATGTTTGTGCGGTGCATTTGTTTTTGCATTTGTCTACTAAAGAACAAACGCACAGCACATAGTACATTACAATTGTGGCTAATAAGTCTGCTGCAATGTGAAATGTATGCATGTGCGGTGCATTTGTCTACTAAAGAACAAACGCACAACACATACATAAATTTAGCATTGCAGCAGACCTCTATTCTGCTCTGCTATCGCTCGCTATAGAAATGCTAGTAATAACATATTGTAAATATGTGCTTGACCACCCGCATCCTTTGAACTAGCTAGCTTTTGGGAATAAAATTCTTGCCCATTTCACAATTCTTAATCACCAAATTTGTATTTGAGAAATGTTCTTTGGACAACGAAATAGTTGTCCAACAATATGGTACAACTACGGTTTCGTTTTTGATTAGTTTTTTTCTCTCTTCTTGAGTCAAATCAATAGTTATAAGTGATGTACTTTTGTACGGTGTTGTCAAATTTTATGTGTTCAAATAACCTTCCTTTTTGTAGTATTTTTTATTTCTCAAGGACCAAATAGGTTTTACCAAGGACCAACTTTTGTATTCACTCTTTGTTTTTAATTTTCTTTTTACTTTTTACTTAAATGCTTTTTTTTTTAGAGGTTCTTACTTAAGTGCTTTATTATTGTTTTTAGCTCTATGAAGCACGGACACTCCTCGGATTAAGCGTCTCCCGGTGTTGGACATGTATCGTGTCCGACACCGACACATTATTACACTGAATTATGTGATTTTTTCAAATTATTAACGGTGTCGGCGTGTCGTGTCCGGTGTCCGTGCCCGTATCCGTGCTTCATAGTTTTTGCTCATATCATTAATTTCTGATTCAATTTGCTTGTTTTTGTTTGAGGTTGTTTAACATATTCTTTACTTAATTTATTAATTTAGCTGGCCTAAAGTGAGGGTTGCACTTCAGTTTAGTAAGAGAAAAGTGAGAAACTGTAATTATTGTTAAAAGATCAAGTGAGGAAATCTCTGCACATGTATGACAAATTGCGCTGTTGAAATTTAGTCCTTCACTCATTTGGTTTTCCAATTATGGGTTACACTCACTTCTCTTGGAAATAGTTTTAGTGTACCCGAATTCTGGTCTTTATTTAGGTGTGTTCTTCTTATCGTAGTTTGATGGCAAGTAGCTAAACAATCTTGATGTTGTGCTAGGGAAGGGGGGAGTCACTCACAACACTTTGGATGACATCCATAACCATTGGAAGAAGGCTGAAGCTGTTAGGATTAAATGTTTGGGCGTGCCAACTTTAGACATGGACAATATTTGCTTCCACCTTGAGGTCAACATAATTGTTTTTCATTTTTATTTTTTCAGTGAAAAGATTGATCTTTCTAAAGTAGAGTTTCAAAATGGTTCTTGTTTATTCCCCTGATATGTGTTTTGCTGTATCTACAGGACAAGTCTGGTGGAAAAATTATTTACCGCAACATGAATATACTGATCTTGTACAGAGGACGACATTATGATCCCAATAACCGTCCTCTTATACCTCTTATGCTCTGGAAGCCTTATGCACCAATATATCCCAAGCTTGTGAAGAATGTGATTGAAGGTTTAACACATGAGAAAACAAAAGAATTGCGAAACAAGGGTTTGAACTCCCATCCTCTGATGAAAATCAGTAAGTAAATATGCGGCTGTAGATTTACAAAAAGAATTACTATTTGTCTTTTTACTATCCCAGTTTAAAGTTGTGATTTTCATGTTTAGCTAGAAATGGTGTTTATGTGAATGTGGTGGAGAGGGTGAGGGAAGCTTTGAAGACTGAAGAGGTTGTGAGACTGGACTGCACTCATGTTGGTACAAGTGACTGCAAAAAGATTGGAGTGAAGCTAAGGGTATGTCTATAGGATTATAAAATTCAACGCTTTTAATCTTTAGATTGAAAATACAGTGTGCATGTTTTGCTTATTGTATTTAACTCTGTTGCTATTAGCACAGGATTTAGTGCCATGTGTCCCTATCTTGTTCAAGGATGAACAAATAGTCCTTTGGAGAGGAATTTTAAATCAAGAACAGCCTTCAGATCTATAATGGATTATTAAATTAGAGGGTCTAATGCTAGAATTTGGAGATGTTTCCAAGCTGGTGTGATACTGACATTTTGATTCAGTCATTTGTACATCTCACATATTTCCCCATACACACAGCAGACCTTGGCAGGAGAATGTTAATTGACTGTAATGCAAAGTTAATATTATTGTATGGTACCATTTCCTTAACTAATCAATTTGGCTTAGAGTTTGTTAGCCAGCATTTGTTTTCATGGAATCATAATCAGGCAATCTGCTGAAGGGGAGATGTATTTGTTCATTATTTATCGCTCAAATTTGCTTGTTACTGCGCACGAAGGCTGCATGATTTTCATAGTTGGAGTTTTTCTACGAGTTGATTATTCATTTGTTTTTTGTAATGACAAGTCTCAGTCCTTGGTAATTCTTATTTTGTTAGTATCCTCATGTATTGTGACAATACAACCTAAGAACATATTACTATGTTGTGTAGTAGGCATCCCCACTGTGTACACTGCTTTGAGGCAATGTTTACTTTGACAGCTTGGATTAAAGCACTATTTTGTTTTGTATTAAACCAATGAATCAGATTATCAGAACACTGTTGAATGTTTATCTTATGGTTTAGGGTTTAGGACATTGACATTGTGGCACTGAGGCGGAGGGCTCTCCCGTTGCTTTTCGTTGTCTATATGTAAAATATGTTTTCTTAGTTGGACGGCATCATTTTGGGGCTGAAAGTTAGAAGCACAGATCAAATCAAATTGTACTGCTAGATGCATTGAACGACCCATCATGTTTGCTTCACTATGTGAGTCCAAGATTTACTTGACCGTAGGAATCCACACCTGTAGTTAAGCGGTCCGATTTAAAAAAATTAAAAATTTGAACCTTACTTGGAAGTGAAGACTTCTATATAACAATACATTATGGACCTTGTTCATTTACCAGCATGAACACTGAGAATTTGAACCTTACTTGTAACAATACATTATGGACCTTGTTCATTTACCAGCATGAACACTGAGAATTGAATGAGCAGACTCAAGTACTTTGTCTAAGATTTTTTTTTCTACTTCCTTTTCAAAAATATCCGGCTATACTCAAATCTATTTAAAATACAATCATAATACCCAAATTGATTACTCATAAATTATAAAAAAAAAATATTTGGTTACACTCAAATAAACAAATTAATATACAGTTGTGGCCGAGTCAGAAAAAAAAAATAAGTTTGGGTGGGCCACAAACATAAACTATAGCATATATACACAATTCATGTTTTTTTTATCAAGACACAAAATTCATGTTTTAATATGCATCAAGTACAAAGTTGGTCAAAAAGTTAAGTTACATATCTTAACAATACAAAATTATGATATATGCATTTCGAGTGACTTGAAAGTGTGATAATAACGTATAGTGAGATGAAGAAGATGATAAACCAATGTAATTTTATTTAAAAGTCAAAGATGTTATAAACAAAAATTCGATAAATTTTTTTTTTTATGGAGTGGATTGTGGCCCACGCTAGCCTTAGAGAGGCTCTGCCACTACATCCATGGTGCAACTCGAACAACAACAAAATAAAAAAAACACATAACTGAACTAACATATCACCTCTTGTAGAAATGAAAATATTTTACTTGAATCCTAAAATGTTGTCGATTTCAATGTACCACAATAGTTCACCATCCTACCACAACACCTTCGAGCAGAAACACTTATACTAAAATGGAAATTCAAACCCTCCCTCCCATGATGCCAAAGTAACCTCCCTCTTCTGCAACGACAAACGAACCCTACGTAAAGTGAGATCACTTACATACACACGAATTAAATTTACGTACCATATATGTGAACTAAATTTACGTAGACCAACGTGAACTCGGTTCATGTACAACCCTGAAATTCAGAAAAAGAAAAACCCATAAACGTAAAAAAACGAAAAACATTATTTATTTTTCAGCTCAAAATCAAACACATCTAATTACATACAATCAATAGAACAATTTCAAATCGCCTAAATGGAGCTTGAAAGCACAAAAAATAATGCATCAAGAGAAATGCAATTGGAGGGATTTGGTGAGAGGTAATGAGGAAAAAAGATGGGTTTTGAAAATTAATTTTTTTTTTTTAAAAAAAAGGCTATTTTAGTTTTGTTTTTGGATAAAAAAAGGACTAACATCCGAAGAAAAAGAATAATAACAACAAGTAAGCCTTATTCCACTTAGTGGAGTTGACTATATAAATCAACCGACCCTATATTGTTTTAAACTCAAAGAAAATAAAACTACAAAATCCAACGAGGAGTTTCCACTCCCATACAATAATCAACTAACAAATGTCTAAATTGAATCGGACATTGCTCATAAATAATTAAAGATTGAGTCGGACATTCAATGGCGGATCTTGACTAATTTTTTAGGGGTGCCAAATACTCATAACATGTATATATAAGTGTTTTTATGAGTAGACGCAAATTGTAATCTGGTGTAGACGATTGTTTTGCTTATTTACGGCCTCTGGATCAACGGTTCGAATTCTGCTACACTTTTTGTGAATAAAAATAAAGAATGCATTATCAATTTCGGCTCATAAATGATCAAAGACAAGCCTCATTTGCGTCCTTCATTAGTCAAAGCATCAACATAATAATTTAGGGAGTAACCAATTTTTTAGAGTGTGACTAGAATTTTTTTTCTAATTTTTGTCTAATGCTTTAGTCTAGCATTGGTGAGTGGTTTCTCGATATAATTTGACCAGCTTCCATATTCAATCAATAGTTTATTAAAGGATGTGTCATGTTGTGATATACAACTAGGTCAATTTTAAACATTCAATACTAGGTCATCTCAAATCTGATATTGAACCATGTCCATATATACCATTGCTAAAGAAAGTCAAATTAGTTTCATAATTGCCTTGTTTACCTACCAGGTCGGTAGCAATATTTTCAAACTCTCATTTATAAAAAACATTCTAAATTGGCACTCATTAGCAGCGCAGATATTTGTTGCCAATGCTACAGCCTACAAATTACAACTAGGTCTACTCTTTCACCTCTCAAATACCAAAGACATGTAACTTCTAGCTGTACCTTGCTATAAATTCAAAAGAATATGTAATGCCATGCCAAGAGCCACCACACATCTATTTTATCACTTTGTTACAAATCAATTTATTATCTATTATAAGTTATATTTTACAAATTCTATTTACAAGAAACAAAATTCTGTCAAAGAACAGTTAATGAAAACAAACATAAATTTTTGGTCACAGGAATGGGTGTTTGAATCTGATATGAGTCCAGTCAGCAGTTCCAGAATCCAAAAGCACCAATGGACATTAGCCATATCTACAGCCAAAAATATTCAACGAAGCCTTCTCCCCTTGGCTTTGCTTGATTGAAGTTTTGGTCCAAAATAAACTCTTTCACTACATACATACATACATTGGCCTTTACAGACGCAAGCTAGAGTGACTAAAATATTCGGAGCTATAATTTTGACTACCAAATGCCATCCTCCGAAACAATCTTATTTCCTCAGATTGTTGTGCAGAGTCAAATGCCTGGCTTTCACCAACTCGCATTCCGTTTGTTAGATCTGAAGTTGCTAAGCTTTCAAAAGTTCTAACAACCTATGAAATGAAATCAAGAAAAAACAATATCAGTAGCTTGCATGTTTGCTTGTTGATAAACTCTCAGATTTAATGTTTGCTGTTTATTTTCAATATTTACCTGTCCCATGCGAGGTCTCTTAGAAGCTGAATGTCGAACACAAGCTGCAGCAACTTCAATCATGCAAAACATTTCACCATCGATGTAGTTCTTTCCTAGCTTTGGATCTACCAGACTCTCACATTCCCCAGTTTCAAGTGCATCACTTAGCAAAGGTCGAGCCTGAAATAAAGGTAGCATCATGGCGATTCAAGTGAAGATGATTGACCTTTACAAGTTTATATGATAGGACTCTATATTCTCATTTCTCATGTATGCATTAGTGTTGTCAAATAACGGTTATAGTGTAGCAGAATTTGAACAAATTTCTATTGTTCCACAATATGCCGTTTAGTACATAACGTTGTTAAATAACAGCTATAACGATGCTATATCACTCTAGTGTAGTGGAATTCGAACAAATCGCTATTTTCCGTGAACCGCGTTTGACAATACTGGTATGCATGCGTAGTTTGTGGACACAAAGCACACTATGATAAGGTCAACAATAATGTTACTATCCACGAATAAAAACCAATAGCAAAGTAATATTCAGGTACCTCATCTTCGTCAGTTTTTGTCTTTAAGATGAAAGATGATACTCAATAAATTACAAAGTGACTCTAAACCTTAATATAGAGATATTCACTGATATATGCATAAGTGACTCTAAACCTTAATATAGAGATATTCACTGATATATGCATACTAAAATTAAGACCAAGACCTGATACTCCTGATCTAAAAGAAATTAAACATTAAAATCATATATCTCAAGTGTGATAAATAGATTCATTGTTTGATCAATAAAAATATTGCCAAACATCAGAGGCATGGAAAACCGAGGACTTTTGGTGCGCCTGCATTAAGTAAATTAAGGCTTATATAACTTGGACAACAGAACACAAAAATATAGAACATGGATTTATTCTCTTTGATTCTCTTGGAATGTGTTCACCTCTCAGGTCAGTGATTCAAAAGATTGAGCATTTTGTTGTCCTTTTATACAGGAGTCACTATAAATAAAAGATAAAATTTCCAAAGAAAAGAAAATCACAATCATGAAATAAATTTCTGATGCTTAGCATTTGTTCAATAGAAACTAATGGTTTATCAGCAATAATAAAGCAGCAGTAGTACATAACTTAGGAGAGTAAGGTTGATATGTTTATATACCCATTCAACTAGACTCTCATCTCCCATTTGTGATGGATCTACGGGCATCCGTCCGGTAATGAGTTCCAAAAGCACAACTCCAAAAGAATATACATCAGACTTGTCAGTCAATTTTCCACTTGACGCATATTCAGGGGCAACATACCTTTTCAATAAGGAACAAAGGCTATCAATATTGACACTTTTTTTTGAACCAATAGATTGTTAGTGTAAATGCAACAGTAACTAAATGAATAGTTTGTAGATACAATAATAAACATACACCCACCCAAAAGTTCCCATGACACGCGTCGATACATGTGTATTTGCATCCTGAGCTAATTTGGCTAGGCCGAAATCTGAGACCTATAACAAAAAAATAGGAGTACTTAGATTTGGATAAAATAATTGGAGCAAACAATAACAAACATTGAATAAGTGGAATGGCATTTACACGAGCTTCATAGTTGTAATCCAAAAGAATGTTTGATGGCTTGATATCTCTATGAATAATCCGAGGATTGCCTGAAATATGCATAATTCAACAACATAGGTTGTGTCAGCTCAATTGACTCAATTCTGTTGTAACATTGATCCACGTCTGAAAATATCTATCTATATTTAACAATTTTTATATGCATAAAATTGAATCTTCTAGCCAACAATCCAAATCTATTGTCTACACTATTCAGTATCATAAAGTGTCCAACAATTGTGTCAAGAGCAAAGAACAAAATATTGAGGATTCGTAATTACAGTCTTCATGAAGATAAGTTATTCCTCGAGCTGCACCAGCTGCAATTTTAACACGTTTTTCCCATTCCAGTACAGGTTGACCTTTTTCTGCAAATTCCAATATTTCATTCAACACAACATAATCAAAAGTATTCAAAAAATCTCATGTAAGAAACAATCTTTTAATGTACCAACTGAGAAGTAGTTACATTTACCATGTAGATGAAAATAAAGGGTATTGTTAGGGACATAGTCATAGACAAGTATTTTTCTGTTATCTTGAATGCAGTATCCAACTAAAGAAACCAAATGGCGATGATGTATGCGACTAATAATGTCAACTTCGGCTTTGAATTCTCTCTCCCCTTGACTTCCACCAACTTTGAGTTGCTTCACTGCTATCTCTCTCCCATCAGGTAAAATTCCTTTATACACAGAGCCAAATCCACCTTCTCCCAAAAGATTCAGAGTCGAGAAACCATTTGTGGCCTTGATTAGTTCTTCATACGAAAACCAGTTCCTTGAGTGGCCCATTCCACCACCAGGGTCCGATGGTGTGTGCACTACATCACTGCTTACAAGAGGAGTAGAGGCAGCATGTATCTTAAAAAATGATGAATCTGGACAATAATGTTACAAACCTTAATTGATTCAAATTCAATGGTAAGAAATCGAAGTTCGGAAGTATGACCATGATAAATAAGAATGTTAACAACTGGTTCAACAAATATGCACCAAAAGTAACTTGAGACTCAAGGTGTGTCTACCGTCTAGTGTCCAACACCTAACACTACCTACACTCACACATGTGGTTACATTCAAATTGTCGGTGTATCATGTGTCCGATGTCCGTCGTTGCAAATAATAGGAGCAAAGAAATTACCTGATTCAGTTGAGGAGGGAAGAGTGGAAGGCATGACATAACCATCATTAGGAGAATCCTTTTTGTTTTGTCTTCTGAAACACCAGATAGCAACTCCAATGAAGCCAAAAAATAGAATTCCACCAAACACAGCAATAGCCAATACAGCACCAGAACTAATTCCTCCGGTTTGGGGGCTTGAGTTTTCTGATCCGTTCTGCAGCGGCGGAGGAGGTGGCGATAATTGAATGATTGAGGAGGGTGTTGGAGGAGATAGCCTCGGTGTTGAATTTGATGGTGGAGGTGGTTGTGTAATAGGCTTGGCAGGAGGAGGGGTTGATGATGTTGGTGGTGGTGATAGTAATGATGATGGTGGTGGTGATGACCTTGGCGGTACAGGTTGTAATGGTGATGGTGATGGTGGTTGTACTGGTGGTGCCGGGGATGGCCTAGGCGGTGGAGGTTGTAATGATGGTGGCGGTGATGATGGTGGTTGTGGCCTAGGAGGTGGAGTTTGAGATGAGTTTTTAGGGGGTGGTGGTGTCACAGTGGGAGGAGGGTGTGAATTATCCGGTGGAGGCGAGGTTCTTGGTGGAACGGGTGATTGTGGTGGCGGTGGAGGAGGGCGTGTTGGCGGAGTTAGAGTAGGAGCTACAGGAGGCGGTGACGGAGTTGAAGCACGAGGCGCTGGTGAAGTCGGAGTAGGAGACGGCACAGGTGGAGGAGGAGCTGATTGGGTGGAGGGAGGTGGTGATGTTGCTGGAGGAGGTGCAGCTGATTGTTGTTGTGGTGGCGGAGCAGTGGCTAAGGAGGGTGGTCGGGTGGTATTAGAGGATGCCGGAGACGGCGACGCCGCTGACATCTTTATCTTTCTACGCTTGAAACTCGCATTTCTTTCACGTGCAAATCTCTTATCACAAACCAAAGTTAAGATCTTTCTTTTTGAAATTGAAAATCAAAAACACATGAAGAGAATGAATGTTTCTGTCACCAACCCACACCAATCTGTGAACTATCTTGATGATCACCACTCAGCACCATTGACAGGATCCCCACAACTTAAACATGTTTTCTTTGAATAATTCTTCAAGTTTTACTCAATTCAAGAACAAGCTGATAGTAATACTACTATTCTTGTCCATTAATTTATTAATTTTCCTTCTCTCCTTCCTTATGCTTCACTAACACGGATTGTGGGGTCCAATTCCAAAACCAAAACAACCCCAAATTCAATAGTGCCAAAATTGAAGAAATATTTGGACACACAAATAAAAATTTAATTAAAAAAGAAATTTCTCAAAAAAAAAAATAGTTACATCACTTAATATTACTTTTCTTTTAATTTTTATCATTTGTGTCTAAATAAACTTAATATTGGGTTGCGTCCATCTAAAAGTTGCTTAATTTTCAAAAAAGTCAAGCGAATATATTAACAACCAACAAAAGTTCCTATAGTACAAGGTGTACAAAAGGAAGATAAAATGTTCAGATATTAGAATAACACAGACAAGCTACTACACAGTAGCCGAAAGAAAATAAAAAATTATGTTACAGCCTGAAAGCATAACAAATGACTCAATCTTCAAACCGTGTACTCAAAATCGAAAAGGGCATAATACAATTTTAGCCACCAATAAGCTTGAAGTTTGACCTTTTCCAATAAAGAGGAAAGTTGTTCCGTCTTATTATGAAAATGCCTACTATTGCGATCCTTCCAAATAATAAAAAGAACTGAAATCCAAATAATGTTAAAAGTCAAACGAGACTTGTTGGAGAAGCCCCTAAGACCTACAAACTGAGTAAAATGCTCAATTAATAAACCATGAAGAGCTGTAGAAAAACCTAGCCAACCCGATATCAAGAGCCAAAGTTAACAGTAGAAAGCACAGGTAAAAAAACAAATGGTCTTGATTCTTCACCATGCCGTGCACAAAGAATCATTGTAATCCAAAATATTTTTCCTAAACAGATTCATTTTTGTTGCTAATATATTCAGGAACAAACGCCAAATAAAAATATTGCCCTTAAGTGGAATTTGTTTAAGCCACAAAATGAAAGACCCCGATCCCCGAGACTACTGATTAAGCGATAAATCATGCAACACAATTAATCGGAATCTAACAAATCTCTAATAACTCATACAAATTCCTCATAAAGAAAATCTCATCAACAATCATCACAGCACAGCGGAAATAAATCATCTCAATATAAACATCATCTCGGGTCTCAAAATAAATATCTCAAAATAAATACAATCCTCATAAAATCAACAAATAAAATAAATCTCTGACTCCTAGATTAGAGCACCTAATCTAGACATCCTCGACAATAAAAGCGACAAAAACGGAGAATAGGCTTGACGCCATCTTCAGCATAACTCACCGAGCACTAATCCTCAACCTGCAAATCTACATCCACAAGGGTCAAACCCAAGGACGAGGCGACAATAAAGCCACTAGAGGGTAAGATAATACATTCAACAAATGAGTATAATAAACGCACATAAATTTCAGGCAAAAACATCACTCAACATTCAAATATTCATCAACACAAAAAGTTTGGTTAATACTCATGCATAATTCGTAAATCATAGTATACCCCCATCATTATATAATTGTCAACTTAATTATACATCATCAACAATTAAAGCACCATTTCAATTATAAATCATCAACAACACGATTATGAATCATTCCATAATTTTCACACACCAACAATTGACATTTACCACATAAATGCACAAGTTCACACCAAAACATTGCCAAACACGACTCATGTGAATGTAATGCGCCTAATATGACTCTACATGCATGTGGTACCATCGTGATCTTAAATCACGTTACATTTAGATCTTGATTTTAAATCAAGCTACATTAAAATCTTGATCTTAAATCAAACTACATTTGGATCTTGGTCTTAAACCAATCTACATATAAAACCTTGATCTTAAATCAAGCTACATTTGACCGACAATGAATGCATGGATGTTCACGTATGGACTTGACAATGCACACCACATATGAATCATGATCTCAAACCATGCTACATTTCACCACATTTATTTGCATTATCAAAACAATACATTCCACACAATTCATGTTATCACCACATCATCATCTAATTCACAACTATAATGCATTAAGACACATCCAACATCATTCACTTCATATTAAAGCATTTCACTAAGTTTAATCAGAAACACGTCTCTTGCATTTATTCACCATAAATCACATAATCCACATTTCATGAATAAATTAAGTAAGGTTACCTCAACCTATTACTACACTACATCATATTCATGATTCAACTTCATTCATCCACATAGCATAAGCAACATGCACAACATCACTGTTTCACTTCATTATCAAAGTCCGTCTCTAATTATTTAACTTATAAGCTATACTACACTTATGTCTAAGTTAATCAATCATAAACCTCACCATTAAACACCCATTTATCATATTTAAGGGTTTTGGAAGTCATTAAAGTGCATTGGGTACCTCAAAAAGTCACAAAATTAGGGTTTTACCAAGTTGCACTGGGCGCACGGTCGTGCTTCAGGGGCGCACGGTCGTGTGTCCCAAGTACGAGGATCATGCACGGTCCGTGCCACAGGGGCGCACGGTCGTGCGTGGTCACCAGTATAGGATTTTCTGATTTTTGCGTTTTCACATAAAAATATCGTTTTCGACATCGTTTTTCGACCCAATGCGAACCGAAACATTTCCAAATCTTTAAACCGGTAATCACCACTTATTACTCACTTAATATAGCTCAAAACAACTTAATCAAAATTACTTAACACCAACTTAATCAATTTAATTCAAAGTTCGTCTCAAAAATCCATTTTCACCAACAACTAGCGAATAAGCTTGCATACCAACATCAACAGTATTTCATCAAGTTCAACATCACCATAATCACCCTGAAGCCAAGTCTACGCACCCTCCGGGTCGTACCTCCCTTTGAACGTCGACAGATGGTTTCTCATGAAATGATCCAACCTCAGCTCATTTGCTCCTCCCTGCTGCTGATGCTGCCAATGATCCGCCGCATTAGCATGCACCAACGCCTGAGCCATCGCATTAGCTATCGCCGCATCATTACGTCCAACCATCTCTATACTACACAACAAGCACCACCTAGTTAGAACAAAAGCATCGACAATAATCCACATACTTATCGAATACAACATGATATTAACCAAGTGTTGGCCCGGACTAGACCGACCTGCTCTGATACCACATTGAAAAACCCCGATCCCTGAGACTATTAATTAAGCGATAAATCATGCAACACAATTAATCGGAATCTAACAAATCTCCAATAACTCATACAAATTCCTCATAAAGAAAATCTCATCAACAATTATCACAACACAACGGAAATAAATCATCTCAACATAAACATCATCTCAGGTCTCAATATAAATATCTCAAAATAAATACAATCCCCATAAAATCAACAAATAAAATAAATCCCAGACTCCTAGATCAGTGCACCTAATCTAGACATCCTCGACAATAAAAGCGAAAAAAATGGAGAATAGGCGTGACGCCATCCTTAGCATAACTCACCGATCACTAATCCTTAACCTGCAAGTCTACTTCCACAAGGGTTGAACCCACGGATGAGGCGACAATAAAGCCACTAGAGGGTAAGATAATACATTCAACAAAGGAGTATAATAAACGCACATGAATTTCAGGCAAAAACATCACTCAACATTCAAATATTCATCAACACAAAAAGCCTGGTTAGTACTCATGCAAAACTCGTAAATCATAGTATACCCCCATCATTATATAATTGTCAACTTAATTATACATCATCAACAATTAAATCATCATTTCAATTATAAATCATCAACAACACGATTATGAATCATTCCATAATTTTCACACACCAACAATTGACATTTACGACATAAATGCACAAGTTCACACCAAAACATTACCAAACACGACTCATGTGAATGTAATGCGCCTAATACGACTCTACATGCATGTGATACCATCGTGATCTTAAATCACGCTACATTTGGATCTTGATCTTAAATCAAGCTACATTTGGATCTCGGTCTTAAACCAAGCTAGATATAAAATCTTGATCTTAAATCAAGCTACATTTGACCGACAATGAATGCATGGATGTTCACGTATGAACTTGACAATACACACCACATATAAATCATGATCTCAAACCATGCTACATTTCACCACATTTATTTGCATTATCAAATCAACACATTCCACACAATTCATGTTATCACCGCATCATCATCTAATTCACACCTATAATGCATTAAGGCACATCAAGCATCATTCACTTCATATTAAAGCATTTCACTAAGTTTAATCATAAACACGCCATTCTTGCATTTATTCACCATAAATCACATAATCCACATTTCATGAATAAATCACATAATTTAATGGACACATTACATTAATGTTGATATTTTGAAAATAGTCACTAGTTTCCAAAATTTTATCATATCGACTTTCTCATATATATATATATATATATATAAATTTGTTTATGCAAATATAAGTACATAAAATCTGTAACGGGTGCGGTGCAAACATCGAACACTCTTTTGCATATAAAATAAAAAATTATTTAATAAAAACATTACACAAATACTCATTATTTTTTATATAATTATTTCAATGTTACGTGACCACGAGTCTTTTACTAGTTTATTAATGAATGTGAAATGATCAAAACAATTTAATAAATTGGAATTGATGAAATAGTTCTATATAAAAAAAAAACAATATGAATATACAGTTGAGATGTAATTAAGCAGACGAACACAGTATTAGGATCCCTCCCTATTTTGGTTGTTTCTTGTGTCGTCGTGTTGATTCTGAAACTTAGAAATAGAATTAAAAAGAAAATGGCGATTAATAATTACGCAAGCAGTCGGTATTGTATGTCACCTCTGCATCATCATCATCATCATCGGCGGTCGTTTCATGTTGTAACAAAACCCTTTGTTCTTCTCCGCAACTACGCTCCGGTCGTTTTGGTTCGTTCCCATACCCAGAAACATGAACCCTCTTCTGCTATCGATTTTCTCACTCTCTGCCACTCTCTCAAGGTATGCTATGCTTTACAAACACAAAGATCCATCCATTCCTTCCTTATCTGATTGAATTTGTATTGTATTGTATTGTATTGTGTAGACCACAAAGAGGAAAGGTTGGGTTAATCATGGGATAAAAGGGGCTGAATCCATAGCTGACCATATGTACCGCATGGCTTTGATGTCCCTCATTGCTTCTGATGTTCCTGGATTGAGTAGAGAAAGGTTCAGTGCTTTCACTTTCACTTTTTCTTCTTTCAATTTCTCCTCTTTGTCTTTACTCCTTTGCTTTCTTCTCTGCTGTGCAGATGTATTAAAATAGCTCTCGTCCATGATATTGCAGAAGGTATGTATGTCCCTCTCACTCACTCAATTGCGCGATAATAATCATTATTACATTTTCTCTTCGTTAAAAGCTACTCCCTCTGGTCACTACTATATGCAAAAATTTCAGATTATCTTGCATATATTATATTATAGATCAGATGCATTGGTTATTCAATGAATCTGAAAAAAAAATGAATTTTTGCTTATAAAAGTGATTGGAGGGTGTGGTGTTTATAACTTATACAACCAAGGCAAAATTTATTTACAAAAATGTTGAATTATTTGTCTTTCTTTAATAAATTGTTACTTAGTTGTCTGTAATTGTGTGTGACTCAAAACATTGCTTTCTTCTAGCGTATATGTCTACAATAAAGAGATAAAAGGAATTTGGGTAAGGCATTATTAATTAAATAGTTTTTTTCGATATATTTATAATTATAATATATTGCAATCTGAGTTCAGTATTGTACTCAATAGCTATTGTAGGAGATATAACACCATCTGATGGTGTGCCTAAGGCTGAAAAGAGCCGAATGGAGCAGGAAGCTTTAAACAAAATGTGTCAAATTCTTGGTGGAGGGATGAGAGGTATTGCAAAACATATTTTTCTCTAAAGTTCCTCAGAGCTTTGAAATTTGGCATCAACTTTATTTGAGATGACATTCTTTTTTGGTATTTGAAGCTGACGAGATTCAAGAACTGTGGTTGGAGTATGAAAACAATTCTTCTTTAGAGGCTAATGTTGTTAAAGATTTTGACAAGGTACGCATATGCTACCTAGTACGTAATGCAGATGGATCTGTTGTGTCTTTTTTGCTCCTTTGTTAAACCTTTCTCTGTTTACTATCTTGGACTCAAAGTAAATTGCACATTTGCACCCTCTTGTAGTGATGGAAACCGTAAAATCAACAACTGAAAATGTATATTATTTAACGGAAAATGATGAGCTCAAGACTCTACAACGGTGAAAAATAGTAAATGAGAGAGATAAACCAGAGTCAAAGACTCCTAATCCAGAGCATAGCTCCTAACCAGAGAGAAACTCTCCTAACAACTTTCTAACAATATTCATCCATCAGTTACACAATACCCTCCCCTCTTTTATAATAGAAATATCCCTAAAATCAAGGAAATATCTTAACTAACTCTTATTGCCTAAACTTCTACAATCTTCTAGAATGTGCCTTATCTTAGTGTTCTATCATTGCCACCCCCTTGAAAAATAGTTTTGTCCTCAAATCTGATCTCAAGACATAGAGGCACAAGCTCGAGTCTCCTAAATTGACTCTAGTGTGGCTGTGACGTGAACACTTGCGAAGAATACGTGCATGAGCAGTGAAGCATAAGCTATGGAAAGTGCAGAAAGGTGTACCAAGACCAACAGAAAACTGCCACAATGCTACAACCTCGCTCGACCATTTTAAAGTCCTTTGCTGCCTCATAATTTTTTTCCAGGATCCCACTATCGATAACTTGTGAAGCCATCTTCATCTGATCGAAACATTCGATGAATTTGACTCCCAATAGTCAGGGAACAAATTCCATCGAAAGTCTTGTATCCATCAATCGTACTGTCAACATCATAAACCTCAATTGCAGGTGTTACCACATACTTGGTTAATTCCACTAATGCAAATGTTTGTTGCAGATCATCATTAACACTTAAAAGCTCATATTCCCCTGTAGTAGTGACCCTCAATTTACGTATAAAGCATATCAGTGTTGCAGCAATTATAGTAACAAAAAGGAATGCAACAAACGAAAGTGTGCAATGGGCACTTCCCTCTTGGCCATTACTGAGTGGAGCAAGTGCAATTAGATTTCCAGTAAATTGGGGAGTCTTTGCATCCACCCCTTTTTCCACCAAGCATACTAATGGGAATAAGCAACCATTTGTACATATGAGAGTTTTTCTGTTTACCCCAATGTCACGTACCCATGCTTCACCGCCAAGAGTAACAAGACCTGTAGAATCCATAATATCTATTCCCTTCTCAAAGACTAATGGCAAATAAATGCCAAAGTTTAAAATCCCATATATATCCCTAACCCAAATATTATCAATGAATTGGACCAAGTTTAATAGATTCACTGCAGTCCAACCTGTAAGTGGCATCCCCAAAAGAATATTACACTGGGCCTGATCTAGAAACTTACCAAATTCCCATTCTGCCCTTGTCGTCTTCACACCCAATTTCGGCAACAATGAACATGGATCTTTCTTCAACAAGAGAACAACATCTACGTTCTTCTTTAACGGCAAACTGACGGCTGTTGGTGGCGGTTCGAGATCCGGTGGCTTTGGTGGTGGTGCGATTGTAACAGAACGCGTTACTTGCCTCTTTCGTAATCTCTCCTCCTCCCTCAACAGAGTTGGATTTCGCGATGCCTTCTTCGTCCCCGGAGTTACGACTGAACTTTCTTCGTTCTCAGAGTCACTCAGATCCGGTGGTTTGGGCGGCGGAGTTTGCCGTGGTAGCGCCGTCACAGGTCATCTGACGTCCGGCGGTTCCGACAGAGATCGCAAGCCGGATCTGCGCCCGATTCTCCCTTCTGACGCGACTGGCTTGATCATCCTTTCATCCTTCTTCGTCCTATTCACCGCTAGTACTTCTGCTCCTGGTCGTAGAATTTGGTTCACGACCTTCGTCTTCTCCAACGTCTTTGATGCGACGCCTGTGTTGACTGCTACCACCTCATCTTTTCTTCCGATAACGGTACTGAGAGTATGAGCTTCAAACCTCTGATCAGGATCTGCTTCCGTCATCTTCTCTACTGTTTCTTCCTTTCCTGGCATCACTTCTGTTTCGAACTTAGTTTTCCGGTGTTTTATCATCTCTTCCCTGAAGGTTTGACGAAACTCCGCCATAAAGGATTGACGAAACTCCGCTACCATTGATAGGACAGATTCCTCAAATCTGTCCAATCTTGCTTCCAACGCATCCAAGCGTTCTTCCTCAAATGAATTCAATGGCGTGATTGGCATGATTGATTACTGGCTCCTCTCGAATAATCCGGTAGGTTGGACCAATGATGGAAACCGTAAAATCAACAACTGAAAATTTATATTATTTAACGGAAAATGATGAGCTCAAGGCTCTACAACGGTGAAAAATAGTAAATGAGAGAGATAAACCAGAGTCAAAGACTCCTAATACAGAGCATAGCTTCTAATCCGAGAGAAACTCTCCTAACAACTTTCTAACAATATTCATCCATCAGTTACACAATACCCTCCCCTCTCTTTTATAATAGAAATATCCCTAAAATCAAGGAAATATCTGAACTAACTCTTATCGCCTAAACTTCTACAATCTTCTAGAATGTGCCTTATCTTAGTGTTCTATATCATGTAGCATTACTTATCATCTTTTTTATGAAACCAACGAAAATCTATTATCATAGATGTATCTGAAATTTGGAACATTAAAAATTTGGTTTGATTTTGAGGATAATATGAAGGTCAAGTTTTCAGTACTATCACCTCTAAAAGGTGTCCTGTCCTCAAGGCAGTAATTAGGAAAATGGCCCAATGCTACTTTCCTCTTCCAAAGTGACTTTGTTGGCTAGCCTAAACTTCCCTAGAATCAATCATTTAGTCATTGTTTTCCCATGTTTGCTTTCTTTTATGTGTAGCCAATAGGGATTCATGTTTAATTAGGACTGAAACTGCCTTCTTCAACCGCGAAACATCGTAGCTCTGTCCAGCAATAAAAGCTTGTCAATGCTTTGCCCAAACACAGTCTTCATGTTGAGGGAAACATCCCTTCCACGCATATCATCATTTTGTTTCAGTATAACTTGCAGTGATCAAATCAGAATATATTTTTATGGTTTTGTAATAATTGATATAGACAAAAATTCATTAAGTGTAATAATTTCTCCTTTACTATGTTTTTTTCCCTCGTAACATGCATTTTTAGATCTGTAATATGAAAATTGGAGACCTTCTGGTTGCTTTCTAATTGCATTGTTTTGATCAGGTTGAAATGATTCTACAAGCACTGGAATATGAAATGGGTAAGTTATAGACATTAGACAGATACATTTGCATGTAGCCTTTAAATTCATATTACGAAAGCAACATTAGAATCCTATAACTGTTGAACTCGTCAAGCATTTTAATGACTTAATAATTTTTGCCCAACACCGTTTTGTAATACTAAAAAATAACTTGATTATATTGTACATTGTGCAGAGCATGGAAAAGTACTGGATGAATTTTTCATTTCAACTGCAGGTAGAATTGAAACCTCTCTTCTACATATGAAATGCATGAACCCTTATTTGGACTTTGTCAATCACATAATTTTTTGTTTTGTATTCAGGGAAGTTTCAAACTGAAATAGGTAAAAGTTGGGCAGCCGAAATCATTTCAAGAAGAAAATCTTTATCAGCAAAATAGTTAAGTTGATAAAATGGCTAAAAGTGGTGCTAAGTGGCTCATTCTGGTTGTGATGGGATTTGAAGAATGACTTTTTGCCAACAATTAGACTTGATTTGGATCCAGAACTTGGTTGTAGAGTTTTTAACAAATTTGGGATGATTTCTACGTATGTTGTTGTCCCTGTCTAATAGGATTTTTGCCCCCTTTTTTGAAATGATGTTTTATCTTCTTCACCGTTAAAGCATTTAAATTTGACTTTTCCATTTCATTTTTTTTTCAACATTGTGTAAATTATTGTCAAATACTTAGGCAAATATTGAACTTAAGTGCAATTTTTTTCTATGCCAGAGTTGAAAGTTGTGTAATTGTTGGATTTTATATATAGGCAGTCAATTTGAATAAGCATCGTTTTTATAATCAAATCATTTTTTATTGAAGTAGTAATTAAATATTGGTTAGAAGCTTATAAATAAATAAAAGGTATTGTTAATGAGTGCTCAAAGACACTCTTTAAGCATTTCTAATGAAGAAATTATTCTTTAAAAAAAGTAAAGACTTCAATTTTCAATGCAATAAATGCACAAACTTTTATAAAATCTTACCACTTTGGGTGCTTAAAGAGTGTCACGGAGACACTCGTTAACATTTTTCTATAAATAAAACATCGTATTTTTCTACATAAAAATCAAACGTGCGATATTGTCCTGTTGGAGCCTGATCAGAGACCTAATTTAAAACGTACCTTGGACCCTAATGGCCCATCATTAGATAGTTAAACCAAGGACATTGTGGCTATTATTATAGAAGAGAAATGATATTTGAACATCTATTTTGTGACAATTTTTTCTTTCATACTCACATTATTTTTTACTTTATCTCTTTATTGATTTGGTTTTCGTGCAAATACTTATTTTTTCTTTGTAAATTATGGTTGTCTCATAAGTTATCAACCAATGGTTGTTCAAATAACACTCCTCATTATAGAAAGCCTAGTTTCAACTTGCCTGGTATGTGATATCATTACCAACCCTTATCGAAGATCATGGTGGGAAAGATTTCGCAATGCAAATTGATAGGATCAACCCTTTTGAGCAGGGAACAAGCTTAAGAAGGGAGAAATATAACAAGGGTTTTTCTAACCTATGCAACATTGCATAGGATAAGAAGTTCAAAAAGGTGAGTTTGTCTCTGGCATCAGGTGCCAAATGTGCAGAGAGTATTACAACAAATTAAAAGTAACGGAAAAGGCCTAACAACAATGGAAGTTCATACAAGAACCTATGGAATCCTAAGGAATTACAACAAATGTGAGCAAAATGGAATCAATTTGCTCTTTAGGCATGTATGGTTTGCTCCCAAGCATTATAAAATGACGAAAAATTTTCCAATGACAGTTAACTACCATTTGTTGATGTACGGTAGTTAATTGTCACTACATGAACGGTAACTAACTATCAGTTACAGAGGAAGAATGCATTTCAAACATGAATGAACAACAATGGCACAAATATGGCATGTGAAACAACTGTAAATTGAAAAACTGTAATTAAACTGAAAATTAAACTCATTTGTTATAAATAAAAAAAGTAATTTTGATATTTAGTAACTCATATCTTTATCGCTAGAGATTTTGCTAAATAATAAAAATAACATTTTTTTCAAAAAAATAACATTTCTCGAAAATGATTTTTATGAGAAGTTATTCATAATAACTTTTCATTTTATACAATTTTTGAAATATCATTATAAAAAAAAAGATTGTAGGCAAAAAATAAATTAAAATAATTTTTTTTATGAGAAACTATTTAAACCAATTTTGCTTTAAAAATATCCTAGTAAATTTTGTTAACCAAAGGATGAAACATGTAACAAAAGGGCCCTAGATGCATCTAGATTATTGGCAAGTGAGGCTTCTTTAAAAAGTGAGATGATTAGTTCCTCATTATGTTACATAGATATGTCTCCTCTAAAGTGAATTCACTTTATTAGACCATAAAGTAAGCAATGACAACAATTAATTAACAAATTAAGTGTAGATATCGCATATACATCATAACAAATTATAAGCTTGCTTCAATAACAATCCATGATTTTTTAATTTTACTAACTTCGAGGATCTTCTTTGCCCATGTTATCTTCATAAGTTGAAGTTAATCCCGTCTCCTATAATTAGGGGTCTTATGAAGGGTTGAAGTATCTAAACGTAAGGACAAGTGAAGAGTTTGTGAGATTACTTGCACCGGTGCGCGCTTCTTGCGGAACTTTTAATAATTAGATATTTTATTGACATTTAGGAATTAATTTTCTTAAAAAAAGAGTCAATTTTTGTCACATTAAAATTTAAGTGCTGATATTAAATGTAATTACTATTTTTACATTAAAGACAATTTTATTAATGAAGATCTGGCAATAAATCAAAAGACAAGATTACAGAAATACAAGAAAGAGTCTCTTCCATCCATATGCAATATAAATTATGAAGAATATATTTAGCTAAATAATGAGCAGTTTGGTTGGATTTATGTCTAACATGCAAAAAAATTTATCTACGAAAACAAACACTAAAACTAATACAATCTCCAATAATAGAGCTGACATAGGTGGGAGATTGTTGATGAGCATTCAATGCCAAGACCAAATTGGAAGCATCTGATTATGCTATAAGACTCAGAAAAGACATGTCTTTCGCAAATTCCAAACCTTTCCGCATAGCTAAAGTTTCTGTAACTTCTGAATCTGGTAATGAAAAGACTTGCCATCAACTATCAACAACGATAACACCTTCATTATCTCTTACGACAACACCAATACCCCACTTCCCCTCCTCTATCGGACTTGTTGCATCATCGTTAAGCTTATAGAAACTCCTAAAACGAGGTGTCCAATGAACATCAGATATTGACAAAATTGTACCTCCACTCAGTGTCTCTAACAACACCGTACTAACACTCTTAAAATTTACAATAAATCTTTGTGCATTTTGAACAATGACAGTCACATCAACTTCAGTCCCCTCAAAATATTTCTTATTTCTAGCACACCATATTTCATAACACAAGGCCAAAACATGGACTAAAATATCCTCATCAGCATCAATAATATTTCTCTCCAACCATTCTTGAAAAGGTACGTACCTGAAATTATGCGAATTAAATACCACACCTAAATAAAAAGCAAACAATATATGCATGTGAAATTGTTTCACTATATTGCCCACAAAAAACATACAATGGATCACTACTTATTCTTTTTTAAAAGATAATTTTTTATTCGTAGTTTTGCATGTAGAATCCTTCAAAAAAAATGTATGTGTCTTAGAATACTTTTTTTTTTTTCCATAATTTTTTCGACACTTGATGATCAATGTCCTGCATCAAATGGAGGATTGAATTTTTAACAGTGCTGATATTAAATGTAATTATAATACAAGCTCGGAGGTAAAAAATTATACACCCTTTATCAAATAGAGGATTAAATTTTCAATAATGTTTGTTGTACACCCTTTATTGTCCATCCACCCAATAGATAATGATAAGTATTGAACTTCTTTCCGGTTTTCTTCTAAATAACAAGAAGCTCTGTTTCAGGAACAAAAAAGTAAATAATAAAACAAAATGAGAGGCAATGACCGGTGAATTGTAATATAAACATTCTATTTCTATTTAAAAATAACACTTTTAGGCAAAACCGAAAAAGGAAAGTTCAGTTCACAATTTTAGCAAAAACCGATCATCATCTAAATGACGAAAGAGAAGTATGATTATGGTCCGTTGATTTTACATCCACCCACCTCGTGATTTTCATGAAACAAGGAGATTACAGTTTTGAGTTCTTTAGGGTTCCTCTTTAAGGATTTCAAAAGAAGAAATTATTTTATACAAAAGTCAAATATTTCAATTTCCAATGTATTGATTACACATATTTTTTTAAAAAGTTCCCATTTAAAGGTCTTAAAGAGTGACCCGGGGACACTCGTTAACATTTCCCTACAGATAATTCTAGTTATTACGGAAGAGCAAATGACGAACGAGAAGAATAATTATGATCCGTTGATTTTACATCCACCCACCTCATGATTTCCATGAAACAAGGAGATTACAATTTTTAGTTCTTTATAATAAGGATAATTCTAGTTATTACCGAAGAGCAAATGATGAAAGAGAAGAATAATTATGATCCATTGATTTTACATCCACCAACCTCATGATTTTCATGAAACAAGGAGATTACAGTTTTGAGTTCTTTACAATAAGGATAATTCTAGTTATTACTGAAGAGCAAATGACGAAAGAGAAGAATAATTATGATCCATTGATTTTACATCCACCAACCTCATGATTTTCATGAAACAAGGAGATTACAATTTTGAGTTCTTTATGATATGTCCGGTGAGGAACTGATGGAGGCAACAGTGGCGGAAAGTGCTCTGGTACGGTGGCGACGAGTCTTCGCGGTGGAACAAAAGGTGCTTGCAGGCACGTTAGCACTCCGACGCTCAAGTCAGTAATGGAACTGAGAAAGAGTGCGTGAAAAGTGTGGGTAAAGTGAATCGTACCTTGGGGGTGAAACTACCTCACTCTTATATAGCCGCTCGCAAGAATAACTGTCTCCAGGATATGTGGTGTGTGATTAGGAACGTTTAGAGGACACATGTACTGTACCAGATGCACGGGGGCGCGCTACGATGCGGTGGCATGCATGGTTGTTAGTATGCGCCTCCAGGTGCTATGCATTGGAGTGGTGGACGTTTTAGTCCACATGTTGCTGTCTACTTGGATTTCTGGCCGGTCCAGAACAGTTGCCCCCCCAAGCCGTTGATGTCTTTATGGCGCAATGGCTTAACCACGTGTGGCGCTCCACGGGGCGTCTTCGAGCATAGGGCGCCCTTGAAGTTTCTGAGGAGGTTCCTCTGCCGCCCTTCGCTAGTAGAGGTGGCGCCCGGGGAAGGTGAGTGGGGGTAGTTGCATTAACTGCCATGAACAGAAACGTCTTAGACATGATGGCTGTTCAGTTTCGTTTTCCATGTGTCAGCTTCGTGGGCTGGACGCGCGCCGGTAATCGTGCTTCACGCGTGCACCACTTGAGTGCGCTTCGTTATCTGAGACTTCCTCCCAACCATCAGATCGAGACTTTCTGGTTTCCTTCGATCTGGGTCATTGATTCAAATATTCTGGAGCCTATATAAGGAGGGAAGTTTCTCGCCTTTACACTTCGTACTTCTGAGGTTTTTATATACCCGAGATCATTCATGTCTTTACTTGTTTTTGCAAATCTTATTCCAAACACTTGGTATACCATCTCACCCTCCTTCCTTGTTTCTTCGAGTGAAACTCCCTTTCCCTCAGCTAACGCTTCGGGCTTCTGCAGTTTCTTATGGGTTTCTATTTTCTTCCCCAAAACTCATCCATCCCTAAAGGTATCCTATTTCTCTCCTTTCTTTACTTCTCATCATTTCCTTTACTTTTCTGAATTGAGGGGGAAGAATGGGCATTTGTTGTGAAAACTCAGCGGATTCATCGTCCAGCGGTTACTCCCCTTCCAGTGGTTACAAAAGCGAGACCCAGGAGCGCCGCCGTCCGGTGGCCGCCTCTTTGGGGGGGCGTTCCGTACCTTAGGATGAGGGAATCCCTGATTGTATTCTTGAAACGCCCGCCCTCTCATGAGGAAATCACTTGTTGGTTAGAGAAGTGTTCCAGGGCCCGTACTCACGGTTTCCATTACTTTTTCAGGAGGGACAACGCTATCCTAATGACCGAGAATTCAGAACCTTTGAGCCCCGTGGTTGATTATGACTGGGTCCACGAGGAGGTCTTGAAAGAGGAGACATACTACAACTGGAGAGACTCCAGGAATTTGGTTGATTATGACTGGACCTCTTCTCCTCCCAGACATCTTACCCTAACTGTCATATACAAGTCAAAGTGATCAGTTCCAACCAGATATAACATTTAGAATAATGTCCTGGATCCAAAAGGTCCACATACTTAGATTGTATTTTAATGACCCAAGGCACGATCTAAATCGACCTGCTCTGATACCAAATTGTAACACCCATATAAAGATTGCCTAGGATCTTATACGAGTATTAAAATTTCGTACTGGATACATTAATTTACAATACTGAGAGTTATCTCATAATATTACATCACATAGTAATAATACATCCAAGTGTTTGTACATATCCTTTTTTTGATAATATACATCATAATACAACATCTGAAAACAAATAACTGAAACATCAGGAAAACCGGCACGCTCAATAGCTTTCTCCTTACCCTTGCTGCGTGCAACCTGTGAACCTGCATCAGAAGGAATAGGATGAGACATAATGTCTCAGTGAGCTCCAGCCCAACCTACTGTTGGCAACCACGGGGAACCTAGTGTCGCCATGCCTACTCTGGCAATCTCGGGGATCCTATGATCGCCAAGTTTTAACCTTACCCATAAAGGGTTTTATCTGATAACTGTATAGCCATAATAACCTAGACTATATCCTGATAACTTAGTGATCGAGGGAACTCCTATGATCACCATCTGATACCTATCTGAGGTATATACTGCCTGATAACATAAATAGTATAAACTGAACATACATGTTAGATGTTAGCGTCTAACAAACATTATTATCTGAGTTCATTTTATGGAATGCCCCCGAGTGGATTAACCCCGAAGCACATTCCTCTGATAACCGATGAAAATTCCTATCTGAGGCTAATCACCGGACTCCTCTTATCGTTATGTATATCTGATACATAACTTATCTTGTATGTGTATATCTGATACACCTTTCAGAACATATGCATATCTGATGCATTGTCTGAAATTATGCATATCTGATGCATTGTCTGAATTTATGCATATCTGATGCATTCATTACATAAATAATCATGTGTTACTTAACCTATAATATAAGGTTCTAAGCTTATCGTTCTCATAAGCCACTTAAATCATGTTAGGTATCTAAACCCCTTATGCCTATCTGAGGCCTTGAATAATAATAATAATATTCCTGGTTCTAGTACGCTTAATGAGTACATACTGTTCTGCTTAGTTAAGGGAGACTTGAAAACTAACCCCTTAACTACTTGATAACTTATGGATTAAATACCCATCTCTCTGTATGATATCTATCCTTGTCCCAGTTTAATCCTTGAAGGTTCATGTATAACCCTACCCCAAAGCATATCAAAGATCATTGGCATGGTACAGTTGTTTGAAAATAAAATGCCATTCTGGGCAAGTTCGCTCTGCGATCCCCTGACTTCGCTCTGCGAAATCCTGCGTCTGAACCTTCAGACTCTGGCAGGCTAGTTCGCTTTGCGACCTGAGTGTCGCTCTGCGATCACCTGCGTCTGAACCTTCAGACTCTAAAGTCAGCTTCTGAAGCTTCGCAGAGCGTCTGCAAGCTTCGCTCTGCGAACTCAGCTTTTGATCACTTTGCAGTGCGAAGTCTAGGCGATGGCTAGACAGTAGTAAAACTCTGCTACTTCACTTTGCGACCATGGCATCGCTCTGCGACTGTAGCAGAACACAGATTTTCTGAAAAACTTGTTTTAATCTTAAAACTTGATACCCAACTGCTCAATGATCATTAAAAGCATGCCAGGGACTCAGTTTGAAACTCTAAAACGTACTGTACTTGCGGATTAAACGGGATCAAGCATAAAATCATAATAGGGGAAAACTAACTTTCTTTCCTAATAACTTAGAAATTTCAGTTATAATCCTCACAAAATTAAACTCACAAGGGTACTGCTACTCTATGGAACTCACTTAGTATTGTGCTGATTCTTGACAGCTTTTCTTTACCAAAACCCTAGCTTGACTTGCTCCTTCCTTAAGCTTCCTCTTGCTTCAAACTATCCCCAAAAGCTTGCTTTCAACTCAAGAAATTAGGGAAGGAAACTGATGTACTACAGCTGCTGGTGCTGACCGATTTCTTAGAGAGAGAGGGAGAGAAAAATCTGCTTGTTTAGTGAGAGAAAAGGAATGGCATAATGAATAATTTTCATACTTATCTCCTTATATACCCATTCCTCTCATATTTACAACTTTGCCACTACTCTCTCTTAATTCTTCTAATAACGATAAAAGTTACGTCTGAGCGGGATATTACAAGCGGCTCCCTGGCGAGTGGGCCGTCAAAGAGCCGTCGAATCGGGTGAGCAACCAGTACAAAGGGTGCTGCTTCACTACGTGCGATATTCTGATGAAGGAGCTGGATGTTTTCGTCCCTTTTAATGACTTTGAAATGGGGGTGCTTCATCATCTGAAGGTTGCTCCCTCTTAACTTCACCCCTTGTCCTGGGTGCTCATAAAAGTGTTCCAGTTCTGGTGCGAGTACAAGGGCCAGCAGCCTTCACTGCGTCTGTTTTTTACTATGGTCAGTGTTCAATGGAAGCACAAGGAGGGGCCTCAAGGTTGGGTGTCCCTCCATCAGAAGAAGAAATACTTTGAAAACTACGTGGACTCCTTGAAGTCATAGAGGCATAAGTATGTGTTGCTCCACCCTTTGAGCATACGTGCCCACAAGTGTATCTGCTGTGTTCCTCTCAGTTACGCGGAAGAGTGTCTGGACCCCGAGAGCCCAGATTCTGGGGCCACCCAAGATTCGGACCATGCAGCGTTCGAGGCGTGGATAGAGCTTAACCAGGACCAAGATTGTGGTGGGGAGTCCTTCAATACGTTGGCCATTTTGGAAGAAATCGCCCACACACCTCTTTTCTCCCATTTTTATAGTGAAGAGCATCAGGATTCCTCTCCGGAAGTGTACACATACAGCACGAATGTCGGGCTCACCCCTTCCAAAGTGCAGCTGAGGTTTTACTTAGGGAAATTCGTTTCTTCGTTTGAGTTGGAGCATATCCAAGACCCCACCCATCCGAATGATCCGACGAAAATGATTGGCAAGGACCGGTACGTGGATACTAAGACGGTCATCCGTGGGAGGGATGCCGCCCATCGAAAGAAAATATTTGGTAAGAGTGTGCCGCCAGTTGATTTCTGTCGTTTTTTGGCTATAACGCCTCCCTTTTAATTGCTAGCCTGCTTACCGTTCGTTTTTCCTTTATGCAGAATCCATGGTTTCTTTGGAGCCGCTGAAGGCCGTGAAGGAGGAGATGAGTACTCCTGCTACCACCGGAGGGGTGCGCTCCTTAGAGAAGCAATCCGATCCCCAAGAGGGTGTCATGCTTCCTGAACTTACTGAGGCCCTTGCTAAAAGAAAGGTGGAACCCGCGAAGGTGGTCGATACTTAGGAAGTTGCCAATGAGGATGCCCCCGCCATTATGAAGGGAAGTTCGGAGCACCTTTCGAGTGCCCAAAGGAAATCTCCCAAGAGTTCTCGACATCGTGCTAAGTCCGTTTCTAGCTGGGCATCAGAACGGGATAAGGGACAGAAGAGGGACGTCCCCGAAGGTGATGGAGGGAGGAAGAGTGGGGGTCATGATCCTTCTAAAAAGTCCAGGGGTCCCACCGAATTCGTCAGCATGGAGATAACCGGTGACAACTCTAACGTTTTGGCTCAGACTGCTTCAACGGCGCCCGCAGCTGAGGTCAGTCGGGGGTCTGCTTTTTAGCTCCCTGACTTCTCCAAAGGTTATCCCCCACCGTCTCAAGAGGAGTTTGCGAGCGCCCTGGCACCAGGAGACCGAGCCTTCTTTGGTGATTCGGGGAATGACAAAACGCTGGTCGGTGAACCCACTAAGTTCCCAGGATTCTCAAAACAAGGACCCATACTTCCCTTTGAACTCAGGAAAGGATGAAGAAGAGTTTCAATGAGAAACACATGTAACAAAGAAAGTAAGAAATTGAATAGAGAAAAGTTTGGAAATGAAAGGAGAAGAGAAACCCCATTCTATTTATGGATCTTGAATCCTACAAGCCAACAGTCCAGATCAAAGGAAACTTGATCATTATGATCCAACAGACGAGAGCCAACCTCATAAAAAGAAACGAAGTAAAAAGGAATGCGCGTGAAGCGCTTCTCCCGACGCGCATGAAAACCACGACATTGACACGTGAAGAGTAGGAACTAGGAGGTCATCACATCGGAAACGATTCAGTTCAAGGCAGTTACTGCAACTGCCCCCACTTACCTATTCAGGGCGCCGGGCTCACTAACTTCGGACGGTAGCAGAACTTCCTCAAAAGACTTCAAAGGCGCCAGGCATGGTTAAGTCATTATGCCATAAAGGCATCAACGACTTGGGGGCAACTGTTCTGGACTGGCCAGAAGGCCAACCAGACAGCGACATGTGGACCAAACGTCCACCATCTCAAGACGCGTCACCTGCATAACAATGAATGTGCACGACACTGCACCTTAGCACGCCTCCGTGCATCTGGCATCGTACATGTGTCCTCTAACAGTTCCTAATCACACGCTGTGTTTCCCGGAGGCAGTTATTCCCACGAAGCTCCTATATAAGGGTGAGGTAGCTGCACCCTCAAGGTACGATTCACTTTACACACACTTTTCACGCACTCTTTCCCAGTTCGATTACTGGCTTGATCGTCGGAGTGCTAATGTGCCTGCAGGCACCTTTTGTTCCACCCCGAAGACTCGTCACCACCGTACCGGAGCACTTTCCGCCACCGTTGCCTCCATCGGTTCCACACCGAACAGATAAGTATCAAAAGAAGTCTCTACCATTTTCCCATCTGTTTTGTGGATTTTGAATCGATTCATGAATTGATGAATCGTATCATTCATGAATCGAATCAAACTTGTTTGATTCGTATCACTAATTTCCTCTGGACTTGTTTTTTGACTTGTTGATTCGATTCACATAAAATTGAATCACATCAACCTTCATCATGGGCAACATGATTTGATTCATTATTGATCTGAATAGTATCTATCTTCATATCTCATCTTGCTTGCCTTTTTATGTGAATCAATTCACTACGTTGTTTTTGGCCAAATTTTTACACTTACCACTCCTTCCTATATATACTTGTCATACCCCATTTTTGACTCATTTTCGATTCGTTTTACTCGTCTTTTGAAGCCGAGATTTTTTCGTCGTTTCAGACGAAATTTCGGCAGAGAGGTATTTTAAAATACCTCATTTTTTGTTCCGAAGGCGACCATTTTTTTTATTTTATTTATTATTATTTTGTTAATTTTTTATTTTTTATTTTCACTTTTATTTAGTTTTTCTTTATTATTATTATTATTATTATCATTTTTTATTTTTTTTCGTTTTTACTTATTTACATTTTTATCATGTTTTTAAAATTTCATTTTTTAGAGGCTTATTATTCTGTCCAGAGGGGCATTTTTGTCCACAATTTTCCACTAACCCTAATTTTGGCCATTATAAATAGTGCATTAAATGCACTGTTCACAGTCAGAGAAAAAGTCAGAGAGAACAATCAATAGCTACAGTCAAAATTCGGCCACCACAATCAACACAAATTCTGCCACCACAATCAACACAAATTCGGCCACCACAAACACCACAAATTCGGCCACCACAAATAACACAAATCCGGCCAACAAACCCACAAATCCAAGACCAAAATCGAAATCAAATAGAATCCAAAAGCAAAGCCATAATCATAATCCGAATCCGAATCCAAAACACAAAAAGGTAGTCTTCATTTTTCTTTTAAAACTTAGATCTAGGATTTTTGAAAAGGATTTTGAAAAAACCAAGTTTAGATTCTTAAAGAGAAGAAAAAAGGATGTTTAAAAACGTATTTTTTTATTTGGCGGAGTTTTGAACTCCGGCACGGTGGTGCCGCCATCTTGGCCGGCGGGCCTGAAGGGAAATCGACATATAAAGAGCAGCGGAAGTTTAAAAATTTGATTTCCTTTCCTTGGATCATTACGAATATCACATGAATCAGTGATAGAATTGTTACCTCTTGTAATGCTGAAACACTTTCGTTGATCACAGCTGAGCAAATAAGCAAAGCCTCTACTCGTCCACACGAACGGCTTCCTCTGGTTCCCGGTGCTAGCCAAGCGATCAGAGGTTAGGGAGAGAAGTGGGAACACGTTTTTGCTTTAGGGTTACACGAAAAAGCATTAGCTGATTTCAGCATTAGAGCTTCTATTTATAGAACTCCTTGCTGCACAAAATCAGCTTGAGCTTCAAAAGCCCATTAGCCCATCAGCTTCCGCTAACTAATTAGCGCCTATTGCTAAACGTACCCCATCATATAAGTACTACTTATATTTCTCCTTTTTACCGTTCTTTTGTGTGTGACCCTATAGGTTCTTGTAACGTTGGCAATAATATTAAATCCTATATTTAATATTATAAACAGTGAGCGGTATCTAGCAACACATCACTGCTACCCAAGTGACAAGAATGTCAAGTGATCTGACGAAACCTTTTCCATGATAATATCTATGTGTACGATTACTCCTTTGTCCTAATATCTTTATTGAACACAAGGCATAGATTACGTCACCCTTGTTTAGCTCAATATTTATATTTCTTGATCCCGAAATATACTGAACAACGAATAAGTCCAATATCTCATATTGACTTAATTCGGCATGGCCATGCATTTTTCCAGTCATATTCCATCAAGAGGCCTAAAGATATATCTCCTGTTATGAGGAGGGACAAATCCCATCTAGGACACTCATGTCCCTCAGCATGATTCGTCAAGTGCCCATTAACCAACGTTATAGTCATCTTGTTACAGAGAACGTTTGAATGGCAATAAAACACTTGAGTCCACATCTAGGGATCATAGTGGTTTCAGGTCTAAGAGTGATATACACTATTATCATTGTGAGAATAACTTATGACGATTTCATAACATACTATGTAGTATTCTCACGATGGGTCAATCCAGTATAAATATTACTCCTAATACTTATACCTATGTATAGACTTAATATCTCATATTCATGACCCATGAGATGTGGTCATCAGTCTACATACATAATAGTCTCCATGCTTTAATATTATCCCAATTCATATTAAAGCTTGACTACGGATACATTTAAGAATAGTGTTCTTTCTGTTGATGTAATCTCATGATTAAGTCACACTTAATATTCCATCACATGAACTAACTATTCTAGGGACTTTATTTATCTTATAACAAGTGTAATAAAGAACGCCATATTTTATTCAATAATAAAAGTCATGATACATATAAAAGTTTGACATAAACTATTGGCCTCTAGGGCTTATACCAACAATCTCCCACTAGCACTAGAGCCAATCAGGCATAGACCTAATACCCATAGATCTAGTATGACCATCATGCTTCTGCTGAGTTAGAGCTTTAGTAAGTGGATCAGCAACATTGTTTGATGTTGGTACTCTGCATATTTTCACATCTCCTCTATCGATGATTTCTCGAATGAGATGATAGCGCCTAAGTATGTGTTTGGATCTTTGGTGAGATCTAGGTTCTTTAGCTTGTGCGATTGCTCCATTGTTATCACATAACAATTCAATGGGATCCACAATGCTTGGAACTATACCAAGATCAGAGATGAATTTCTTGATCCAAACAGCCTCTTTTGCGGCATTAGATGCAGCAATATACTCGGCCTCGGTTGTAGAATCAGCGACTGTTTCCTGCTTTGAACTTTTCCAGCTAACAGCACCGCCATTTAAGCAAAACACGTATCCAGATTGCGATTTGAAATCATCATGATCTGTCTGAAAACTAGCATCTGTGTAACCAATTACAGAGAGCTCTTCTTGACCTCCATAGATCAAGAAAGTATCCTTAGTTCTTCTCAAGTACTTAAGGATGTTCTTAACAGCAACCCAATGACTGTTACCTGGATTAGACTGGTATCTGCTCGTAGCACTTAAAGCATACGAGACATCTGGTCGAGTACATAACATAGCATACATGATAGATCCAATTGCGGATGCATATGGAACATTGATCATTCGATCCCTTTCTTCAACAGTTGAAGGGGATTGTGCTTTTGACAAACTTATACCTGATGACATAGGTACGAGTCCTTTCTTGGACTCATACATATTGAAACGTCTCAGGACTTTGTCTATGTATGTACCCTGACTTAAGCCAAGCAATCTTTGTGATCTATCTCTATAGATCCTGATTCCTAATATGTAGGAAGCTTCACCTAAGTCTTTCATAGAAAAGCATTTCCCTAACCAAGATTTAATTTCTTGTAGTGTAGGGATGTCATTTCCGATAAGCAATATGTCATCCACATATAATACCAGAAATGAGACTATGCTCCCACTAACCTTCTTGTAAACACAAGGTTCATCTTCATTTTTAATGAATCCATACTGTTGTACAGTTTCATCAAAACGAAGATTCCAACTTCTGGAAGCTTGCTTCAATCCATAGATTGATCGCTGCAATTTGCATACCTTTTGGATGTTATCAGGAATGCCAAATCCTTCAGGTTGTGTCATGTACACATCCTCAAGGAGATTTCCATTAAGGAAAGCAGTCTTAACATCCATCTGCCAGATTTCATAATCATGGTATGCAGCGATAGCAAGTAAGATCCGAATGGATTTAATCATTGCCACTAGTGAAAAGGTTTCATCATAGTCTACACCATGAATTTGTTTGAAGCCTTTAGCAACCAATCGTGCTTTGTAGGTGTTTACCTTTCCGTCCATGTCAGTTTTCTTTTTGAAAACCCACTTGCATCCTATAGGATTAATTCCTTTAGGTGCTTCGACCAAGTTCCAAACTTGATTTGTGTACATGGAATCCATTTCAGATTTCATGGCTTCAAGCCACTTCTCAGATTCAGGACCAGTAATGGCCTCTTGATAAGTCATAGGCTCATCTTGATCCATGAGCAATACGTCACATTCTTCTGATATGAGATACCCATATCTCTCAGGTTCTTGACGTATCCTATTTGACCTACGTGGTTCTTGTGTTATTGGAGTAGGATTTTCTGTCACAACAGCTTGTGTATCCTGCTCTTGTTCCTCCATTGGCGTACTACTTTGTGGGTCTTGAACTTCTTCAAGATCTACCTTTTTGCCACTAATTTCTTTGGAGACAAATTCCTTCTCAAGGAATACTCCATCTCTAGCGACAAACACTTTGCCCTCAGATGGTTTGTAAAAGTAGTATCCTCTAGTTTCTTTAGGATATCCCACAAAGAAACATTTGTCAGATCTTTGTTCAAGTTTAGTGGACATTAGTCGTTTCACATAAACTTCACAACCCCAAATCTTTAAATGTTTCACATTGGGTTTTCGACCACTCCATATCTCATATGGTGTCTTTTCTATCGCTTTGGATGGAACTTGGTTAAGTGTGTAAGCTGCAGTTAATAAGGCGTGTCCCCAAAAGGAGTTTGGAAGATCAGCATGACTCATCATAGATCGGACCATGTCTAACAAGGTTCGATTTCTTCTTTCGGAAACACCATTCCATTGTGGTGTTCCAGGAGGTGTGAGCTGGGATAAGATCCCACACTCTTTTAGATGATCGTCAAACTCTTGGCTCAAATATTCGCCACCTCGATCAGATCGTAGCATTTTGATTTTCTTGCCAAGTTGGTTTTCTACTTCATTTTGAAATTCTTTGAAGAAAGTAAACGATTCAGATTTATGTTTCATTAGATACACATATCCAAATCTACTAAAGTCATCAGTGAATGTAATGAAGTAATAAAAACCTCCTCTAGCAGGTGTGTTTAGTGGTCCACATACATCAGTATGTATGAGTCCCAAAAGATCACTAGACCTTTCACCTTGTCCGGTGAATGGGGTCTTTGTCATCTTTCCCAATAAACAAGATCGACATGTCTCATATGATTCTAAATCAAAGGAGTCCAAAATTCCATCTTTATGGAGTTTGGAAATGCGATTTTCGTTTATATGGCCTAAACGACAATGCCAAAGATAAGTTGGATTCAACTCATTAGGTTTAATCCTTTTCGTATTTATGTTATAGATTGGCATATCAAGATCAAGAATATAAAGTCCATTACTCATAATGGCATTAGCATAGTGAATATTATTCAAATAAATAGAACAACATTTGTCTTTTATTGTAAAACAAAAACCGGACTTGTCCAAACAAGAAACGGAAATAATATTCCTGCTAATTGCAGGTACAAAATAACAGTTCTCTAACTGTATTAAAAGACCACTAGGTAAAGTCAATTCATAAGTTCCAACAGCTAAAGCAGCAACCTTTGCGCCATTGCCAACTCGTAGATCGACCTCCCCTTTTGCCAATGTTCTACTCGTTCTCAACCCCTGCACATCAGTACAAATATGAGAACCACATCCAGTATCTAATACCCATGATGTAGAAGTAGACATGTTAATTTCTATAACAAAAATACCTGAAGAAGTGGAAGCAACCGTTCCATTCTTTTTATCTTCCAGATATTTTGGGCAGTTGCGCTTCCAGTGCCCGGTCTTACCGCAGTAGAAGCACTTGCCCTCCTTAGCCACACCTCCAGTAGGCTTCAAGGCTTTGGTTGATGGCTTAGCAACTGCTTTGCCTTTGCCATTTCCCTTAGACCTTTTAGGCTTCTTATTATGCTTTTTGACCTTTCCATTATTAACCATCAAGATGGTCTTACCCTTTCCCTTCATGTTCTTTTCAGCAGTTCTTAACATTGCTGCAAGCTGTGGAAGAGTTTTGTCCATGTCATTCATTAGGAAATTCATGACAAAGTGGCTAAAGCTTTCCGGCAACGATTGCAAGATAAGATCAATAGCAAGTTCCTGCTCAAGGGGTAAACCCAATCGCGCGAGGTTCTCAACGTACCCAATCATCTTGAGTACATGAGGTCCTACAGGACTTCCTTCTGACAGCTTAGTTCCAAAAAGGGCCTTGGAGACATCATACCTTTCATGCCTAGCTTGCTCTTCATAAAGAGTCTTAAGGTGTTCGATCATATCGAACGCAGCCATGTTCTCGTGTTGCTTCTGAAGCTCAGAGGTCATAGTTGCAAGCATGATGCAAGCGACTTCCACGGCATCATTGACATGCCTACTATAAGCATCTCTTTCAGCCCTGGGAGCATTTGCAGCTGGTGCCTCTTCAGGAACAGGTTCATCAAGCACATACAGCTTTTTCTCATGTGTGAGGACAATCCTCAAGTTACGGTGCCAGTCTAAAAAATTTGTTTCATTCAGCTTATCCTTCTCAAGGATTGATCGCAAAATGTTGTTTGAAGTGTTAGTTGCCATCTACAATTTAAAATATACAAAATAAGTATCATGAAAATAACATATTTAATTTGGCCTTTAATTAAATACGCTCCCACTATTTTACTCAAATCAAATGACCTTCAAACATTTAATTCGGAAAATCCCGTTGGAAGATTTTCTAGCGGGTTGAAATCCTTATTTCACCTTGTTTTGAGTCAGCTAGGGCTGATCACCCAAAACTCAGCTATTTAGGTAGGAACATTTCCAATTGTATCTCATACAACTTTCAAATCAATTGGGCGAGTAACTCTTACTCTGATCTATCATATAGATACTTCCCAATTCTTGCTTCTAAATTTATTCTAATCATATTAAAATTAATTTAGTTAAGTTAGACCCAATAGAATAACAATCGGGTAAATGAAATTACCGCACCGCGACTTACAAACATAGAACATGTGCTTCGCTAGGGCAGAACCCACACATTCGATATTAGTCTTGAAGGGTGTTATTCTTTTGGAAAGCATTAAACTTAATATATCACTTTGAAGGATTTTATTTAGTTTGATCTCACCTCACCACGGCTTATATATCATATATATTCGCACTCCAATCATTCAAGCATGCATAACAATTATACAAAATAAAAGTGACATGATTATGGCCTCCTAACGCTATGATTCTCCCAAGCCAATGAAAGAATCTAAACTAATCCTAGAAACGACCTTGCTTCTCCAAGCTAGACTTCTAGGGCTAATCCAACGTCAATGGTCCTATTACCTCCTTGTATTCTAATTACATTACATATAAAGAAACTCGTTTTACATACGAGGGATTGGATGAGAAGAGAATGTACATATAGAATTCAAGAGAGAGGCACGACACGCAGGCCGTATTTCAAAAATCCAAAATAAAAGAAATAATAAGACTAAGGCCATAATCATTCACAACAACAATAAAACACCTTTTATTATTATTAACACCTCATAATTAAATAAATTAAATTAAAACTCGGCGATTGATCACACTACGCAGATTAGTCGGGGGTTCCGCTGCCCGGTCAATATGAACGATTCACTTTGAATTCTGGTGCTGAAAAAATCGTGTCACGATTCTGGCATCGTGTCACGATTTTATAGGCAGAAGCAAACAATTTGCTGGGCACAAAATCGTGTCACGATTCTGGAATCGTGTCACGATTTTATAGGCAGAAGCAAACGATTTGCTGGGCACAAAATCGTGTCACGATTCTCTAATCGTGTCACGATTCTGAACCAGGTTTCAGCCTTTTCGTAACCCTAATCATGACGGCACAACACTTGCGGCGTTATGAATCCCCTTGTAACAGTATGATCACACCAATCAAAGTACTCTGATTGTTTATCCAATATGGTGATCGAACTTAGAATGCTTCACCTGATACGGTTCCGAAGCTCCAGTTTACAATCATCCAATATGAACAAATATCATCTGACTTGATTTAGTGAACGATCATCACGAGTATATCACATATACTTCTGTTACACAGAATTTATCAATCATATTTCTGTCGATATGGATAATCGAAAATATTGATGCTTCACCAGAAAACGGTTCCGAAGCTTCAAACAATTCGAAAAGCCATGCACAGAAAAGTGATACGATTTAATTATTTGCGTATGTGATCGAGCAACACATCTCCGTCGATATGGATAATCGATATATTGATGCTTCACCTGATACGGTTCCGAAGCTTCAAACAAACCGAAAAGCCATGCACGGAAACGTGATGCCTTGCCAATTTTAATTCGTCTTTATTATTTAATTGTATTCGATTATGTTTAATCCAATTAAAACATAAAGCAGTAAACAAAACAATCCGATTCATGGTTTCGTAATTGGCTCTGATACCACTGAAGGGAAATCGACATATAAAGAGCAGCGGAAGTTTAAAAATTCGATTTCCTTTCCTTGGATCATTACGAATATCACATGAATCAGTGATAGAATTGTTACCTCTTGTAATGCTGAAACACTTTCGTTGATCACAGCTGAGCAAATAAGCAAAGCCTCTACTCGTCCACACGAACGACTTCCTCTGGTTCCCGGTGCTAGCCAAGCGATCAGAGGTTAGGGAGAGAAGTGGGAACACGTTTTTGCTTTAGGGTTACACGAAAAAACATTAGCTGATTTCAGCATTAGAGCTTCTATTTATAGAACTCCTTGCTGCACAAAATCAGCTTGAGCTTCAAAAGCCCATTAGCCCATCAGGTTCCGCTAACTAATTAGCGCCTATTGCTAAACGTACCCCATCATATAAGTACTACTTATATTTCTCCTTTTTACCGTTCTTTTGTGTGTGACCCTATAGGTTCTTGTAACGTTGGCAATAATATTAAATCCTATATTTAATATTATAAACAGTGAGCGGTATCTAGCAACACATCACTGCTACCCAAGTGACAAGAATGTCAAGTGATCTGACGAAACCTTTTCCATGATAATATCTATGTGTACGATTACTCCTTTGTCCTAATATCTTTATTGAACATAAGGCATAGATTACGTCACCCTTGTTTAGCTCAATATTTATATTTCTTGATCCCGAAATATACTGAACAACGAATAAGTCCAATATCTCATATTGACTTAATTCGGCATGGCCATGCATTTTTCCAGTCATATTCCATCAAGAGGCCTAAAGATATATCTCCTGTTATGAGGAGGGACAAATCCCATCTAGGACACTCATGTCCCTCAGCATGATTCGTCAAGTGCCCATTAACCAACGTTATAGTCATCTTGTTACAGAGAACGTTTGAATGGCAATAAAACACTTGAGTCCACATCTAGGGATCATAGTGGTTTCAGGTCTAAGAGTGATATACACTATTATCATTGTGAGAATAACTTATGACGATTTCATAACATACTATGTAGTATTCTCACGATGGGTCAATCCAGTATAAATATTACTCCTAATACTTATACCTATGTATAGACTTAATATCTCATATTCATGACCCATGAGATGTGGTCATCAGTCTACATACATAATAGTCTCCATGCTTTAATATTATCCCAATTCATATTAAAGCTTGACTACGGATACATTTAAGAATAGTGTTCTTTCTGTTGATGTAATCTCATGATTAAGTCACACTTAATATTCCATCACATGAACTAACTATTCTAGGGACTTTATTTATCTTATAACAAGTGTAATAAAGAACGCCATATTTTATTCAATAATAAAAGTCATGATACATATAAAAGTTTGACATAAACTATTGGCCTCTAGGGCTTATACCAACAGGGCCATCGCACCGGAATTCTTTTCCGGCCACCGGAAAACTTAGAGAGAAGGGAGAGAAGAGAGAGAAGAGAGCGGTTGAAGAGAGAAGGTTTTTGTGAAAAATGATTTTTTTTTGGGACAAAAATGCTATTTATAGTCTGTTTTGCAGATCGAATCTGGAAAGCCCACTCCCTCTTCCCTTAGGCCCGTTTTTCTTTCCTCTGTTGCTCCTACACCCCCTTTCTTGCTTCTGCACCCCCTTTTCGTTTCTATTTCTTTTCCTTTGTTTGTTTTATTTTTTTTTGTTTTTTTTGTTTGCATTTTTTTTTTCTTATTTTTCTTACCATTATTCATTACATTACTGCCTTTATTTTTATTTTATTTTCACTTTGCTTTATTTATTTGCTTTTTTACTCTTTCTTTTATTTATATTTTTTGTCCTTTTTTCCTTATAATCTTAGTTTATTTTAATGCATTTTAGTTTAGTTATTTTCATTATTTATTTCCATGCTTTTATTTAATGTCCAACATATCATGCATTTTATTTTCCTTTTTTTATTTTTATGCAACATATTTATTTAATGTCTTGCATATCATGCATTTTTATTTCCTTGTTTTTATTTTTATGCAACATATTTATTTCATGTCTAGCATCTCATGCGTTTTATTTTCATTTTTTATTTTATGCAACATATTTATTTAATACAAAAATCATCCCATGCATTTTTTATTTTATTTATTTTTGTTTTTTTCGCACATTTATTGATTTTTATGCATTTGTAATTTACTTCATTTATTGCTTTATTATATTATTGTTGGTACTTAGAATGTATTTAGGAACCAATGTAAATATAAATAAGAATATTGCACTGACACCCGTATTTATTTATTCCGCTTTATGTCGAAGAACGATAAAAATGCAAAAAGTAACGAACGTATCCGAGGAAAAGGACTTCCATTTTGACCTAACGTTATTTTGAGAGATCCGGCACGCTTTATATTATCTCAGCACACTTTAGTTTTTTGGACTTTAGGAAATAATATAAAAATTCAAAAACATTTCAAATAATAAAAAATCCCAAAATAATCAACCTTGGATTTCAAACCAAGTGACTTTTCTTTTTTAATCAAATTTTAATCAATTATCTAAACTTTTCCTTCAATTAAAATCCACCAAACTCACATTTTTATTCTTCTATGCCTTTTCGGCCTCTTATCTTCTCAAAACATTTTCAATACTTTAAAATCAATCATAACAAACTACCCGGCTTTTTACCCCGAACTACGTGATTTTGATCTCGCTCGGGTACGTAGGCAAAAAACTTTGTCTTTCCAAATCAACAAAATAACAAAAACATTTTCCTTTCTTTTAATCTCATCATTTTAGTCCTTTTACACTTAGGCATATTTTTACAAACAAATAATCAATTTAGCATAAAGATAAGTAAAAACAAGAGGTTCCTATAGAGTACTATAGACGTTTAGGGTGCTAATACCTTCCCTTTGCGTAACCAACCCCCGGACCTTTGATCTCTAAAAATAGGTTTTTTCGAACTTTCTCCCTTTTCCTCGGAAAAATAAAAGATCGGTGGTGAACTTAAAATTGCGAGTCAATGCTAACTAATAGCTTGATATCCAAAAATCACCGCGACAGAAAAATGGCATTTATTTTCTAAGAATCATTGTGATCTTTTAAGTCATAGATTGCTAGAGTGCTATAGGGAATGTAAGTTGATTGCTTTCAAGGATATTGATTGGAAATCAAGGATCTAAAGTGAATTGAACAATTTCATTCCACCTCCAACGGTATTGAGGGTTCTTTCTAAAGTTCTTGAGTTGAAGGGGATCCAACCACCGGATGAAGCAAAGAAGAGTTCGAGTGAAGAGATTCAAGGATTGCACGGGTGATTGAGGATTCGAAGACTTCAAGAAGCACCAATTTCGGAGGGTATTTGAAGATTGGGGGAGTGATTGCATAGGAATTGAAGAGCTATGGTAGTTTGAAGGAATTCTTGTAATCACATTGTAATCATACATTCAATTTTAGTGGAAGTCCTTGGTGGATATGTTTTCCATCAAGAAGAGTAGACGTACCCCGAAGCGAGGACGAAAGGGGGAACTACTATAAATCTCTGTTTCGTTTGCTCTTCCCTTTCCTCTTTAATATCGTTTAATTTGTGTATATGTATGTTTGATAATTGTTAGTATTGAGTTGCATGTGATCTTGGTTCAAATTGTTAAAACTTGACTTAATTAATTGAATTAAGTTTTCTCTTAATTCACATTGATCACATTTGATTTCAATCTAGTGTCAATACATCAAACACATATACATTGTGTTCACTAGTATAGTTGATTTAATTGCTCTTAGGTTTGGTTTGAGATTTGTCTAGTTTTGTACCTTGTGTTAGAATTATTAATCTTTGATTGTATTAAGATTTAGATTTGAATCTCTTGATTCAATAATAAATCTTAGTGTATTATCATTGCCTTTATATTTTTGTTATTGTTATCGTGCACAAATCCAATAAGTCAAACCGTTTTCTAATCACGCTTTCGCTAAACTCGAGAAACTTTTAAAATGCTATTCACCCCCTCTAGCGCATTCTATCTTGCCATACAGAACAACAAGTGGCATCAAGATCCTTCTCTCTTCACTTACGGTTTAATCACCGGAAGAGTTTGAAGGAAAATCGACATGTAAAGGCAGCGGAAGATTAAAAATTTTGATTTCCTTTCCTTGGATCATTACGAATATTACATGAATCAGTGATAGAATTGTTACCTCTTGTAGTGCAGAAACAATTTCGTTGATCACAGCTAAGCAAGCAAGCGAAGCCTCTACTCGTCCACATGAACGGCTTCCTCTGGTTCCCGGTGCTAGCCAAGCGATCAGAGGTTAGGAAGAGAAACGGGGTTACGGTTTTGCTTTAGGGTTACACGATTTTGCACACCTGATTTCAGCACTTGGAGCTCTATTTATAAAGCTCCTTGCTGCACAAAATTAGCCATCATTGCTGAGCTTCCATAAGCCCGTTAACCCATCAGCTTCCGCTAACTAATTAGCGTCAATTGCTAAACGCACCCCATCATATAAGTATTACTTATATTTCTCCTTTTTACCGTTCTATTGTGTGTGACCCTATAGGTTCTTGTAACGTTGGCAATAATATTAAATCCCATATTTAATATTATAAACAGTGAGCGGTATCTAGCAACACATCACTGCTACCCAAGTGACAAGAATGTCAAGTGATCTGACGAAACCTTTTCCATGATAATATCTATGTGTACGATTACTCCTTTGTCCTGATATCTTTATTGAACACACGGCATAGTTTGCGTCACCCTTGTTTAGCTCAATATTTATATTTCTTGATCTCGAAATATACTGAATAACGAATGAGTCCAATATCTCATATTGACTTAATTCGGCATGGCCATGCATTTTTCCAGTCATATTTCATCAAGAGGCCTAAAGATATATCTCCTGTTATGAGGAGGGACAAATCCCATCTAGGACACTCATGTCCCTCAGCATGATTCGTCGAGTGCCCATTAACCAACGTTATAGTTATCTTGTTACAGATAACGTTTGAATGGCAATAAAACACTTGAGTCCACATCTAGGGATCACAGTGGTTTCAGGTCTAAGAGTGATATATACTATTATCATTCTGAGAATAACTTATGACGATTTCATAACATACTATGTAGTATTCTCACGATGGGTCAATCCAGTATAAATATTACTCCTAATACTCATACCTATGTATAGACTTAATATCTCATATTCATGACCCATGAGATATGGTCATCAGTCTACATACATAATAGTCTCCACGCTTTATTATTATCCCAATTCATATTAAAGCTTGACTACGGATACCTTTAAGAATAGTGTTCTTTCTGTTGATGTAATCTCATGATTAAGTCACACTTAATATTCTATCACATGAACCAACTATTCTAGGGACTTTATTTATCTTATAACAAGTGTAATAAAGAATGCCATATTTTATTTAATAATAAAAGTCATGATACATATGAAAAGTTTAACATAAACTATTGGCCTCTAGGGCTTACACCAACAGAGTTAATATGACAAGTAAAGAGCCAAATGGGGTGTATAATAGAGCACCAATTTTTTACGGTGAAAACTATGACTATTGGAAAGAATGCATGAGCGCTCATATCCAATCGGTGGACATGGATGTGTGGGATGCCGTGACCAATGGGCGGTATCAACCGCAAAATGTTGTTGGCAGTGTTGTACAAGACAAACCAAAAGCCGATTGGAGTGATGATGATAAAAAGAAGGTTCAATACGATTTGAAGGCGCGAAACATACTTATCTCTTCTCTTGGAGTGAATGGGTAATATTTCGTCTCTCATTGTGAAACCGCTAAGCCTATGTGGGACGCGTTGGAAAATCTTCATGAGGGAACTGATGACGTCAAGCAATCGAAGATTAATACTCTCATTCAACAATATGAACTCTTTCTCATGGAGGACGATGAATCCATCTCCTCCATGCAAATGAGGTTCACACATATTGTTAGCAAATTGAAAACTTTGGAAAAGACATCTCAAACCAAGATTGTATTAAAAAAGTGTTGAGGTGTAGGCTAGAGATTGACAGCCCAAGGTGACAGCTATCAAGGAATTACAAAACCTTAACACTTTTGGCATTACTACTCTCTTTGTCAAGCTCAAGGAGCATGAACATGAGATTGTACGATTGAAGTCTAGTGAGGAAGATCTCAAAAAGAAGGAAAGGAAGTCAATTGCACTAAATGCCACCTCGTCGGCTACTTCTTCGGCTCAAGGTGAAAGTGACTCCGACGATGATTCACTTAATGAAGAAGAAATGGGGCTGTTCGTGAGACGATATAATCGCTACATCAAAAGAAATGGTCTACAACATAATGACAAGAACCTAGTTAACTTTAGGAAGGCTTTACTCAAAGGAAAAGAATCGGAAAAGGAGGAGAAAATTGTAAGTTGCTTTGGATGTGGAAAGATGGGTCACTACAAGAATGAATGTCCAGAGCTAACAAAGGGCAAAGGAAGATCAAATTCAAATAGAAGCTCAAGAGGAAGAAGAGCTTACATAGTTTGGGAAGATGATGATACCACCTCCTTGGCAAGTGATACTGGTAATGATGAGATCACTAATTTGTGTTTCATGGGCCACACAAAGCAAAGAAAAAATGAGGTAACGTACTCCGACTCTGACTCCGAATTTAAACCTTTCTTTGAGGAATTACATCAAGCCATTGAAGAGACACATTGTGAGGCGTTAAATGCTTTTGATAAAATAATAGCTCAAAAGAAAAACATTTGAAAGTTAGAAAATGATCTCTCACAACTTAAAAACAGTTTTGAAATCCTAAAGTAAGAGCATGCATCCCTTGTTAATGAAAAGCTTATAATTCCTAGTTTTGAGCCACTTAAACAAAGCTCATCCAAATACGACTCCAATTGGATGAACTTTGCTAGTTGTGAGACATCTCAAAACCTAGAACATGTTTCCAAGGGTGAATTGAAGTTTACCATGAAATCAAGAGACAAAAGAAATTCTTTTAAGAGACCCTACAAAAATTACTCTTTTGTTAATAAAAATGATAATGGTAAACCTCAACTTAAAATGTTAGGTGTCACTATTGTGGAAGACTTGGTCACACTACACTTCATTGCCACATTAGGAAAAGTTCCTAAAGGGGTAATGATGTGGGTGCCCAAGATTGTTGATTGTCTCAATAACCCCAAGGTCTCAACTTTGGTTGAGAACCTAAGGGCTCCAAATTGATCAAGCATGCAAAATTGACTTACATATCTTAGAAGTATCTTCTAGGATTGTTCAAGGTACTCTATTTAAGGTCTATCCCCTATATTCATTTTCGTGGAAAAGGGGGGCACATCTCAATGCTTCTTTCAAATTGGAGAACCCTTGTTTTTCACTTACTCCACTAGTTGGGAAAGATTTTTTTTTGTTTTGAGTGTGTTATAGTGTTGTTGATCAAGAGTCAAGTCAAGGATGATACTGCACAATAAGCTTCTTGCCTTGCAAGGACATTAAGAGAAAAAGTGTGTTGAAGGCGTATACGAGGATGTCAAATAAGTAACCTCTCCATTGGCCTTATCACGTTTGGATTATCACGAGTGACCTCTTCTACTTCATCAATCTTAGAAGCACTCTTCAAGGGAGTAAGTTTTTGGTTAGGTAACGTGTTTTCACTAGGAAGTCAAATGTGTTTGACCTTCCTTTGAAAACTATCTCTCTTACCTTAACTTTTGTTATTATCTTTGTTTTGATATGTCAAAATTATGATGTTATTCATGAGTGCTTATATCTATTTGATTCTATTTGTATATCCCTTTTGCATGCTATATCTTCTTGTGCTTCGCCTTGCATGCTTGCTTGTAACTCAATTGTGATTGTTTACAAGTTGTTTGTTTTAGGGTGTCCTATAGTATCTTGTATGTGTTTTTACAAAAATAATGGAGTGCATTTGTCAACAAATTTGTGCATGATCAATTGGTTACAATTCACAATAGTTCTCTTTTGAAAAAGCATTAAACTTTTGAAAAACCACCCTTTTGAATCAATTCAAAATGATTCAGTATAACCACTGAATCGATTCACTAAGTTGTGAATTGTATCAATTGCGTGAAAATCTGATTTTTGCTTTGCATAGTGGCCATTCATTCAAAAACCATATTTCCCTATTCCCTTCCCAACTGTTATGAAACCTTAACCTCTCCCAACCTCCATTAACCTATCTCAACCCTTTTCCACCCTTTTCTTACACAAAATTACTCACACATTCCCATTCATACTTCAATTCTTCTTCCTAACCATTAAACTAATAAAAAATGGGTCCAAAATTGAACACAAGAGGTGGAGGAAAGAAGGGCACAAGCAAGAGAAGGGCGCAACCTCCGGCACCCCCGGCTCAAGAAGGAGCGGGAATCTTGGTTCAAGACCTATTGCTGGACGAAGATTATGACAGGTATTTGGAAATATTTCACTCTAAGAAGTTTGTTACTCCTCAATTTTATTGTGCTATGAGAGATATTGAGGGTATGTGTTTTGGGTTTCATGAGTTGCTTGAATTTCAAATATTGGATAGTTTTGTTAGCCTTAAGAATAATTATGATGAATCTCAAGTTAAGGCTTTGTACTGTAATGCTCAAAGACAAGAGGACGGTGTGAGTTTTGAATGTCCGTTTAAGAATGTCGTTGTAACTCAAACACCGATACTCTGGTTAGAACTAGTTAGATTAGAGTGTGGTGGGTTGGACTTTGAGGGTAACGACACTTTTGCAAATTATAACAAAATTGATTTTGTGAATAATGCCTCTAAAATTGGTTTTGAGCCCATGGAGTACTCAAATTTTAGTCCTCTTTAATTGAAATGTGCTGATAAGATGTTACACTGGGTGGTGGTTAAGATAATCATGACCAAGCAGTCTAACTATGGTAGGATTGATGATCTTGATTTTTGTATTATGTGGGTGTTGAAAAATAGAGTAAGGATTAACTGGCCCTTGTTCTTCTGCAATCGAATGATAACCTACAAAAATGATGGTAGGAAGAGACTTCCTTATCCATCTTTTGTGGCCAAGGTCCTTCAGGCAAACCGGGTGTTTAGTCCTAGCAACCTGCACATTACACTGAGTGATGAAAGTGGATTAGATAGAAGGGCTGTCGAAAAAATGCATTATTATCAGGATAGCAAGGGAACTTGGTATTATGATTACAGAGCAAAGCCGGTTAGCACATGGAGGGACTGATCCAGACGTAGTAGAGGAGATACTGCTGAATGTGGGAAATGAAGAGGCAAACCTTGAAGGAGATGCTGAGATGGAGGATGCTGAGGATGAAGATGATGAGAATGACTCGGATTATGATCCGGATCATGATTAGAGTCATCAAAGGGTTGACTTAAGTGTTGTGATGAATGGTAAATGTTTATGACTCAGAAGTTTGATGCTCAGGATCTACAATTTCAGGAGTTTAATCGAAGGCTTGATACACAAGATGTTCAATTTCAGGACATGAGGGCTTCGTTTCAATGGTAGGACAACTTAGGAGCTTCACCGAGTGAATACATCAACTCTCCCTTCCCCAACCAAGAATGAACTGGAACCTCAAACCCGGATGACCCTGATGCTTAGTTTTTCTCATTTTCCTTCATGCATTTTCTATTTTGCCTTGACATTATGTCTATGGGCTTTTAGTTTGTAATAATTTCTTTACACTCATGCACTTTCCCTTTTTGACGTTGTCAAAGGGGAAGAAAGACCTATGTTGATGCTTTGACATTATGTTTATGTTAACTTTCATTTTTTTTTTGCTATTTCTTGATTGCATGTGTTTGTGATTTGCAAATTTCTAAATCTCTGGATTCCTTTGACTGCAATATGCTATGAGATAGTGTTGTATGTAAATGTTTGCTTTTGTGCTTTTCGTTGGTTTGTATGCCAAGTTTCAGGGGGAGCCAAACAACATCATCAACATGGTGTTTGACATCATCAAAAAGGGGGAGATTGAAACCATATGTAGCTTTAGGTCTTTGTTTTGATGATGTTTATTAGATAGGTTCATTTGATGATGTTTTATTGTTGATTGATATAGGCTAGAATCATGTTAAAGCACCTAGCAATTGTCTTCTCATGTGTCCTAATGTTCCTTATGTCTAGAATGGTATACACACATAGAAAAGTTCCTTTCTCTTAGCAAAAGTCTGTTTTTAGTAGTTTGATTTGATTCAAATTAATTTGAATCGCATCATAAGAAGTCTTTGCCATTTTCCCATGTGTTTTGTCGATTTTGAGTCGATTCATGAATTGATGAATCATATCATTCATGAATCAAATTTGTTTGATTCGTATCACTGATTTTCTGTGGACTTGTTTTTTGGCTTGTTGATTCAATTCACATGAGATTGAATCGTATCAACCTTCATCCTTAGCAACATGATTCGATTCATTATTTGTCTGAATCATATCAATCTTCATATCTCATCTTGCTTGTCTTTTTGTTGTCTTAATCGAATCACACATTATGTGAATCGATTCACTACATTGTTTTTGGCTAAATTTTTACACTTACCACTCCTTCCTATATATACTCATATCCTCTTTAAACCCAAACTATTGAATTATTTGCATCTATTCTCTCTAGAGTCTCAAATCCTCATTGTCCATTTGTTCTTTAGATTAAACACTTTTTCTAAGAATCATTGTGGTCTTTTGAGTCATAGATTGCTAGAGTGCTATAGGGATTGTAAGTTGAATGCTTTCAAGGATATTGATTGGGAATCAAGGCTCTAAAGTAAATTGAGTAATTTCATTCCACCTCCAAGGGTATTGGGGGTTCTTTCTAAAGTTCTGGAGTTGAAGGGGATCCAACCACCGGATGGAGCAAAGAAGAGTTTGAGTGAAGAGAGTCAAAGATTGCACGGGTGATTGAGGATTCAAAGACTTCAAGAAGCACCAATTTCAAAAGGTATTTGAATATTAGGGGAGTGATTGCATAGGAATTGAAGAGCTAGGGTAGTTTGAAGGAATTCTTGTAATCACATTGTAATCATACATTCAATTTTAGTGGAAGTCCTTGGTGGAGACGTTTTCCATCAAGAAGAGTAGACATATCCCGAAGCGAGGATGTAAGGCGGAACTACTATAAATCTCAGTGTCGTTTTCTCTTCCCTTTCCTCTTTAATTTCGTTTAATTTGTGTATATGTATGTTTGATAATTGTTAGTATTGAGTTGAATGTGATCTTGGTTCATATTGTTAAAGCTTGACTTAATTCATTGAATTAGGTTTTCTCTTAATTCACATTGATCACATTTGATTTCAATCTAGTGTCAATTCATAAAACTTGACTTAATACATTGTGTTCACTAGTATAGTTGATTTAATTGCTCTTAGGTTTGGTTTGAGATTTGTCTAGTTTTGTACCTTGTGTTAGAATTATTAATCTTTGATTGTATTAAGATTTGGATTTGAATCTCTCAATTCAATAATAAATCTTAGTGTATTATCATTGCCTTTATATTTTTGTTATCGTTATCTTGCACAAATCCAATAAGTCAAACCATTTTTTAATCACGCTTTCGCTAAACTTGATAAACTTTTAAAACGCTATTCACGTCCCTCTGGTGCATTCTATCTTGCCATATATAACAACATACTTGTGTGTCTAAGTAATTGTAATCTTGTTTGATTATAGTGGAAAATCTCTCTTGTGTGAGGGGACTGGACGAAATCCCGAGTTAAGGTGAACCAGGATAAATATTAGTGTCTATCTCTTCTCTCTTTTTCTGTTTATCTTTTGCATCATCTAATAAGTTTTTAACTTAAAAAAGATTTTCAGAAAAAACCAACACAAGTCACCCCCGTCTTGTGTTTTTCCCACCTTTACAGATGTGTGATTGTCTCTCCTAAGGTCTCAAATCTACGGTTTCCTTGGTGAGTGTGTTTCCTTCGATGCTTTTAGGTATTCCTCATATGTTTTTTTCCCTCTTTGAAAGGAAGATTTATCAAAGCTTCATTGTGTGCGATGATTGATTTTGTTGATAAAGAAGGATGAAGACATACTCATGCCTTCATCAGGAGGCATCAACTCCTTGTAGTTCTCAACCCACACCAAGTGTAAGCAAATCAACCGAAACATTTGCTATTTTCAAGGAAGTGGGAACTTCTTCGGTTTCAAAAAGGTTAAAGATGTAGACAAGGAAGATGACGTCTTAGATTTAAATATTATTTATAGGCTTAAATTGTAAACCGTCCCTGTAATTTGACGTGTTTTTGGTTTTTGTTTATGTATCTTTTTTTTTTCTTTCTAAAACAACCCCTATAAGTTAATAACTTTTTGCTTTTCGTCCCTCCCGTCAAACTCTGTTACAAAAACGCCTTGCTAGCTAATGGCGTGTGACGTAGCGGGTGCTGACTTGGCTAAACACGCTTATGTGGACTAACAGATGATCCCTGACTATATTACATGGACCAAAACCAAAAACGAAAAGGAACAGAGGGACGAAATTAAAAACACCTAAATAACAAAATTTGAAATTTAGGTGGCCTTCCAGATGATCCCCGACTATATTACAGGGACCAGAACCAAAAACGAAAAGTTACAGAGGGACGAAATTAAAAATCACGAAGTTACAAAATTTGAAATTAAAAACTCTTGTTGTTTCCATCTTCTTCTCTCTCTCTGTCATATTCTTCTTCTTCTTCTGTGCCCCTAAACTCACATGCCCTGCTAACAATGTCTTCATCATCCATTACGTTTTTTTTCTCCAATTTAATTCCACAGCTTCTTCATCATATGGAACAAAATTTAAAAATCACGAAGTTAAAAATCTCTGCCATCTTCTTCATATTCTCTCTATTGTATGGGTCCCATTCTAATTTGTATTGATTTTGTTACGATAATATGGAACAAGGATGGATGTACCAATTCCTATACTTAATTCTTTTCTTGGTCACCTCACAAGAAAAGTAATAATAATAACGTAAAGCACAAGAAGGATATTTTCATTATTCTTCTTATCCTTACAATTCTAATCTCAGCCTTCTCACTTCTCATGTGCTTCAAACTTTGTCATAATTCCATTAACAAGCAAGCATACACAACGACAACAAAGAATGGGAATTTGTTTTGCATATGGAATTATGATGGAAAAATAGCATATGTTGACATTATTAAAGCAACACAACACTTTGACATTGGATATTGCATCGGGACAGGAGCATATGGAAGTGTATACAAGACTCAATTACCATGTGGTAAAGTTGTCGCCTTAAAGAAACTTCAAAGCTATGAAGCAAAGATGTCATCTTTTGATGCGAGTTTTAGAAATGAAGTGAAAATATTATCAGAAATAAAGCACATAAATATTGTTAAGCTTTATGGATTCTGCTTGCACAAAAGAATCATGTTTTTGATCTATCAATACATGGAGAAAGAAAACTTGTTCTCGGTTTTGTATGATGATGTAGAAGGTGTTGAATTCAATTAGAGAAAAAGACTTAATGGATGATGAAGACATTGTTAGCAGGGCATGTGATTTCAGGGGCGCAGAAGAAGAATATGGCAGAGAGAGAGAGGAAGAAGATGGAAATAACAAGGGTTTTTAATTTCAAATTTTGTAACTTCATGATTTTTAATTCCGTTCCTATATAACTTTTCGTTTTTGGTTTTGGTCCCGGTAATATAGTCAGGGATCATCTGGAAGGCCACCTAAATTTCAAATTTTGTTATTTAGGTATTTTTAATTTCGTCTCTCTGTACCTTTTCGTTTTTGGTTTTGGTCCCTGTACTATAGTCAGTGATCATCTGTCAGTCCACATAAACGTGTTTAGACAAGTCAGCACGCGCCACGTCACACGCCGTTAGCCAGCAAGGCGTTTTTGTAACTGAGTTTGACGGGAGGGATGAAAAGCAAAAAGTTATTAACTTACGGGGGCTGTTTTAGAGAAAAAAAGATACATGTACGAAAACCAAAAACACGCCAAATTACGGAGACGATTTACATATTTAAGCCTTATTTATACTACTCTTTTGACTATAATCTTGTTTTGAATCTTTTTTGATGTAATTTGCTAGCATCTCTGGATCATCATCCAATTTGCTTTTATTTAGGATGTTTTTTGAGGCCTAAACTATGGTTGTAATCTTACTTTTTATATCCGTCTATGTATGATGTTATGTAAGACATGATATTTATGAACGATAATATTTTTGGTCTGGTTATGCATAATTGTTATTTTGTATGAATAACTAAAATTAAGCAACAAATTAACTTCAGCATCTAATCTCATTAGGTTCAACATCAGAAATTACAATAACTTCAACATATTAGATAAACTCAAAACATAACATAAACTCAAGTTAGAACATTACATGATTTTAGACTATTGATGATCAAACCCATTGCCGTGATGACAGAAACCCGAGGTAGCAACAAACAAGTAACAACAACCATATTTTAATCTTGGTTAGTTTCATTGTAATTGTCATTATTTCCACGTATCTTTCTTGCCATATTCGACGCATTGTTGTCTAACACTCTGTGTTTACATTTTAAAAGCAGCATTTTGTGTCAAGTCACCAAATTAATGGACACGTTATTTTATTTTTTATTTTTAAAAAGAGAGTCACTAAAAGAGTAAGAGTACTTTTACGGAGATTAATGCCAATTTGGAACTTTAAGAAAAGACTAATACAATACAAATGTAAAAATTAAAGGACCCCATGCTGCATTTGACAATTTTGTAAAAAACATAAAAGTGTACGTAAAGATTAGCTGCTTGTGACAACAAATACAATTGAAATAAGGCCAAGTCTATAATGCATAAGGGAAACAAGTCTTGCATCGTGCCAAATTTGTTTTCACCATTGGATTAATAAGTCTCATCATTAGATGAAACGAGAAGTGATGTGATTTATTGATTTAATTAATGATGAAAAACAAACTTGTACATATGCATCATGGAAGACTACTTACTTAGTCATTAGACAAAGTCTGGAAGCAAATATCATCCCTGTTTCTTAAATATTATACTTTAATAAATTAAGGGTTAATACCTCAAGTAACCCATGTAATTTGGACGATGTATGAAAATAGTCCATATAAAAAAACACAGATTCCACCATTGTAAAATTAAATCTCGTATTTTATCCTCACACTGTTAAATAAATATTTGGACGAATTCTGAAAAATAACCCTATGTAAAAGGTTAAAATGTTTCAAAATAACCCAGTAAAGACTTAAAAAATCTGTTTTTTTTTTTCTGAGGTTATTTTTATTCTTAGACCTCGCCTAAATTATACAAAGATTATTTAAAGTTGTATCTCTAAAATTAATATAATAATAATACTTATTTATTTTCGGAAAACAATTCCATGTGAGCAAATCCCTTAAAACAAAAATCCATGTGGACATATCATAAGGTCATGGAATGATAAGGAAGAGAAGAAAAATAAAGATACTACGTTACCTGAATGTGAGTGTAATAGAAAATTCAAAGTTGAAAGCAAAGATACAAGAATAAGAATTAAATTAAAGTGTAAAATGTTGAGCGTAAATCTCATGATTCATGAAACAAGGCGGTAAAGTAAAGTGAAGAGCGTTGGTAGCCTGTGACAAACATTAATAAAAAAGAGGTGAAAGTGTGAGGTGGAAATTTAATCAATCATCTTTAGGCTCTCTTGGTGTCATTTTCTGTGACCACCAACAAGTCAAATATAAACCCCAGCTCCTCCATACTATTATTATATTACATACACACATAAATCTTCACCTCCATAACCCTTTCGATAAAAACACTCATTTCCATCGTCTTCTTCTGATGGTCTACTATAGTGGGGTACATATTCTGTTCTACAAAAGTCTTCTAGACCCCATTTGACTTTCTTTCACCTTTGTCTGCTTCCAATTTCGCTTACTCCAAACAGGTTTTTTATTACATATCTTTTTATTTAGTTATGTTTAGGTATTTTTTATGTACATCACATAAAAAAGGTCTTAATTTTGCAGTCACATATATAGTTGTGTCATGATATTTGATATTATAAAAATCAAGTTCAAATAGTAGTGATTCAAATATTGGAGATCCAACTTTAATCTAGTAAATTACATAACAATTGCGAAGACATAAAAAATTCTTGATGTCACGGTTTAGATCGCAGTCTCTTAACAATATGCAAATAACTATGGAAAGTATTTTCTGTTTTAATTGAAAGGGAAAAAAAACCACGGAATACACATAAAATTACTATAAAACTTATTTGTGGTATTTTTAATTGTTCTTGATGATTTTAACATATATGTAAATTTTGTGTTCTTCTGTTCAATGGATTTAACAAAACTTCAGGTGGAGGGCCCTCAAGAAACATATTGGTGGGGCATTTTGTCTTGCATGAAGTGAGGTTGTTTTAGGGTTTCTTTCGATTAAAGTCATCTTCTAAATAATGGAGAAAGATAACGACTATTCGGTACTATAACTTATCTCTCTTCTCTCTTGCCGTGGCTTTTTTATGTCTTTGTCTCCACTCAAACATTTTGTATATATCTTTTCATCTCATCGTTGAGACTATAACCTCATATATCACCATGTTGTTTTGCTCAAATTTTGAATCTCTGCAGGCACCACCCATGCCACCAAGTTTTAACACACTTGACTACTCCCTTGATCAACATCATCACCAACAACAACAACAACAATACGAACAGCTTTTGCAGTATCGAGTTGGCGAAACATCGGGTGAAAACAACAATGGAATGGTGGATAATTACATGTCTCAAACACAAACTTCAGGAGGCTTTTATGGTGCAAACTCTTTTGATAAAATGAGTTTTGCAGATGTGATGCAGTTTGCAGATTTTGGACCTAAATTAGCCTTAAACCGCGAAGAATCAGGTATCGAAGACCCGGTTTATTTTCTCAAGTTTCCTGTCTTAAACAATAAGATAGAAGACCAAAACTTGATGTTGAGTGGTGATGGGTTAGGAGAAAATGACGAGAGGTTCAAATTAACAAGCATGGAAGATAAATCAAGAGATCAACAAGATCATGAAGAAGCTCGGGTTTCTGATGAGAACAACTCGGTGCAAGAGAAGAATTGTGCAGTAGTGCAAGAGAACAACAAGAAGAGGAAGAGACCAAGAACTGTTAAGACAAGTGAAGAAGTTGAGAGTCAACGTATGACTCACATAGCTGTTGAAAGGAATCGAAGGAAACAAATGAATGAGCATCTTCGTGTCCTTAGATCCCTCATGCCTGGTTCATACGTGCAAAGGGTATTTTAATAATATATTTATTTTCTTGAAGAAAAAACTTATGTTATAGCTCACTATATTGCACCAAAGTTTTAAATTATTGTCACCGTAATTGTTCTCTAAATTAAACAATGGTTAGATCAGTTAGACACAAACTAGGAAAGAAGTTGTAATAATAAGTTTTCTTGATTATATTGATTTATTATAATTTTGTTTTTGATTTTACAATATAGGGTGATCAAGCTTCTATAATTGGAGGGGCTATAGAGTTTGTGAGGGAATTAGAACAACTTCTTCAGTGTCTAGAATCACAAAAGAGAAGGAGACTACTAGGAGAAGCACAAACAAAACAAGTTGGTGATTCATCTCTTGCATCAACACAACAACAGCCTCCATTTTTTCCAGCTCCTTTGCCAAATGACCAGATGAAGCTAGTTGAGATAGAAACTGGACTTCAAGAAGAAACTGCAGAGAGTAAGTCATGTTTGGCTGATGTAGAAGTGAAACTTCTAGGATTTGATGCAATGATTAAAATCCTCTCAAGGAGAAGGCCTGGACAGTTGATCAAGACGATTGCTGCTCTTGAAGATATGCAGCTGATTATCCTTCACACCAACATCACCACTATTGAACAGACAGTTCTTTATTCCTTCAATGTCAAGGTATATTCATTAAGTGATTACTTAATTGTTATGCGTTCATATAATATTACTTTTTTTATACATGTGTCCATTCACATCTTATGAGATAATAAACTGGCATCACAATGTGATACTTGTGATTTTATTAGATGCATGTTTGAAAACATAAATAAAATCTATTTATTAATTAGAATACCTAAAATTAAAAAAATTACTTCAGCCACTAGAGTCTTAAATTTAAGCAAATAAAAAATAAACAAAAATCTGGGGATTTATTGTATTTTTTGTGATGTGTCCAGGTAGCTAGTGATGCAAGGTTCACGGCTGAAGATATAGCAAGCTCCGTTCAGCAGATACTAAGTTTTATTCATGCAAACACTAGCATGTGATCATTATTATATGTAGATATTATATATTTTATTTGTTGTGTGGTGTATACCTATAATTTCCATACTAGAAGTCTCTTCTACAAATGAATTGTGTAATCTTTCAGAGGGTTTTCCTCTCTTAAATAAATCTCATTCAATGAATTTTCGGTCTCTTCAATAGTAAGAATTTGACCTTGTAATATCAAGAATGAAGTTCAAATCTTATATAAGTTGACCTATTTGCCACTTTAATTAATAATAATTCCTTACTACCCAATTATTTTTGAATAAACCAACACTTAATTTAGACATACTCTGAGATATGATTGGAGAAGATGGAGGGAGTCCAAGTTTGCAATTATTAAAGAAAAAAGATGAAAATTTTACCAAAAAGAAAAGATGAAAATTTACATTTTTTTTTGCTACAAGCAAATTACATAATTTTATTCTATAATTTAAAATATAACCAATGATTACGGGTACATCTAACATGACCTCTCATAAAAAATAAATTTTCTTAAGATTATCACTAACAAGCACATCTTTCTGCTTTTATCGATAAAAATATGAAGAGACGATGACATGATGCATGAGATTAGTTGACATAATAAACTCTCAGCCGTAAGATTCATTCGATAACCTTGCTATTTAAATTTAATGAATAGCAAAAATGCATATTTTTAGCAAATGAAACAAAATTAATTATTTAAAACTAAAATTGTTTAAAAGTAATTTAGACATATAAAAAATAGACAACATTAAAAATAAAATATGTACCAACTTTATTACTAGTATAGATTACTTTCGATCCATCGATGCATATGGACCCATTTATTTATTTTTGAAACCATCATATACGTTGCATTGGCCATGTTTGATATTTATCTTATTTTCATGCACTCGCTCGCTCCATCACTCGTGGGAAATAAGGCCAATGGTAGAATGTATAAGAGACAAAATCTTCAATTTGTTTCAATCAGATTCAGAACTTAAATTAGTTTGCAAGTACATGACTTTGATTCTCAAAGTCAACGTGTGTCCCTTACTGTGTCCTTTGTGTTTTGACTTGTCAGAAGGGATTATATATCTTGGAGGTATTAGTCTGGATTTAGATATGTTTCATCCTTTGTAGGGTAGGGTCGTCTCTCTTTATTATAGTTGAAAATTCGATTCGCGTCGATGTTTCGTGGCTTATGATGAATAGTCACCACATTTATGTGACCATTCGAGGTTTGAGAGTTACGTATTTTCGATCACAAAATGTTAAAATGTCAACACTCTTTGATTTTTCTCTTTTCAACAGTAATATGCGATGTGCACATTCATTAGTGTTTCAACACCAGATCCGTTCCTTACATTTTGGTTGTCTTAGGTTAAGTTTGAGAAAAATGTCCTCTTCTATAATATATCTTTTTTTTTTTAAAAAAAAAAATGGTGAATAAGATATGCATTAATCATGACAGTCACCATAATACAATGTTTTAAAATCTTAATTATGTTGACACTCTAAAACATCGTGTATAAAATGCATCTCGTCCATAATAATATAAAATACACTCCTCTCATACCTGTTGGATCAATTTGCGCAGCATAAGTGCTTATTGAAATAAGCTGTTTTAAGCTAGATGAAAAGTAATGAACAAAACAGAAAACAAAAAGAGAGAAGAATGGAGAGAGTTTGTGATTGTAATGTGAATCTCATTAAAAAATTATTATGTTGAATGTACACATTACAAAGCCTTTTATATACACATATGTCACTTGCTTGTAGCACAAGCTAAGTAACAAACTCTAACAACCTCAGACTCTGAAACCTCAGACTCTGGTGTCACTAACTAACTTGCTAAGGAGCAGTTATGGATTAATTCTCAACACTCCCCCTTAATTCATAACTGTTGAATATTGAGGACACCAAGTTTCTTCCTTAAAAACTCAAATTTGTCATTTCAAACTCTGACTTCAGTTTATCTTTTACTTTCTTAATCTCTGATGTTGTGCTACCAGTAATGAGTAGATCATCAAATACAGACAGATTATGATAGTTTGTTCATCACTGAGATTTTGAACATATACACCAAACTCAACTGAACACTTTCTGAAGCCTATATGGATTAGGAACTGATCAATCCTTTTGTTCCATGCTCTAGGGGCTTGCTTTAATCCATATAAGGCCTTATGGAGTTTGTACACCATATTTTCCTTGCCTGCAATCTCAAAACCTGGAGGTTGTGACACAAACACTAACTCTTCAAGTGGACCATTTAGAAAAGCTGACTTGACATCTAAATGATAGAGTGTCCACTCATTTTTGCAAGCAAAAACCACTACTAATCTCACAGTTTCAATTCTTGCTACTGGAGCAAACACCTCATTGTAATCAATACCATGTTTCTGCAAGAAGCCTCTAGCCACCAATCTTGCTTTATACTTTGAAACCTTGCTATCTGGATTCAACTTCACTTTGAACACCCATTTCACATCAATTTTCTTTTTCTTGTCTGGCAAGTTAACAAGATCCCAGGTTTGATTCTTTTCAATTGATTGCTGTTCTTCTATCATAGCACTTTTCCACACATCAATTTTCAGTGCGTCTTTATAATTGATTGGTTCAGAATCTGCTAGTAATGCAAAATGAATAAGATCACCTTCATCATTCACTGCATTATCAGGGATGATTTCACAGTCATTCAGCCTGCTAGGTGCTTGTCTGGCTCTTTGAGGCCTCACTGGTGTTACATTTCCTTCTGGATCATTTTCAACATCATCCTGACCTTCTTCATTTTCTGATTCATCACTTGAATCAGGATATATAAAGCTTTGCTGAACCTCACTGCTATCACTACAAGAAAACATGAATTTAGCCTCAGATTTTAGCGTTGGCCACCGACACCGACGCTAATTGCGTCCAATTAGAGTCGGCCCAACCCACTCTACATGTATTTATGATTTTTCTTTTTTTTTTAATAATATTAGAGTGGGCCTAACCGACGCAACATGTTAGGGACCCACATATTACTTTTTAAAAGAACATTAGAGTCGGCCTAGCCGACTCTATTTTTTTTGCTAATAAAAGTTTAATTTTTTATTTATTCAAGTCAACAAAATTTTACCCTAAATTTTTTCCCTCTCTTTTTTACACACTTACTCACCAAAAAAATCCCAAAATCTTTTCCCTCTCTTTTTTTCACACTTACTCACCAAAAAAATAAAATCACTTATCAAAATAATCCACACCACTCATCTAATCTCAACTCTTTTTTCATCATTCAAAATAAAATAATCACTTATAAAAAAAAAATCACTTTAGCTACGCAGGTTCAGGTTCACTCCATCTTCCATAGGACACTCAACACACAAACCCTTCTTCTCTGATCCATCTTCATTTTCCTTTCACACTCTTTTCCTCTTCCTCATAAATCCCAGGTCTTGCTTTTCACTCCAATTTCATCCTTTTAAATCCATCAATTTTGATTTTTGAAATTCAATTTTTTTTTCTGGGTTTTGTTTTTTTGTTGGATTTTAGTTAAAAAGTTTCTATTTTTGGTTCAACAACATAGATTTATACGTGTATTGAGTTTTTATTTGCTGGTTACTATTTTTTTTTAATTTCTATTTTTGAATTGATTAATTGATTTGGTACTGTGTATGGTTTTGATGAAAAGTTTTGAACTTTATGCTATATTTGACTGTAAATATTCATTTAAGTTAATGGGTATGAAAGTTGAATAGTGGATTCTGTTCTTGAGATTAGATTTAGGATTTTTATATGTTAGGTATGTAAATGCTTTGTTAAATTCAAACTGGTATAATAACTGTTCTTTTATGTTATTTTGTTTATGTTATTTTGTTTCTGGTTTTTCTAGATTTCGTTTGATTTGATCTTGGTGGGTTTGAAGGTATTGAAAGTTGCGGCCTTCTTGTTTGATCATATTTAATCAGGTACTATTTTGTTCTTCTCTATGTAATCATTTGGGGCGTTGGTGGTTTTATTTGGATATATGTTTGTGTAATTGAATAATTTGGACAGTTTCTTTATGTTATCTGCCATTAATTGTGTATGTTATTTCCCTTGTAAATCAATTTTGAGTTTTGAACATGTAAAACATAGTCCCTTCCTTGATTTAAATTTGTATGCCTTGCTCCGTCGACACCATTTGAAGATTGGAACTCTTTCTGATTTAGTTCTATGAGTTTTGGGATTTCGATTATAATTGGGTGATTTGAGTAAAGAAACTTATTCTGATTTGAAAATTTGATGATTTCCTGTGTTTGAAAAACATGGTTCTAGTTGACACGATACTGGGTTGGCTGTGAACTGCGTTTGGTTTTGGAATTGGTCGGTGTTTTGTTGTCTATTCATTTAAGTTCTACGGAGGGTTTTCGCGCGTCTTTGTGTGTACAGGTGGACCTGTTCAGCCCTAGGGGAGGTGTCCTCTGCCTCATAATTATTGGAGTGTCTTTGGGTGTGATAGGGTAGTAGTTCTGTTGAGGTGCCCTGAGATTTTTTTCGCAGGTTCTTTCAACCATGTGTTGGTTGTATGTGTTTTGGTTTGTTTTGCGGTTGTTCACTGCGTACTAGTGTTGTTGTTTGGGGTGCTTTTGTTTCTCTTTGTTTTGAGCCACTTGAGATTTCTTGGTCATTGGCATTCTTTCTTTAGAGTTTGTATTTTGTGTTTGTTTGTATTTTATATCTTCTATTTAAAATAATTCAATTTGAACTTGCAATAAAAAAAATATTTAATTTGAACTAACGGAAAAAAAGAGTAACATTAAGGCTATTTGTGATAAAGAGAAAAAGAATAAAAAAATGTAGTGTTTTTAATGTGCCTATTATGTTGTGATTAGACATGCTTATTGTTTAAGTCTCCTACGTAAGATAAGCTTATAGTGACATCATATGTTTTGTATGATATATGGTACCCTCAATTGAATATATATGATCCTGCATAAACCACACATAATATTTAATAATGATTCTTAAAAATTGATGCCCCTGATGTCTTACAAAACGTTCAGTCATTATTTAGCACTTTCAGTTCTTGTTCAATCAAATGCAAACTGTGAAGTAACTTAAGACAGTCAGCAAATTTTGATGTTGCAGCTAGTGCCTGCATGTTATATATTATCCTATAAGAAGTCTATATATAGGATCTGCAACTGACAAGAGCAGCCTGCTATAATATGAAGATGATAATGCATTTTATCATACCCATCCGACCAGCCTGCTATAATATGACATGAACAGATCCTATAATGCATTTCATCTTGTATTTCATCGCTGAAATTCTCTATTTGTCATTCTTATGCTTGTTGAGTGGTCCTGGGCTTTCCTTTCATTTCTACATCTTTTGTAAAATTGTGTTGGTTGCCATAATTAGGGAGTTGTTGGTTTGGAATTTAACTACAGAATTATTTGTATAAAAGTAAGTATTACATGTCTGCTATATTCTTTCTCATTTTCACATTTTACCTTTGTTATTTTGTATTGAAAATGTTGTATATGTCTTTTGCTGCTAATCACAACCTCAGTGGCTTCCTTCCTCCTAGTTATAATGCTCAAAGAACCACTCTTTTGAAGCAAGAGAGAGCTCATATTGAAAGGCTGCTTGAACCTATAAAATCTTTGTGGACATTGAAGGGGGTTACATTGGTTTCTGATGGCTGGACAGATGTGCAAAGGAGGCCTTTGATAAATTTCATTGGCATTTGTGAAGGAGACCCTATATTCTTAAAAGCTGTAGATGGCTCCAATGAATATAAAGACAAGCATTATATGGCCAGCATATTTAAAGATGTTCTCAAGCACTAATGGTAAAATGGTTTTGGGTGTTGAAGAATTATTTTCCTTCTTTTAATTTGTGTGTGTATGTATCTGTGTGCGCTTTTCATACCAATAAATGTTGATTTTTACTATTATCGCATGTTAGTGTTTATGTAACCATTTGTTGTATAAGTTTCTGGTCTCAAAAGGGTGGCATGAAAGTAAATTGTAAAGGCAGATCCCTGAGCAGGTCTGGTACATAATCCATTTGGATCTGTTTTCATTGTGCTTTTCTTTATCCTTGCCTCAATCTGGTTGAATCAGTTTTACTACATCTTTAGGTTCCTTTTTTTGGGACCAAATTTAAGTAGCTCATATATGTTGAATTTCACAGCATTTACCTTTAATGTACTGAATTTTAATTTGCAGGGTAGTCAAGCTTGCATACTGGATGATATCATTGACTATGTTAAATACTTGCAGATTCAAGTGAAGGTAACTTTTCAATCCTATTTTTTTTTTGAATGACAAATATTAGTAGTTAGATTAGTTTTTTTCTCCTTTATCCAAGTTTGAACGTTGTGATCAATTGCACATAGATAATCTACAATAGCTAAAGAAAGTTGTTCCTTTGCAGGAACTAAGCGGAAGTAAATTGCAAGCTGATTCAAATGCTATATCACTAGTTTTCCATGAGGTACACATCTTTCCTTATTTCAGTAGATATATTATATATTGCATCACTGTGAATTTGTGTGCTTGACCAAATTCTGCTCCATGCAAATAATTTCTTGAGTATTTTCATAGTTACATATAAGTTGTTATTTGTACAGTTCATAGGGAATGTTCTGATCTAGACCGTTGCATGTGAATACAAGTTATACTTCATAAACTTTGAGCTTAAAATAATAGAAAAGATATAACTCTTGAAAATCTATGCTACTCAGAGGTGGTGTGTTACTGTTTCTGTGTTGGGATTTGTCCGGTTCTTGAATCCTTTGATCGATTATGAGACTTGCATGAAAGTAAAGATAGGACACAGGACTTATTTGTGACCGGTGATTTAGTTCATGGTTTCAAAATGTTTCACATGTTGATTTAATTTTAGAAGGAATATTCAATTTTCATTGAGTGCATTTAATTTATACTTATTATGTTGCTAGAGATTTCATATTAAATCAAGACTAAAGGTGATTATAGTCTTTGAGAAAATATGTTGTATGCTGCATCTAGATTGGTTTTTCAAAGGAAAAAACCCAACGAGAATTTAAAAGTAGAACACATTAATCACTCTATTTATGCCACTTGAGACGGAAGAATTCACCTTGTTTTATGACCACCACATTTTGCGATGGAAATTAGTTGACGTTAAATGGAAATGGATGTTTAAGAACACTATCATTAAGCTAGATGAATTGAAATATGTTGTTTGTTGGGCATTCTGTTTCAGTTTTGTAGAACAGGGCATACAGTAAAAATTAGCAAAAAAAAAAAAAAATCTAGCGTCGGCCAGACCGACTCTAATATTTAGTTGACGATAGAGTGGGTTGGCCGACTCTAAAAAGATTTAGTTGACTGATTTAAAGTTGACTTTAGCGTTAGTTCAGCCGACTCTAAATTTTAAAGTTAGCGTCGGCCTGGCAAACGCTAAATTAATTTGTCACTTTTTTATTTTGAATTTAATAGCGTCGGCTTTGTGAAGAGTCGGTTTTAGAGTCGGATTAACCGACGCTATGTTAGCCTCGGAGGGCAAATAGCCGACTCTCCCCAGTAACTTCGAATTTTTTAGCCTGCCCCCGACCCCGACGCTAATCCGACGCTAAATCTGTGTTAGCGTCGGTTTTATCCCTGTTAGCGTCGGTTTTTGGCCGACGCTAAATCGCAGTTTTCTTGTAGTGTATATACATGTTCACTTTCCCATTTCCACTTCTCAGCTTCATTTACTATCACATCTCTACTGATATGAACCTTCTGAGTTACAGGGTTGTAAAGCTTGTATGCACCAGTTGGATGATAACCTACAAGTATCATAATCTCACTTTTATCTTCAAGCTTACTTCTTCTAGTATCTGGCACATGTTTGTAGCACAAAGAGCCAAACACCTTGAAATGCTTCACACTAGGTTTCCTTCCACACCAAGCTTCTTCTGGTACTTTCAAATTTAGCTTCTTTGTAGGACATATGTTTAGAATATAAGCAGTTGTGGTGACTGCTTCACCCCAAAACTTGTGTGGTAGATTCTTCTGCTTAATGCTTCTAGCCATGTCAAGCAAAGTTCTATTCCTTCTTTCTGCAAGTCCATTGTGTTGTGGTGTATATGGAGCTGTTACTTCATGAGCAATTCCTTGATTCATGCAGAAAACTTCAAATTCCTTGGATGTATACTCACCTCCACCATTTGTCCTCAAAATCATAATAGATTTATCACTCTCTTTCTCTACTAAGACTTTGAATTTTCTGAATACCTCCAAAGCTTCACTCTTAAGCTTAATAGTATACAACCATATCATTCTTGTAAATTCATCAACAAAGGTAATGAAATACTTACTACCACCCAAAGAAGCTACCTCAAAAGGTCCACAAATATCAGAGTGAATTACTTGTAATGCCACACTTGCTCTTTTAGGTGCTTCAGACACAAAAGGCAACCTACTTTGCTTGCTCTTCACACACACTTCACATATAGTTTTTTTGATATTCAGTTTAGGTAAACCATGCACCAATTCTTTAGATTTCAATTCACCAAGACTTCTAAAATTCAAGTAACCGTACCTCAGATGCTATAGAGCTTCAGCATCTTCACTAATTGTTGCATACAAGCACATCATCTTATCACTTGAGATGTTGCATCTGTAGGTTCTATTCTTTGACAGGGTAGACTTTAGCACTAAGTTCTTCCTTGCATCAAGAAGTTTCAATGAATTGTCATCCATTGTTACTGAGAACCCCTTCTCCACTAATTGACCTATGCTCATCAGATTGCACTTCATATCTGGAACATAGAAAACTCAATAATGATTTTCCCACCATCATTGCTCTTGATCACCATATTTCCACTTCCTTCTGATGCAAGATTTCTACTGTCAGCTAATTTGATACTAGTTTTTGTTCCAGAATCAAAATTAGTTAACCATTCTCTATGAGCAGTCATATGATTAGAGCATCCAGAGTCAAGATACCACTCTTCATTCTTGATCTTATCTTCACATGTAGTAGCCATCATCAAGACTGTATTGGGATAATCTCCATGATCTATATTTGCTTCCTCATCAGTCTTTTGATCTTTCTTGAACCAGCATTCATCAGCAAAATGTCCATACTTTTCACAATTGTAGCACTGAACTTTACTTTTATCAAAATCCTTCTTCTTATTCTGACCTTTGCCAAAACCTCCTCTTCTTGAAGATTCAGTTTCACTACTAAAAAAAGGTCATTTTCGAACGGAATTTCGGACGGTTTTGGGACGAAATTTGGATGGATTTACCATGGAATTCGGACGAAAATATGTTTTCCGATGAAATTCAGACAGACAGTGCATTGTCCGAAAAAACCACGTCGCAAATTATAGTTCTGTCCGAAATTCCGTCCCAAATATATTTCAGACGGATTTCACACGGATTTCACACAAACTCTGAAATTTAAGTTTGTGGGATATTGGACTAAACTTCGAACGAATTTCGGATGGAGTTAAGTTTAATTTCCTACGGTTTTCAGACGAAATTAAGTTAGATTTCAGACATATTTTAGTTAAAACTTCCTACGATTTTCGGACAGATTTAAGTTCAATTTTCCAACGATTTTCGCACGGAATTAAGCATTCAATGATGACTTTTAAATTTCAATGATCAACACTTTTCAAACAATAATTTGCTTTAAAATATTTTCCACACTTTTCGGACGAGGTTATAAGCTTATTGTTTTACAGAATTGCCACAAAATTAATATTTTTTAATGAGTTTGAGATAAGTTCAAATCCGTAAAATTTATATTCAACAATACATACTAGATTCAAATAAAAATAAATAATAATTCAAGAGTAAACAAATGCTCATTGTCTGAAACAAAATTATACAAACTAGATTTGTATATGTGCTCAATGTTCTAGCACAATAATATATCACAAACTAACATGACTAAATTGTTCATTAGTCAATACTCAAAAAACAAGGTAAAGAGGTTTGGAAACATAACTCCAACCAAAAGAAAATCCCAAGACAAAGTCAAATACAAGCCATCAGCAATCAAACACATCATTCACACAAAAAAAACAAAAAACAAACCAGCAGCAACAACAACAAAACAACAGGACAACATAAAACCAGCTAGGCCAAACTCATCAATCAAATCCAAATTATCAGCATTGTTTCCATTAGAGGTTTCACCAACATCATTTGGTTCATCTTGCATAGGTGTCGCACAAGCAAAGTTTGGAGGCAATGGCATGTTCAACTTTTCAAATAAAACCGCAAGCATGCTTTCATTTGACTCAATTCTTTTTTGTTGCTGCTCTAGTTTTTGTTTTTGCTCTTGGTTTATACGTTCTTGCTCATTTGCCTTTTCTTTCCATTTTAAGAGCTCTTGTTCTATGTTTTTTTTTCCTTAAAGACATTTGAGCATGAACCAATAGTATACTTTGAGGCATTTGTTCCAATGGAACCTAAACCATATAATTTTCCTTTTTTACCTTTAGGAGCTACTTCCTTCCAAATAGTCAAGTCATCTGGCATATTATGCTGGGTTTCAGAAGACAATCCTTCTTCCTCTTGATTTTGAAACATAGATATTTCCAACAACTCTGCTTTTCTCTTCTTAAAATCTCCCTACAAATTTGAATTTTGTTAGTCATTTAAATTACAACCAATTATAAATTTGTAATGTTAGTAAAATCATAGATAAATTAAAACCTATCCCTTCTCAGCTCTATTACCATAACTTAAATTATAGATAAATTAAATCTATAATGTTAAATAACTACTTACATAGGCTTGCTCAACTCTATTATCAACCCATGCCTTATCCTTTCTAATATGGCAATGAGCAAATACCTCCTCCATGGTAGGCTTGACTCCTGTTTCATTCTCCTACATTTTTTCCATAACTTCAATGAGAAAATTTCCAATATGTTGTTCACAAATTAATGGGTCAAGTAAAGAAATATCAAGTGTCTTACCATCCTACGTTCATGCTCACCCATAGATATAGAACCACCAGTATGAATGGAGCTACCTTGAGTTGAAGCACGATTTGCAATGTTTGCCACTGATAAATTCTTAAACTTTTTATCGGATGCCCAATAATGTATTAATTGATTCTATATTGGCTCAGGGATGTATTTTGGCTTGTATTCAAAATTTTCTGCATAGTTTTTCCTCTCTTGATACATCATACCTCTAAATCTACCTTCTCCTTTGATTTCAAAAATTTGGCGAATCCTAGCATCATATTTAGGTTGTCATTTACAACACTTTTACAAAATTGCACCCAATTAACATGTTAACAATTCAAAATTTTCAAAAGTCTTTAATTGTTCAGTAAATCATAACTAATTAATGAAAGGAAAATACTTAGATAGAATACTTTGTGCACTGTTTGTACTGTTCGACACTAATATTCATCATAACTTCCAAAAACTTACGTCATCAAAGGCATTTTGTATCTACTAAAACAAAGCCGTTTAGCGAAATTTATGTTAAGAACAGGTTGAACTGTATCCAAAGCATTGTAGTTAAGTATTCTTCTTAATGAAATATATTACTAATTTACTATCTTTTACATTAAATTCAGTAAACCATAACTCTTTATGGTCAGTAGTTACATGTCCCCAGGTAGGATAGAAGAAATCAAATTTGCTCTTAATGGATTTCGTCAAGAAACGAATAACAGTTGATGGATTAAACCTGTTAATAAAAAAATTTGTTAATATACATGCATTGATTATTCTCTACAAAAAAAAAAAATTACTTTCTCAAAAGTATAATATTTAACTTACTCATTTCCATACGACTCTATTTCCAAAAGGCATTCTTGATCAATTTCTTCATCTTCATCAGGTTCAATGGCTGATGATTGAGTGTAGGGCAAATTTTGTTCAGAATTTAGAGGTAGGGTAGGTGATGGGGTTGGAGTTGGCGTTGGTATTTGAGTTGGTGATGGTGATGATGATGGTGTAGAGTTTACGTGTGGTGATGGTGTAGGTTGTGCTTGTGATAATGATTGATTTTGAGATACATGTGGAGATGATATAGTGGGTGTAACTTGTACATTAATTCTCCCTCTACCAGTTGAGTGTCGACCTCGGGAGGATAAAGTCCTTTCACCTCTATTTGTACCAGTTGTTGCTGGGGTTTGAGTGGGTGATTGTGATGTTGATGGTATAATGTTTATTTGTGGTGATGATGTAGGTTGTGCATGTGATAATGATTGATTTGGAGATACATGTGGAGATGGTATAGTAGGTGTAACTTCTACTGCAATTCCCCCTCTACCAGTTGAGTGTCGACCTTGGGTGGATAAAGTTCTTCCACCTCTTAAGTGCTAGTTACAAGAACAATAGTAGTGAAAATGACCAAAACTCAATAGAGTATAATTAAATACTTGTCAATCAATGACCACTAATTCATATAACTCCAAACCAAACTCTAGAATAAAAACTGTAATAACTTAACATAATCAAAAAAGGAGAAACATGAAACATAAATGGTCACTTTATGAGTGAAAGTTATATAGTTTTTATTTAACAAAAAAATTTATCAACAATCATATCGATGAAGGTTTTAAAGTAAGAAACAAATACTACAAATGAAGCAATATCCTTGGATAAAAAAAGGTTCTAAAGTTTCAGATTTATTCAATCATACCGATGAAGGTTTTTTAGTGGCAGAAGAGGATTCGACAAGGGATTGGGCGAGATTTTGCAGATTGAGAGCCTTAATCTTTTTATTATTATCTGCAATTCTTTTTTGCCGCTCCTCCTCATATGGTATCATTTTTTTCACAAGATTGAGGCTCCAAACACACTCACACTGCAAGCATTGATGATAAAGAAGTCAAAACGATGCAAATAGCTAAGCATACTAGGATAAGAAAAAACTAGAAAAACAACTAAGCTACACAATGGAGACAATACAAGTGTGTTGAGGCTCTGAGCGGGAATCACTTACCTGTTCAAATGGTGAAGTTAAGAAATAAAAATCATTGCTTCCATCCATATATCTCATTTTTATATGTAATATAATTTAATATTAAATGTCATGAACCATATTTTGAAGTGTCTAATGATAAAGCCTAGAGAGTTACCGGGTTGAATGGATCACCTAGACCCATGAATACCCATTCCTCCAACACCTCTTTTAATAGACTCATCAACATTATATTTAACACATTCATATGGAGGGAAATTCCAAGTAAATAATGTCTAATTATTATACTAATGCAAAATCATACAAAGAAAGTTGAAGCTCTTTAACAACTTTAAAAGAATATAAACAATGTTCCTATTAACTCAAGTCCTTGGATTATGATAAATTCCCTAGATTATGATATAAACAATATTACTAACCATTACTTACATTAATACTTACACAATCTAAAGTCTACTATTTTTATATAAAATGATCATTGACAGAAAATAAGGCATATGCATTACAAGGTACCAAAGATAAGCGGCATGACGCGTGCAAACAACACCAAAGCAAGTACGGACAGCAGAGCAGTCCTCTGTACCAAAAATTCAACAACATAACAGCAGAAGAACACCTAACACAACTGTCATAGAACAACAATACAGCAGGAAAAAAACAACCATGTTGTCCAAATTCAACAACCGCAACATACTTTCAGTACTCAGCCAGCTTGACAACAAATATCATTAGTATCATATATAGTTAACATTAACTCCAGTGACAGCAAATAACAGTTGGTCTTTAATAATCAAAGATTCAAGACTAGAACTTCAAGATAGTTAACTCCATTAGTATCATAGATATTTAACATTAACTCCATTGACACCAATTGTTATTTGCTGACAGCTTGAGCATATACCAGGTTCAAATGCAATTTAGAAACACCTAACTAAATCTATGTATTCGTAGGAAAAATCCAATAACAAATTAATCTGATAATCATCTATAATAATCAACATATAACAAAAATTCAAAACAAAAACATAAAATTAAAAAGAAAAAACCCAATAACTAAAAATAAATAAAGAAAAAAGGAAAACCCAATAACACTACAAATTAGCTCCTTTATCATACCAACAATAGTTCATTATCATATAAAAAAAACCTAAATCATTGTATCAATAATCCTCAAAAACCTAATAAGTAAAAGAAAATAAGTGTTGAAATTGATTCTGGAAGGAGAGAGTGAAACCCATACAAAAGAAGGGGATTAGAGTGGTAAAGAGAATAAGATTTTTCTGTACAAATTTGTTGATTAGTAATAGAGAGAGAGAGGGGGGGAGAAACCCCATACCTGAGAATCTGAAGTGAAGATTTTGGAAGGAGATTGAAGAGAAGAGCGTTGAAATTGATTCTGGAAGGAGAGTGAATGGTAACTGAGAGAGTGTTAGTTTATTTGGGGAAGAGCTTCTTAGGGTTATGAAGAGTTTGGAGAGAGAGAGAGAACACAAGGGCGCGCAGGACATTTTTACAACAAGGCGGGATATGAAAAAAAATGTATGTATCAATAAAAATTAAAATTAAAACCTTCATAAACGATCCGTTTGAATTCCGTCCCAATATTTCGTACGGTTTGGGGACGAACTTACTTAATTATTGAAATCTGTCTGAAATTCGTGGGAAAGTATTTTGATAGAGCAGGGTCTCGAATCATTCGCACAATTTTGGGACAGATTAGGGACGAATTTTTTTTAAAAAAAAAAATCGTCCCAAATCTGTCTGACACAATTAAAAATAGTTCGGACGAAAACCTATCCGTCCGAAAATTCCGTCCGAAAACACAGTTTTTTTAGTAGTATTTTGTCATCAGTTTTAGACTTTCCATTGTTGGACCAGTTTGTTCTTCCATTTCCATTTTTCTTGAAATTCTTGTGATTTCCCTCTTTCTTGACTGTTTGTGCTTGAAGAGCTTGTTGTACAGATCTTTCAGAACCTCTATCAATCACTAACAGTTCATGTGCTTCCAGTGAACTTTGCAATTCTTCAATCTTCATAATTTTAACATCCTTTGCTTCTTGGATTGCTACTACTATGAAATCAAACTTTGGATTCAAGGATCTCAATACCTTCTCTACTACCATCTGATCTGAGATGTTTTCACCACAATTTTTCATCAGATTCACAATCTCAATCATTTTTGAGAAGTAATCACTTACTTTTTGATCTTCCTCCATTTGCATCATCTCATACTTCCTTCTATATGACTGCAACTTGACTTGTTTCACTTTTTCTCCCCCATTGTGATAGTTTTCCAGAATGTCCCAAGCTTCTTTGGATCTTGTAGCCTTTGATATCTTCTCAAAGTGCTGATTGTCAACATTTTGTTGAATGTAAAACAGAGCTTTACAATCTTTCTTCTTCGCTTCTTTGAATGCCAACCTCTGTGCTTCAGTTGGATTTGCCCCCAAATCGTCATAGCGATTCTGCACCAGATCACTTACATCTTGTGCTCCAAAAAGTGATTTCATCAATGCACTCCATCGTTCCCAGTTCTTGCCATCAAGAACTAGAATGTTTGATCCAAAACTATTGTTATTCATCTTGCTTTGATCAAGAAATCAACACTCACACCTCACTCAAAGTTTCCCTATGGTGATTCCCCTCACACTTCACTCGTGTTTCCCTAAGATTTAACCCAGGCTCTCTATACCAATTGTTGGATCAAATTGCGCAGCATAAGTGCTTATTGAAATAAGCTGTTTTAAGCTAGATAAAAAGTAATGAACAAAACAGAAAACTAAAAGAGAGAAGAATTGAGAGAGTTTGTGATTGTAATGTGAATCTCATTAAAAAATTATTATGTTGAATGTACACATTACAAAGCCTTTTATATACACATATGTCACTTGCTTGTAGCACAAGCTAAGTAACAAACTCTAACAACCTCAGACTCTGAAACCTCAGACTCTGGTGTCACTAACTAACTTGCTAAGGAGCAGTTATGGATTAATTCTCAACAATACCTAGTAACATGATAACATTTTATCATTTGTCATTAGAATAAAATATGTTATCAAAAATCACACAAGACTAAATTTGACATTCCAAACATAAAACTTTCATGATGAAAGTCATATTATATTATGAAATTTAAATACAGATTCAGGTTAGTTTCATTTTGAAACACCAAAAATCATCCTCAAAATAAAATAAAATAAAACAAATTTGGTCTTAGGGAAGGACCATGTTGTTAGCCACAAGATGAGAGACCTGTTTTTGTTTCTTGTCTTTACATAAATTATTGAAGAATGCTAGCAACACTTACTTTTGAACACTATTTCTAACACTCACTCTTCTATTGGATGGAATTAATATATGTCTCACCACTTTATGTGGGTTCTATTTTCAATGTGTAGACTCACAATGATTTAAACCAATAAGAGAGTAAGTATTAGATAGATTTTTAGAATTTCCAACCGGTCCCAAATATTTTGAAATTATCTCACAACTCGAAAAACACTACACACTTTCTAATATTTTCCTTTCAAAAAATTTCTCATATTGAAATTTTTTCTAAACATTGTCTCAAAGACAAATAAATTCCATCTCAAGGAACTTGGAGTGTGCTCCTCTCAAGATCTCAGTTTTGATTCTCCCCGGTAACAATTTCGGTGGGCTAGTGTGGCTTCTTACAAAAAACAAATAAATTCCCTAAATGAATTGTGATGACTCTCAAGGTCCATATTATTGATGTTTTCACTGAGCACAAACCTTAATAGAATAAAATTTATAATAGCAATGACACTATTCTATGTAGTTTTAAATTACAGTTCTTACATTACTACCTAGTAGCACTGAAAACACTATTATATTTTTTGAGTCTTATTAGTGCAAATATACACTATCTCAAGTGATAGTATAAAAAGATCAAACCTACAAGGATTGGGGCAATGTAGCTTTCAACATCTTTTTAGTTTGTAAACTTGTTTGCGTAAAAATAAAATAATTCATTGAAAGTAACAACAATTACAATAAACTTAAAAACCATAAAAGACAAGAAATCATTAAAACAATATTCAAGGATATCAAATGATAAAGCATGGTTAAGAACAACGAATCAGTTATGAACATATATTTGCAAAGATGTAGAGAGTTGCAAATTTGTACAACTTCTTGAAGATCAAGTGGTCTTGGGGGGTTTTCCAACATATAGTCTTTGTAAACGTGGGGGGTACTACTCTTCATATATCCAAAACTACTAGGTTTACCATGCAACATTATTAAGGTCAGATCTCAAGCATTTTACTTCTTGGAAAGGTTGAGTCTTTTTCGTATGACAATAAATTTAGATAGACATTTAAACAACTTTCCAAGGTCTTTATCTTTTCCAAGCATAAAAACGTAACTCATATTAAACAAACAATTCTATTCCCATCCTCTTACGAGCTCAAGCAATTTGGAATTAAAGATAAAAGTGATCAAATTTTACTTTAAAGATTAGAGTTTACATGGTTTGTTTAAAAGAAGCAATTAAGATGATCTTAAGCCTCATCATAAACTAAACTTATACAAACATAATTAGAGCCTCATCACATCTTAACCACGAAAGGGTTTAGCTCATGATGATCTTAAGCACAAAAATGGAAAATGGGGAAGAAATGAATGAAAACATAATTGCAATAATTAATAGAACAGTTTAGAGCTTACAAAGGAATATTACAATCCGTGAAGGAGATGAGTGAGGTATTTGAACTACTCACTCAAAATGATTCTAAAACTCTAGCTCTCTAAGAACTAGCTTTCATTATCATCAATAGAATGGATGAAGAGTGAGAAACCTCAAGTGGCTGCTAACCCTAGATAGGAACGGCAGCTCAATTTGGATAACAAACTTTGAACCCTTGGCACAGCATTGGCGTTGCCCTTTTATAGTATCATGACAGATCATCCTATGTTATTTTTAGCATATTTTTCAGTCATTTTTATTTAGTTTTGATCCAGGTTAGAGGAGTTTTAGAACAATTGCCTATGGTTTTTGAGACATTTGTAATGTTTTCATTTCGAGTCATGTAATTATAGTTTTTCCAAAACCAATCAGTTCTAGGGTGTTTTTGATGTAATTCAAGGCAAAATCATGCATATCGGCAAAGCAAAGCATCTTGTGAAGATTTGGGAAGACAATAAATAAATATTCAAGAGGCCTCTGAAGACATTACAAGACGGAGAAATTCAATTTCAAGTCCCAAGACAAGTTATATGGAAGAAAACACCCAAAAGACGAAGAAACTTGCAATTATGTGCGAGAAATTGCACTCATGCACCCCAGGTATGAGACATGCGCCCCATGGAACGCAAAATAACACTCATGCGCCCCATGGTGATTTCCATTTGCCCTAGGGAATAGAAAAAAGCACTTGAGTGGCCCCGGGTGTGGTCTGTGCACCCCGGGGTGTGCTATTTCGGGAAATAACTGTTTTTTGATGGAAAAAAACCTAATTTTTAGGTCCAAACCCAGGTGGAAACAAAGCCTATAAATACAACTCCTCTTATTCATATTTTTCATTCAGAACGAAGCGGTTCAAGAAGGAAGGCAAGCCCTGAGAGCTTCAAGGGAGGAGTCTATATCCTCACTCTACGTCTATAGTGTATGTTTATTTCTTTTGTAATTTGTCTTTAGTTACCATGAGTAACTAAACCTTATTGGATAGGGTTCTAAGATGAACCTCTATTTTATTTGTTGGATCTATTTAATTTAAGTATTTTTATTCAATTATTTTATGAGTCATGTTTAATTTTATTTTGCGAAGTACATACTTCTTACAGATGACCTAGGACACACATGAGATAACGGTAAATTGCTCGATTAGGGAAGTGAGATACGTAATATAACAGTGACTTACTCGAATTAGGAAGTAGCTAAGATAACGGTGGACAACCACCCGAATTAGGGAAACTGTCTTAAGTAGGAAAATTGTGAATGAACATACGAACCTAGCATAGTAATTTTATCCTTTCATCCTTGGTAAGGTAGACGAGATAGGGTTGCCCATTTATAGAACTATAAAGAGGAAGAGTATGATGATGTACTTCTAAGATTCATAGATGAAGAAACCTTTAGAACCATTTAGAATTTAGGAACTCTAATTTAAGTTTATGCTTCAATTACCTCTGAGAGAGTAAGAACCCCACTTAAAGCTACGTACGAAGGTGCATCTCCCAATAGAATTGACGACCCTTAGCATTGACGTGCGTAGAAACTTTGGTGTAATGGTTGCAACTTAACAGTTGTAAGGGATAAAAACCCCACAAACTCATTAGTTAAATGGGTACCATTTAACCAATCCCTGAATAACGTGACTGTTACTTAATTCCAAGAAAAAATAGAGGGGAATTGAAGAATCCTAACCTCCGCTAACATTCTGCAATCAAAAACATGTTACTTCTAAACCCACGCTCTGAGCAAAAAGATCAAATTGCACAAATTCCCCCCATTTATTTTATCTTTATTGTTTTATTTATTTATTTTCTGTTCTAAATAAGCGTGAATTGCCTAGTTGAAACGACAATCTCTGTGGATGTGATACTCTGCTTATCACTTTATTACTTGGTAACAATTTGGTACACTTGCCTAAATCTGACCATCATAGTACAAGTAAAGTCTCTATCCAAGTTGTGCCCTTTGCTAATTTCTAATTTCCAGTCGTCCTTGTCTTATCCCTTGGGAGTCATCATATTCCTTATCCTTCATCATACTAGCAATCATTGGTGATTCATCATACTTCGTCCCCAAGGTTTGCAGTGATGAACCCATGTTCTTACCATTGTTTTACCCATATTGGGAGTCATACAATGATGCAGCTCATGTAGCCAACATTGCATCTTCTTACAACTTCACAACAAATACACAACATGTCTACACAACCAACTATAACAAGCATCAACAGTTCCAAATAAATAAACACAAACTAAAACTAAACAAATTCCTAAAATCCTAAATAGACATAGATTAGAAGATTTAGGCCAGACAATCACGCAAGATATCATTAGATTATGGGGATAATACAAAGGCAATAAACCAACATTTTTGTGGATATCACTACCCCACAAAAATTAGTTTCATTCTCAAAAATCAAGCTTTCAAATAATACAGCTGAACATTCTTCAATTGAATTGCAAACAGGTTTCTAATAAACCATGGTTTCACTTTCATTTGAACAGAATGACAATTTTTTTTTATATTGGCGTTTTAATTTTTTGTTTCAGACATTACTTATGCACAATTGTTTTCATCTTCAAAATCGTATGTCAAAGATCTATCGACAATATCACAAAATACTGGAATTCAAAGAAAAAGGAAGTACATATTACTTTCATCAATTAATGTGACAAGGCTAAACTTTGATGGACATTGTGAAGATGATAATTCAACCCCCTATTCAGCGAGAAGTGGTATGTTTATTAAGGTTTATGGAAGTATAATTACTATCAATTGTACCATTACAGCTACATCTCACTGAATGAAATTTAACAACAGGTGATTATCATGAGCAATCAGATTTCTTGGCATTTAAGGATGATATATATGATGTTGCTGAGATTGAATGTTTGAATTTTTTTCAAATGAATAGTTTATCATGGTATTGCAATTGGTGTATGTGATTCATGGTCTAAACATGATTGATAATGACAGAGTTTGAATCTAATTATATTTAAAATGATTTACAGTATGCCTTGATTTTGGCTATCCTGAAATGACATGTAAGTGGTGCAATGATACTCTTTGGATAGAAGAGAGAGCGGAAAAATCAAAACCTGCCAATAATAAAGTTAAATTTTCAATTTGTTGTCAAAAGGGTTTAGTTGACCTTCCAATCATAGAAAAACCTCCAACATTGCTGTTAAACTTGATTAATGGGGCTGACCCAAGAAGTAAGCATTACAAGGACAACATTAGAGCTTACAATAGCATGTTCGCATTTACATCACTTGGAGGCAATGCATTAGCTTCTATAAACACATGAATTGAACCTCCTTAATTCATCTTAACTGGCCAGAATTATCACCGAATTGGAACTTTGTTGCCTGAGCCGGGAAATAGTCCAAAATTTGTACAATTATACATTTACGACACTCAAAATGAAGTACACAACAAAACCAACAGTTTCAGGTACAATCACTCCCCAATTATATTTAAAATGTTTATAACATTTTTAGTGAAAATGTTAATCTAATCTTTGTAGTTATGCCATCAAAATTTTAATTTTTGTTTTCATTAATAAATATACGCAGATCAAACAAAGATGATGAAAGATTTGATATTTCATTGGTCGAAGATCTTAAAAATGTGCTTGATGATTGCAACCCCCTGTGCAAATCCTTTCGAAAAATTCATGATATTGTAGAGCAAGGGGAAGCTCCAAAGTTGGCTTTAAGGTTATTTCATAAGAGAGAAAGAGATTCAAGAATGCACAACATACCAACTGTAGATAAGGTTGCAGGTTTGATAGTTGGTGACTACGATGAAATCGAACAAGGTAGGGATATTATTGTTCATGATGTTGGTTAGAGATTTAGAAGGTTACATAAAACACATGTTTTGTACATGCCACTTCAGTATCCGTTAGTATTTCCTCGGGGTGAAAATGGGTATGAAGAAGATATTCCATACAGAGAACTCGATGAATTTGGCGAAAAACGTCATACAAGAGAAATAGTTGCTATAAGGGAATTCATTGCTTTTAGGATTCAAGAAAGGCAGTGTGAATTTGGTAACATTGTGTACGGAAGAAGATTGTTTCAACAATATATAGTAGATTGTTACACTATGATTGAAGCTCAAAGACTTTCTTTCATAAGAAATAACCAACAAACAATCAGATCAGATTTGTTAAATGGGTTACAAGAGGCAGTTGAAGGCGGCAATATTGATCCCTGATCTATAGGAAAACGTGTTATTCTTTCTGATTCATTTATAGGGTCATCTAGGTACATGTTTAATAACTACCAAGATGCGATGGCTATTTGCAAAAGGTTCGGTTATCCAGATCTTTTCATCACAATCATGTATAATTCAAACTGGAATGAAATACGCAACTTTGTATCAGAGCACGGATTGACTGCATTAGACAGACCTGATATTGTGTGTCGAGTTTTCAAAATGAAACTGGATGAAATGATGTCAGATTTAAAAAAAAAAGGAAATCTTCGGAAAGGTTATTGCAGGTTAGTTATTTTTACTTATATCATGGTTTTAAAATGTTAGGTTATTTATTGCACTTTAATACAAACCACTAATAATGAAATTAAATTTGTTATATTATAGGTATGTACACTGTTGAGTTTCAGAAAAGAGGGCTTCCACATGCTCACATTTTATTGTGGTTAGAAGGTGCAAACAAATTGATGAGCACTAAGGATATTGATAAGGTAATATCAGCTGAAATTCCACATCCTAATCTGTATCCAAAGTTGCATACCACCGTTTCAACCTATATGATACATGGTTCATGTGGGCTTGGTCATTTGAATTCACCTTGCATGAAAGGAATAAAATGTACCAAATACTTTCCTTAAAAATTCTCAAAAAACACTACTATAGATGCAGATGGTTTTCCATGTTACAGAAGACAAGATAGTGGTGTTTCTGTAACACCCATACTAAATTATCTAGAATATTTAGCATGTGTATTAATCTGATACTGGGTACATTAAAATTTTCAATAATAATAACACAATACAACTGAATGAATACGAATATGCTCGTATATACAACCAATTTAGTACCATAGAATACACTTAAATAAATATACATATATTGGCTAACAACTTCCTGAGCTGGTACCAGTCGAGCATCTTCACTTCATTCAGCGTCTTCCTGATGGACCTCCTCACGAACCTCTTGCCTACCTGAAAACCTGCACCAGAAGGATTGGGATGAGACATAACGTCTCAGTGAGCTCCAGCCCAACCTACTGTTGGCAACCACGGGGGAAACCTAGGGTCGTCGTGCCTACTCTTAGCGATCTTGGGGATACCTACGATCGTCGTCATTCTCTACATATTCCGCGATCAAGGGAAAACTAGGATCGCTATAAGTCTTTATCTTATCACATGCCTATCATATACATGTCTTATGCTTAGTGATCGAGGGGGAGTCTATGATCACTTTCTGATGTCTGATAACTACCTTGTCTTAACTCTTAGTACATATTACATATTCATATTCATATTTTCATAACATAAAGTTAGAAGTTAGCGTTGAACAAACATTACATTATCTTGGTTCATTTTACGGAGTGCATCCGGGTGGAGTAACCCCGAAGTACATCTCCCATCATACCGGTGAAATTCCTATCATATCAGGCTAACACCGGACTCATCTTATCGTTGTGTGGACAACTCTCTCGATGAAGTCCCATCCGGCGAATCCCGGAGTCTGCTGAACACAACTTATCTTACATGTAGACAACCCTCTCGGAGAAGTCCCATCCGGCATAATCCGGAGCCTGCTGGACATGTTTAACATAATCTTATAAACTTACGTGTGGATAGCCCTTTCAGAGAAATCACATCCGGCATAATCCGGAGTCTGATGAACACGTTATCATAATCTTATAATATAGTCTTAACTTGTTCTTATTCTTTAAGTAATCATTCTTGAAATACTTGACCTATAAAAAGGTTCTTAACTATGAACATAGATTCATTCTTGTGCTTAGTACATGATGAGTTCCATTCTAAATCTCTTTAACCTATAAAAGGTTCTTGACTTATTGTTCTCATAAGCCATTATCTAAAGATTGGGAACTAAGCCCCTTTATCTTACTTGATGGATAATTCTACCCATTGTCATATTGACACTTGATTCTTATGAGGTTAAACCTCAATGTTATGTGAAGTTTCTAACCCCACTCTCATGCTAATACAAGGTATACTATGACCTTTTCTTCCATTACTAAATGCACAAAGGCATACTGGCACTGTGCGGATGGTTTCTGGCCTTAAAACAAGTTTCCAAAAATGAAGTAGCATTCTGCTCCCATCGTGGCACGACAGGATCCCATCGTGGCACGATGGCATGCTGATCCTTATTATCATGGCACGATGGGTGCCATCGTGGCACGATGAATCCAGGGGTGCCAGGCCCTGAAGCTGTTCCAGAAAGTTCAAAAACGAGTTTTTCAATCCCAACACAGTCCAGCAAGCATTTATACATCAAAATCAAAGGTTTTTAACACATAAGCTCATAGCATATCATGTATTAACAAAAGGGAAACTAATTTACACAAATCTAATCATAATCATTCAAGTTTTCCTTTCCTCTTTATACCTCAAAACTACCCCAAAAATGGTAAGAACATAGGGAGCTCACCTTGATTTAGCTAGCTCTGATCCTTGTCAAGCTTCCAATCACCAAATCCTAGCTTGATCCATCTTCTTTCCTTAATTCCTTGCCAAACCCTAGCTTTCCAATCCCTTTATCCTTTCTTGTTTCCTTGACCTCCAATGGCTCAAGAGTTCTCAAAATTGGTGCTTGCTCATGAATTGGCCATGTGGATGGATGATTAAGTGAAGATTGAAGTGAGGAAGAGAGGATGGCGTGGGATGAGAATAGAGAGAAGGGAGAGGATGTTGTTAGAGAGAGAAATGAGAATGAAAGAATGAGTAATTTTGAAGATAAATGGCTTTTATAGCCTTTGTCCTCAAAATTACTTAAATGCCCTTCCTTAAAATATCTCTGACACATTGCCTCGACACTGATAATTTCTTGAGTCTGAAGTGGGATATTACAGTTTCAATGACCAAGAATGGAACATGTTTGGACAATAGGAGTGTTGTGCCTTACAACCCATCACTTTTAATGAGGTATCAGAGACAAGTCATCATTGAGTATTGCAATAAGTCAAATGCAATCAAGTATTTATTCAAATATGTTAACAAAGGGACAGATAGAGCAAACCTTCACATAAAAAATAAATCAAGTGACACCCAAGAACCAGCCCCAGTTGATGAGATCAAACGTTACTACGATTGTAGATATGTTTCACCATGTGAGGCAGCCTGGAGGATTTATGCTTTTGATATTCATCAAAAATGGCCTCCTGTTTTGAGATTAGGGTTGCATCGTGAAGGTGAGCAAACAGTTACGTACAAAGAAAGTCAGACAATTGATAAAGTTGTTAGTTATCATGAATCAATCTCAATAATGTTTCTTGCTTGGTTTGAAGTAAATCAAAGACGCACAGAGGGAAGAGATTTGACTTATGCTGAGTTTCCTTCGAAATTTACCAACAACCAAGAAAATAGGACATGGCATCCAAGAAAGCAAGGATATTCAATTGGAAGGCTTTCTTATATTCTTGTAGGCTCAGGTGAGCTGTATTACATGTGAATACTTTTGATTGTTCAAAGGGGTTGTATTAGTTACGAGTGTTTGAAAACAGTGAACGACAAAGTTTATGACACCTTTCAAGATGCATGCTACGCTGGTTTGTTAAATGATGATAAGGAATTTATAGATGGAATATTTGAAGCTCACATGACAGAGAATGGCCAGGTGGTCAGATGTTTATTTGTTAGGTTGTTGAACATGAACACAATGAACAGGCCCCTTCATGTTTGGAATATTACTTGGTAAGCACTAGCTGATGGAATTGTTTATGGAAGACGAAGGACACTAAACATTCCAGGTAAAATTTTTTCTCAACACAACTATATTTTTATACTATATATCTCAAAAATATTAATCATTTCACAATATATATTTCACTGTTACTCATTTATTATGCGCAATAATTTATTATTATTATTTTAATGATCATTATTAAAAGACATGTCATTTTATTCAAATTTATAGGTTGTAGTGTATATTATAGGCACAAAATTTTGTACAGGGATACTTTTCAACTTAAAAAACTAGGACATAATTTATTTGGTTTAAGTTATAAACCTACCAATATTTTACTTCCATCACTGTATGTTATAATTGAATTCCATAGGTTGAACTCTAGATGATGATTTGACTGTATAGATTTGCAAATTCCTGAAGAAGAGTTAAAAATTCTTTGCCTAATAGAGTTGGAGAAGCTTCTAATGTGTAATGGAAAGTCTTTGAGTGATTTTGGTTATCTACCTTTCCCAACTTTTGAATCTGCCTTTGCTCAACAAAATAAATTCATAGCAGATGAATTGAACTATAATAGAGATCAACTAGGTTATTTGCATGTATCCCTATTAGAAAAATTGACTGATGAGCAACACAATGTCTACACTACTATCATGAATTCTGTCATGTCTCAAGATGGACAATTTTATTTTTTGTATGGTTATGGCGGAACAGGCAAGACATTTTTGTGGAAAACTTTGTCTGCAGCTATCAGATCACAGGGTAAAATTGTCATTAATGTGACTTCTAGCGGTATTACATCTTTACTGTTGCCTGGTGGTAAGACTGCTCATTCTACTTTTTGTATACCATTGAAAATCAATGGCAAATCAACTTGCAATATCAAACAAAAAGATCAAAGAGCTAAGTTGCTTAGAAAAGCAAGTTTGTTCATATGGGATGAGGCTCCAATGATGCATAGATTTTGTTTTGAAGCTTTTGACCGAACAATGAAGGATTTAATGAGATTAGAAAGTGAAGAAAATTTGAATAAGCCATTTGGAGGGAAAGTTGTTATTATGGGTGGAGATTTTAGACAGATTTTACATGTGGTTAGAAAAGGATATAGACTTGATATCATGAAGGCAACCATCAATTCTTATCTTCTATGGCAAAGTTGCAAAGTTTTAAAACTTACAAAAAATATGAGATTGAATAGTGATGGTACAAGTCAGGGTTCAAATGAACTCAGAGATTTTGCCGAGTGGATGTTGAAAATTGGAAATGGTGAAATGGAAGCTGATGGAGATGGAGATGGAGAAAGTCAATTAGATATACCTCAAGATTTGTGCATTCCTCAATGTGAAAATCCCTTACAAGCATTGGTCGACTTTGTTTACCCTAACATTCTCGATAACCTTGACATTCAAAGCATGTTTGAAGAAAAAGCAATCCTTGCTCCAACTCTTGAAAGTGTTGAACAAGTCAATGACTATGTTTTGTCTTTGATACTAGGGGAAGAAAAGCAATACCTAAGTTCTGATACCCCTTGCAACTCAGATGAAGATTTTGATATTCAAAGTGATTGGTTTACATCTGAGTTTTTGAATGATATTAAATGCTCTGGGATACCCAATCATCGTTTGACCTTGAAGGTTGGAGTACCTATTATGTTGTTAAGGAATATTGATCAAGCAAGTGGTTTATGTAATGGAACACGGTTGCAAGTAAAGAATCTTGGGAAAAATATTATTACTGCAACTGTCTTAACTGGCAAGAGTATCGATGAAAGGGTATTAATCCCAAGGATGGATTTGGTTCCTTCAGATTCTAGATTTCCATTCAAATTCCAAAGAAGACAGTTTCCTATCTCATTGTGTTTTGCTATGACAATTAACAAAAGTCAAGGACAATCTTTGTCTAAGGTATGATTGTATCTACCTCGCCCAGTATTTACACTTGGTCAGTTATATGTTGCCGTGTCTAGAGTAACCGCTAAAAAGGGGTTGAAAATGTTGATTTTGGATGAAGATGGCAAAACATGCACTTCAACTGTCAACATTGTATATCCAGAAGTATTTGATAACCTATAGTTTGTTTTATTAGCAGGTATGAATGCTATTATAAAGTTATTATAAATTTTATTGAAATTTTATTATAAAGTTATTATATATTCATTACATTTCCTTTTAATTATTATTTATAGTTACCCATGGAGCTAAAAAGTACATGTTCAAGTTATCATCAACACTGAGTTTTTTGCTAATCCTATTTCGAATTGTCTGATATTATATAGTCTGGAATAGAAGATTTGAATGGCAGGTACCGACATTACATTAATACTATTATACACTTATTATTGGATATGAAATGCTTATCAATCAAAAATATATATAACCTTTATGCCTCTCTCTCTCTTTTTGTAGTTACATATGGAGCTACAAGTAGTAGATGTTCAAGCTATCATTCACAACGATTATTTACTACTACTCTTTTGAATGCATTGATATTTTGTAATGGATATATCCGGATTTGTCATTGTGTAATATTCGTGATTTTTAACATGATGATAACAATGTGTTTACATATGACATATTGAATTACTAATATTTTAAATACATGCAAGTTTTGTATCGTAATATTATCAAACCACATATACATATCAGAAATTGCTCCCCGTGCATTGCACGGGTACTCCGACTAGTATGTTAAATATACTTGTAAAACCCTGTTTCTTATAAAAACAAATCAGGGTAACTAACACTCCCTCCAGTCATTCTTATAAGAGACAAATGAGTTAACCAAAGTTGATGTATTGGTCTACATTATAAATCAATTACATCGATTTTAGTTGAATCATTTGTCTCATATAAAAGGACCATAGGGAGTAATTAATAACAATATCTCCTAAAACTTCTTCAATAATCTTGTAGTGGATAGCTCACGCCGTTATGATTTACTTTTCGACTATCAGTCTTCAATTCGACTAATAGCTATCAATATAATAAATTAATTTTTCAACTACCAGTTAACTTTTAAACTATCAACCAACTTATAGTTGAATTTTATCAATTGCCTGGGTGAAGATGAGAAGAATGAAAATCTGATTTTTTTTTGCTTGAACTTAAGTAAATGATGCTTTGGAAAATGAATAAAATTAAACATGGCAGACAAAATCATAAATACACACTTTGGTATCCAACAAATTTTGTTCTTCTATGTATGCATAGAGCCGTGCATAGGGCAAAGTGTATCATTTAATTAGTCACGTGTCAAGGAAAGTGTTGGAAGAATGGCGGGATTAGAAGTTTAATTAAAGGCGTTTTTAGTAATTTTATGCATTAGGGTTAGGGTTAATTGTAGCTTGACCAGACAAAGTTTAATAATAAGAGATAAAGTGTTTGCAAGTGGTCTCTCCATATTAGCAAGTTTAAAACAAGGTTGTTGGGATTTTCCACTGATTTTGGCTTGAAAAACAAGTCAGAAGGCAAAACTGCCTAGTACCATGTGTCTGGACGCATGTTGAGGCGCATGCGGCAGTAGCTCAATCGAAAAATGCCTTTTTTCTTCGTTCTTTGAGTGATCTTCTTCCATGCTTCCATCTTGGGACATTATTTTCCCACATTGTATTTCCTTCAAAACTCTTCTTGAACTCCTTTGTTCTTTATTATCTTGCCTCGGTAACTTTTTTGATGTCTTGATTTGTCGATTTACATGATTTCTCACTAAAATGACCCAAAACATCAATGGAATTTTCGGTTTTAGGAACAAATAGAATTACATGGACTCAAATGAAAACCATACAAAATGTCCCTCAAACCATACCAAAATCCTCTAAAACATCTCTAAAATGACCTCAAATTTACTAAAACAACTAAAAAATATAGCTAAAATATTATTAAATATCTTATCATCAATGTGCTACAAGGTTTGATTACAAACAATTAACAAGTCTTGTCACTCTTTAACCTAAGAGATGACCAAGGTCATAAACTACTTGTAGCAAGATCACCTCTAGCTTGATCCAAATTTGAGATCCACGAACTTGATGCCTTAAACTTTTCAAGATTCCTTCTACGTCAAGATTCCTTCTTCCGTCTAGATTTCTTCGATTTTCGTCGGTTTTGATAAACTAGAAAAACCCCTAGCTTGTAGAAGGAAAAAGAAAGCTTCTTGTGTCCTTTGGAACTTTGAGCACCTCAAATTTTTTGAAAAATTCAAACCATTATACAACCTAGTATTGTCCCTCTAATCCTGGATCCAAACTCTTACAAAGAACTATGAAGAAAATGTTTGCTTATGGTTTTTCAGAGAAGGCGAGTAGAGAGAATATTAATAATTGAATTCAGTGAAAGAGTAAAATGAGGGAATGTTGTAAGAAAATGTGGAGGTGTAGTGCAAAGGAAACCAAATTTTTAGATAAATATATTGTTTGGGGGACTAAAATGCATTTTGGGCATTGTTTGAAGATTAAATTGAATCAGATGAAGATTGAGTTGATTCGATGATCATACTATGAAGATTGAATCGATTCATATTGTCTCCTACATGTTTTGAATTGATTCAAAAGCGCCCCAAAACTCTTTGTTTGCACTAAATCGATTCAAGATGTCCTTTGTGACACTTGAATCGATTCACATGTGTAAAAGTTCATAAAAATAATTTAAAGACACACTAAGACCCTACACTTTATTAAATATGACTGTCACCTCAAAGTAAGTTCAAAACATGAGTTTAGAAAAAGTTTTATGCATGCAAAATATAAGACATCCAAAACGAGAATAAGTCCTAAACTTAGAGGGACAAAATACAATCTAAAACTATCCAAAAAATATAAGACATCACACAAAACTTAATATAAAGTATTAGAAGCTACAATTGTTATTGTAGGTTAGGGTTAAGACCTAGACGTTGATGCCATGTCAAATTGATATGTTGTATTATTTCTTTTTTTTTTCTCCGGTATTTGTTACAATAGAGGAATATGTTAAATATACTTGTAAAACCATGTTTCTAATAAAAACAAATCAGGGTAACTAATACTCCCTCCAGTCATTTTTATAAGAGACAAATGAGTCAACCAAAGTTGATGTATTGGTCTACATTATAAACCAATTACATCAATTTTAGTTGACTTATTTGTCTCATATAAAAGGACCGGAGGGAGTAATTAATAACAATATCTCCTAAAATTTCTTCAATAACCTTGTAGTCGATAGATCACGCCGTTATGATTTACTTTTCGACTATCAGTCTTCAATTCGACTAATAGCTATCAATATAATAAATTAATTTTTCAACTACCAGTTAACTTTTAAACTATCAACCAACTTATAGTTGAATTTTATCAAATGAGCCTATATAATTTTTTGGTTTAAAAAAATAAAGATGAAAAATTTGTCATCTATGCAGTTTTTTTTTTTTTTTTTTTTTGGATTTGTGGATCGGAGATAACATTGTCATGAACTATTAGGCAATGCAAACAAGCCCATTATTTTTAGTCTAGTGACTTGCCTGCCAATCAAAGCCACAAGAGAAAGTTGACTTACGTGGTGCACAATGTGTAGAGATAGAAGGTCCAATTAATTAGACATGTGACGATTAGGTTCGGAAAATTTAATTACAATTGACAATTAACCTAAAAAATAGCTATTTCTACTAAAAATTAGGCAATAAAATAAGCATGTTTTGAAATCTAATGAATAGTAAATGATGTAATGATGATTTTGAAAATTTTATTTTTTAGAACCGAAGTGTTTTTTTATTTTATTTGGTAATAAGAACTGAAAGTATTTAGAGAAGTGTTAACAGAAGAAATTAATTAACACTTTTATAGAAGTATTAATTATATCTAAAGTTTTGATTATTTTCTAAATGTATATATTTTCTCCTTAATATATTGATTACATACATGTAATGGTTGCTACTATTAAAAGAGAATTTTCAAAATTAAAATTTCTTATATCGTATATGAGATCAACAATATTGTCAAAATAAAAATTGTTACAAGATACAATAAACGAATTAGTCATCTTCTCTTTTGAGAGTGAATGTTGTAATTTCTTGAGTACAATTATATGTTCAAGTAATATTGTATTTTGGTTTTTGTTGTTGATTATTGATACGAGAAGCATACAACAGAGGCAATATTCTTTGGGAAAACCAAGGTAAGCTTGCAATCCATAACAGGAACCTGATTGTGATTTAATTGTTATGTAGTTTTTCCAATTGTGCTCTAATTTTCATGTAGTTTTTCCAATTGTGCTTTTTCCAATTGTACTTTAATTGTGATTTACTTGTTTATTTATTTGATTTCAATGTGAGAAGCACATGATAAACTTTAATAAAATTAGTACTAAAGTAACTTCTAATGTGCTCTTCGATTGTATTTGATTTCTAGGTTAAATTTATACTGTATTTGAATTCATATTGAGTATTCTGTTCTTGCAAATGAGTTAGAGATTGACGAGATTTTGAACTTTCGTGTCCTTTACCCACGCATTTTTAGTTTTACCTTTCTATCGCTTGAATGTTTGACTGTTTTTTTACGTTTACCATTGCCTTGAACCGAAATACATGGTTAAAATGTTGAAGAGTTCATATGAGTTCTATCTATATGTTTAAGGTTGAAACCATTCAGATTTGTTGCTCCATATGTTTAAGGCTAATACCATTCAGATTGGATACATTAGTATCAGTTAATTCAATGAAGACAAATCTTGTGTTATATGAAACAGAACATCGTTGCAGAAATGAGGAGTCGAGATTTGCAGGTATTGTTTCAGCTTTGGCCTTCACAATTGTATTCTCTCATTGAGCCTTTGGTTGCTTAATTTAGTTCTCCACATGTCCAAATTTTATTATGTAAATTGAGCTGAATTAAATTTGTTATTGCAGTGAATTAGTGTATAACTAATTGAAAAGAAATAATTTGAATGGACCAACTGATAATGGATACTCTGTTTCTAGGCACTCACACTATTATCAACCCTCCATAAAGGGTACATTATCTTGGTTTGACATAAGGTCCTAGTCACTCATGCATTGTACCTTTTAGTTAATCACTTTTTTCAAACGCTACCGAACCTGATGGATGTAATGATTAAACGGAGCAGTTTCAATAGTTTTTTTTTGGAATTAATATAACTCTCTTAAAGATCTTTTACATACTTGTAACCACGGCTAGTGAAATATTGACCATTGTTTCATTTGCAAGTTTTGGTGGTTCTTACGCCTAACTTTGCTAATAAAATTGGCTGATTAAAAAAAAAACTATTGACCATTGTTGGATGTCTTGCTCTAATGAATTGGATGAATATAATTTGATTATCTTAATGGCTGCATGAGGTTTCAAGTAGTGGATTCAAATTGTCATCCTTTAACATTAACTGCTTAGTTTTATTTCACTGTTTTCTTGTATTAATTATTATTGGCCTTCTCCTTGCTATTGTGCTTGATTTGATTCATAGCAATAACTTTTTCCAGTTATAGTGTTTTGCCTTGATGTGTCGTTATTTAACTGTCGTTTTGGATGTGGTCAGGATTTTTATGGAAGCTTTGATTCTGTGTCTGTTAATATGTTCCTTAATTCTACAGGTTTGGATTGAATGGTGTTGATGTATTGGAAAATGTCACTTAGGCGGGGTGTATATCATTGATCCCCAATTTCATCTTTTGCTTGAAGCAGCTTCAGTGATGATAGAAAAAGGTATGATTCTGCTGGTTCCTTTTGCTCAATAATGTTGAGTTCTGTCAATTGCCGAAGTTATAAATTTGTATTTTGGATATGCATAGTGTAACAACATAATCATCTTACTTCATATAGTCCAGTTAGAAATCCGTCACATTTATAAAAGGGATTATATTTTCTAACAAGTGTCATCTGGTTTTGATTTAAAATCACTGAAACTTCTGTGTAATTGATATAAGTTCAAGTCATTAATGCTTCTCAGTGTAATACTTGTTAACAACATTGCTACTGATCTTCTATGTTATTGATAAGGTCCTCATTTTTTATTTCCTTTACTTTCTCTAAATTTTTGTGTGAATTAGAGGTTTTCTGCAAAAGTAGTTGAACTATAGATTTCACTAATGATGCAATAAAATTGTCTAAGTAAAGAACCTATTTAAAATACTGAAGTAGTTACCACACACTCTAGAGAGCCAGACACACTGCCTTTACTTTGGAATTACAGGTTGTACATATTGACTCACCCAAATCAAGGTATTTCTTATTTTTCTTGGCTTTGATGAGATTGTTTCTCATAATTAATAGTTAAGCTTCTCAGTTTTAACTAAGAACATTGTAAGAAGTGATTATGGAAGGTGTAATAGTTGGTGGTGGTTGTAGCCTTTTAAGTTAGGAATATTCAAATAGTAGTAAATTAGGGATTATCTAATTCTATATGGATTGTGGTTTGACGCATTTGAGTCCATCTTATCAAATGTGAAATGCTAGAAGCTTCACTGACGATAATTATAAGAAGCTCCATTGTGATATATCTCCACTTCCTCATGACAACCAAGATTTTTAATTAGTTGAGAAGTTTCTACATACTACTCATGTCCCCACACATATGGTATGTCTACATTTGGTTAACTAGTGCTTATTTTTGAATTCATATTAATGGTGAATTTGATAAGAAATTTCATTTGAAAGGGACAAAGCTGGTAACAGAATGCTCCTATGGAATCATATGTTTGAATTTATTAAATATCCTATTATGATGTAATAAAATCAATAGGAGAATTAGAAGGAAAGGACATATTTCTAAATTAGTCGGAAAATGTTGTAGTTCATTGAGAAATCAATTCTTTGTTTCTTACCGTAAATATAATTGGAATGTGTCTTGGAGTCCTTAGTTCAAGACCAGTAAATACAATTGGAATGTCTCTTGGTGTCCTTAATTCAAGACCTGATCGGTAAATCAAAGACTTGATCACATTTGTATTTTACAAGTATTTACTGTGATTTAAAATAGTAATAGTATTTGTTATTGTAGATGTGGTAGTTTACTTCCTCTTCTATTGAATGATCCATATAACCAGATAATTAATAAAGTTGGACAAGATTTTTTTGTTGTCATATATCTAGCTAGGAGTAGGGGGGAAGATAATTTAATATATGGATTTATTTAGGTGATAAGTTATGCCATTCAAAACCAAGGGTATTTTTCACTTGGGTGATATCAGTTCAGAGTTTTACGTTTATTCACTTCATGATCAACAAAGTACCGGTCTCTACTTTTTAGTAGCTTTAATCAACATGTGAATCCACTCTTGCTTTGTAGTTTACAAACAACATGGAAATTAGATGGTAGCAACAGAATGTTGATCTCTTCTTTCTTTGGCTTCTTGCTGAGTGTATATCTTGAGATGGTACCAAAGATAGTAGTTTGATTGAGCCAAATTCATCTAAAGCATGTCAAGAGCTTAATTTTTGTTATAATAGGTAGAATCTCATGTATAAGCTCAACTCTTGAATGGGCCAATTCATTAAATAATACTATGTGCTCAAATATATTTAAGTTGTTTCTCACATTCTAAGGGTGTAATATTTTACTTCCTTCGAAAATAATTATATAGCAATAAATTATACCAATATTATTTCTTAAAAAAAATTGCAAAAAAATTGGGTGAAAACCTCCTAATTCCTAGAATCTAGTCACGTGTTAGTTATATTTTAGTTGTAGATTTGCTGCGGAATTGCAATGCTAAGTCTTAGTTATTTTGCTATGGATTTGCTACGCATTTGCTATGTTAAGTCTTAGTTATTTTGCTATGGATTTGTTGCAAAATTTCTATGATAAGGCTTAGTAAATTTGCTATGGATTTGTTGCGGAATTGCTATGATAAGTCATAGTTATGTTGCTACGGATATTACATTTTGTATACGTGCTTGCTATGGATTAACTATATAATGGCTAGGATTTTTTTCCTTTAACTACGGATTTACTAGAAATGATATCCCTAGCAAATTTGTCTCTCAATCCATGCTACGACCAATTCAATAGTTATTACGTAGCATTTCCCTAGCTAATTTCGTTTGCTATTAATTAGCTACGAATTAGCTGCGAAATTCGTCATAGCAAATCACATATTTTCTTGTAGTGTGTTAACAGAAGAAATTAATTAACACTTCAATAGAAGTATTACTTATATCAAAAGTTTTGATTATTTTCTTATATATTTTCTATAGAATATATTGATAACATACATATGGTTGCTACTATTAAAAGAAGACTTTCAAAATTAAAATTTCTTAAATCGTATATGAGATCAACAATGTTATAAGATATTGTCAAAAAAATGTTACAAGATAGCCATCTTATCTATTGAGAGTGAATGTTGTAATTTCACCCAATAAAAAATTGAGTGTTAAAGAAAGTGTTCATAACTAGTCCTCTTATGACTTCCTTCATCTATTTTTATAAGCACCTATTGATATTTTTCATATAATAAGAAATGTTGTAAGTATAATTAATGTGGGTTTCCCATTAAAAAAATTAATGTGTGTTTTTTTAAGAAGTTAAACTAATCTACCAAAATTTACACTAGAGAAAATCAAATCTGAGACCTTGAGAGAAAAACATTTCAAAGTCTTAAACCAACACCACCAGACCAACTCTAAGTGGTAACCAACACCACCAAACAAACTCTAAGTGGTTTCATAATTAATGTGTATGTTTCGTGTACAACTATTATTAAATCATACTTTATATATATATATATATATATATATATATATATATATATAATTGACTTTTCACATTTTTTTAAGGCAAAAGGGGTGCAGAGATCATCTGCGACGCCCTAAATAGATCAAACATAAAAAGAGAGAATGATACAAAATATTAGAGCGACAAAAACCTGACCCAGTACATCAAAAATTCAAAATAGACAAACACCAAACGGTTAAACAAAACAGCCACAATGCTTAAAGGAGCCAAATATAAAACCGGGGCAAACAACACACGTCACGTGCACAATCTAACACACCCTCGCACGAGCATGAAACTGGATTGAAAAAAAAAAGATGGCTATGAAAATTTACGAGTATGGAACTTAGATTACGATTTAGCGAATAACAACACGAAACAGATCCACACACCACAACTCTTTGCTTCAAACACCGAATACACCAATCTTTTGACCCTTTCGAGTCTTGCAGTCCGAATAACCGAGTCAATGGCCATAACCCAAAATCACCACAATCATCTGAAGGCGATGAATCAAACCAGCTCGTACGGATTTAAGATCGTTGGAAACCCAATAGTAACCACACAGACACAAATGACCGTGTTTTTTTAAACCCATTATACAAACCATACCCTTTTCGGGTTTTAGAGTAGATACCGTGAAAACCCAACAACAGTACCAAACAATGAGAGTTACCGGCAAAACCTCAACCACCGTAAAACCAAAGGTCACAAAGGTTTTAAAACGGAACAGAACCAAATCTACAAGTTCAGAAAGGACCGTAGATGCAACCACCAAACCAGAACACTCGAACCCGGAATAACCGGATCCGAGTCAAAAACTAAGTAAACAGCCACAGATCGTAGTAAAAGAACACGTCGCGTCGGCGACTGTGGGTAATGCAGCCATGATCGTCGTAAAAGATGGTTTGGATTCTGGAGCTAAAGAAGAGGCTGAGTGAGGCGGTGGTTTTTTTTGTACGTAGACTATGGGTTAAAAATTCACTTTTTTTTTAAAGTAAATAAGTCGGTGCTTGAGGTTCAAACCCTAACTTATATATATATATATATATATATATATATATATATATATATATATGATACCAAAGTTGTAGTTGAAAGTCAGCGGATTGAAGATTATCAGAGTATATGAGGAAAGATTATATTATTTATGATGTAGAAGATTACAAAGATGGTTCAAAGAAAAGCGTGCCTAGAATGAGGCAACAAGCCTCCATTATATAGGAGAAAAGGGGCTTACTATTTAAGCCGGTAAAATGAAAATAAAACTGACAGAAGCCGGTCTGCCGACATAATTGAAGCTGGGTGCTCATTGGGCCCCATGAACACTTACAAAAAGAAGAACAGACAAACAACTTTAATAAAAGAAAGAAAAGATAAAGTCGATAATGACTTAAAGCAAAATAATTGCAGAAAAGATAAAGTCGATAATGACTTAAAGTAGAATAATTATTCCACTAGCAATAATGCTGAAACTGTTCTTGGATTATATTGATATCTTTATTGATCTTCTTGGATCCCTTTCCCTTTATTTTGAGAGGGCACAACAGTAGTGATTAAAGCATTCCAGACATCTTCTGTGGTTACTTCTTCTTCAACCTGAGATTCTCCAGCAAGAAAGTCCATAGTTCCTTGGGATGATGTAGACATTGTCTCTACTTTATTAGAAGGAAATGTATTGAGAAATTGTTCTTTCATATACTCCAGGGTTCTGGTCATAATTTCCTCCTCAGATTCTTTAGGATATCTTCTTTGAAAGTATTCTTTCATATCTGTTAAAGGTGTAACACGAGACCTTTGCTGCTTAAGACTATTAGCCTTATCTACTGCAATGCTTTGATCAATTTTTTGGCCAATAATTTTTATGTCCTCAGGTGTCATATTAGTCCACCATTTTGTAAAGAAATTTCTTTGAAGAATGGGGATATTATATTTATCCCTGCATACCGAGATTGTCCAACTCCATATCCAAGGGATTTGGAACTCAGCAAAGAAGAGAAATGGACATTGTCCAGTAATCAAATTTTTAGATATAATCTTTTTAACCAAGAGGCTATGATCACACCAGTCATTATATCTATTAGATATACTGTCTGGAAGAATTAAAAATGAAGGGCCAAATTTTAGCCACCAGTTATAAAACCAATTGGGAATAGTCTTATTGACTATTTCAGGATTTATTGAAAAGAACCAAGAATGCTTGTTCTTAGGGTTTTGATAATAAAATGCCAAAGAAAAGGCCTGGATATAATCCCAATAGTTGAAGTAAATATATTTACCTTCAGCTATTTTGATAGCTTTATCTCCATTTGGATTTAAACCCCATTCTCTGGGTAACAAAATTTTGTTAATGTGACATTTAGAAAAGTTTATAAAACTTTGAGGGTTATTATTTTGATAATGATGGGTAATAGTTACCGATTCGGTAACTGTCAAAAGAATCTCAAGATTAGGCCTGGGCTTGCCACGCAGACCAGGGTAACCCCTATCCTCAAGATACCTTGTTTTTAAAGACCAACCATCATTGTTGGTTAGCTTAAGATCCTCATCATCAATATACATGATGTCTTCATTAACAGGGTTTTCGAAATATTCTGAAACCTTCTCAACTGATGGGTCATTGACCGCTATATCCTTGTAAGAGGTTGTCTTACTGGAGGATGAAGAAGATTCTTCTTTCTTGTCTTTTGAAGGAAATTTTCCTTTTCTAGAAATAGTAGTCCAATCCCCTATTCGAGGAATGTTATTCTGAGGTGACAATCTGTCATCCCCACCACGGCCACGGCCTCTGCCACGACCTCCTCTCCCCCACGACCTCTGCCACGACCTCCTCTCCCCTTATAGGGGGTTGTCATTGCCCTGCAAAAATTCACGGGTTAAATAATCAGCAAGAGAATTATTTTCTCCTTTAATATATTGAATATCAAATTCAAAAGCCGATAATTGGGCTTGCCATCCTGCAAAAATTTGTTTTGCCACAAGATTTTTAACATCTTTCTCAATAATAGATTTAGCAGAGCTACAATCTATTCTAAGTAAGAATTTTTGATTTAATAAGTCACTCTGAAAATTAGAGATACACTTAATAATAGAAAGCATTTCTTTCTTAATAGTGGAGTACTTGGTTTGAGTAGGGTTCCATTTACCCGAATTAAACCTGACTAATTCTTCTTTAGAATTGTTAGGATTAATTTGTTTCAAAATTCCTCCATAACCAATATTAGAGGCATCAGTTTCAACAATTTTGAAATATTTAGAATTTGCTAAAGATAAACAAGGAAGACATTTAACTTTTGCCTTAATTCTTTGAACAACTTGAGTATGCTCTGCTGTCCAAGGATTAGGTTTGGTTTTTAGCCTATTATAAAGAATAGCAGTATCTTTTGCTAGATCTTTATAATAATCAGAAACATAGTTTAAACTTCCCAAAAATCTTTGAAGTTGAGTTTTATCAATAATGATATCAGGAAATTTAGAAGCAAATTCAATACTTCTATTGATAGGAATAATTGTTCCTTGATAAATTTCATGACCTAAGAATCTAACCTTAGTCTGAAAAAGTTTCATTTTTGGCTCAGAAATAACTAAACCATTTCTTTTAACCACTTCTTTGAAAATTTTCAAATGTTTAAAGTGCTGGTCAATGTTATCAGAAAAGACCAGGACATCATCAATATAGACAATAATAAAGTCAGAATAAGAATTAAATATATCATTCATAATATTCTGAAATTCAGATGGAGCATTTTTTAATCCAAAGGGTAAAACGTTCCATTCAAAGTGTCCAAAGGGGACGGTAAAAGCAGTTTTGTATTTGTCTACTTCAGCAACCTGAATTTGCCAATATCCAGATTTAAGATCAAATTTTGAAAATATAATAGAATTATTAAGTCTATCAAGAAGATCTTTCTTATTTGGAATAGGACACCTAATCCATTTTAAAACCTGATTGAGGGGTTTATAATTAATTACTAATCTAGGAACACCCCTTTCCTTCTCAGCTGCTTTATTAACATAAAAAGCTGTACAGCTCCAACGAGATTTAGAATTTCTAATAAGGTTTTTATCCAAAAGAGTTTGAATTTCTTTTTTACAAAGATCAAGGTATTCTTGATTCATTTGGGCTGGTCTAGCCTTAGTAGGGATTTGATTTTCATTAAAATCATCCAGATAAGGAAGAGTAACAACATGCTTCTTCCTATCCCAGAAAGCATTCGGGACATCATTACAAATTTCAATTTGAAATTGTTTTTCTAAAGACTTAATCTGTCTTTTAACTTCTTCTTTATTAAGACTATCTTCTACTGTTAAAATTTTAACTTCATCTTTAAGAAAACATAATTGTTTCTTCTTATTTTTAAGTAATTCCTTAACTTCATTAATCACCCTAGTTTGGGGATCAGTAATGAAATCAAAAGATATTTTTTGATTATTAATATAAGAAGTAATACCAGATTAGTCAATATTAATAATAGGCATAATATTATGCAAAAAAGGAGTCCCAAGTATAATTCTTTGAGTTAATCCTTTAATCAAAATAAAATGTGTAGGAAGACAAATATTTTGATTACAAATATATGTATTAGTTAATTTATAATTAACTTTAAGTTTATCTCCACCAGCTTGGGTGAGAGATTGAGTGGTTTTCTCAAAATATTTGGTAGGAATTATTCCTTCCTGAATGCAATTAAGATCAGCCCCGCTATCAACAAGAGCTATCTCATCTTGAAGTATAAAATTTTTATTAATAACTAAAGTAATTTTTATAAACCACTTTTGAGAAGTTACTCTTTCGAGAGTAGTCAAATAATCTTCTCCATCAGAAGAGGAGGAAGAAGATATATTTTTAACAATATTTTTCCCTTTTTTCTAAATGGGTAATTCTTTGGGATAACATATTATTATCTTTATTTATTTTAGCTATTTCAGCTTTTAAAGAGTTTATTTCTCTTTTAAGATCATTAATTGAAACCGGAGTTTCTTTCTTGTTGACCTTTTGAAGTCTGGATAAAACTTCACTGATTTTGTAAGGTTCATCCAAAATTTTTGGATTATCTTTAGGAGAACTTCTTTTTATTAAGAATTCTATCATCTCTCTTTTCAGCTTATTATCTGAAATAGATTCTAAAGCCTTTAAGGCTTCATCATGATCTTTAGTAAGAACATTTAATCCATTCATATCAACAATGGATTTCCAATAGTTACATTGACAATCATTGTTGTCATCTGAAGATATTTCTTCATTACTATCAGAGGATGATTCATTAATCATCTCCAGATCTCCTTCAGAGGAGTTATCATCTTCGTCGGAATTAATTATGAGAACCTTCTCTAATTGAGAACGGAGATTATCGTCTTCAATATTCTTTAGGGCTTTTTTAGTCCAACATTGATTGGCATAATGGCCAGTTTTTCCACATTTATGGCAAGTAATCTCAGACCTATTAGGTTTCTTTCTTTTGTCATTTTTATAAATTTTCTCTTTCTCACGAAAGGGTTTCTTAAACTTTTTTCTCCTATAAGGTTTCTTATACCTATTATTATTTTTAAGAGCTTTATCTCTCTTAGTCTTATCAGAAGAATTTTTCCCTATATCGAAAGCAAATTGGTCACAAAATTCACCTAATTGGTGCTTCTCAGTTAGTCTTTGACTTTTTAGCTGATTCTTTAATTTTATGTCATTACATAAATTTAATCCTTCATTAATACAAGTACTAATGATATGACCATAGGTTAATTTATGGTAATAAATATTTATACCATCATTTTGGTACCTAAGGGTTTGCCTAACCTTTTCCGCAAAAAGATGAGGAAGACCATCCACAAATTTGGATTTCCAATGATCAGAATTAGAGTCTTTAAGCATAAAAACTCTAGATAAGAAAGTGTCCTTGTACCATCTGAAATGGGTCAAAGAAGGACATCTAAGGTTTTGGAGAAGAGTGTTAATTTTCTCCGAAAGAGGTCCTATAGAACCTACAAAGTGGAGGAGGATAGACAGACATAAGGTGTAAACTGCATCTTCCTCTCCTATGTTAGCACGATTATTATCGTCATTGTCATCCATAGCTTTTTTATGGTTAAGAATTTCATGACGCTCATCACCATTAAGATAATGATCCCACCAACCTTTAAGTTGGAACCAGCTGTTATAAAGCTAGCAACAGTGCTGTCAGTATTATTGTTTTGGATACAAACAGTGGCGTACATAATCATTCTATGAACAATTCTAAGAATTTGGGAGTCATTAAGACCGTCTATATTCCATTCATAAATGGTTCTCCCAGAATAACTGGGTTGAAAAGACTCATCTTCTTCAAACAGTATGTCTTGAGGAGAAGGTCTTTTATAATAGTACTTATCCAGACGTGAGAATTAATAGGATTAATCTCTGGTTCATGGCTTTGTTCTTTAAACATAGCAGTTAAATCATCAATATTGTTGACTTCATCCTCATCCGAAGTTTCAGATTTATCAGATATTTTTGATATATCTAGATTATTAAGGTGCATTTTCTTAAGTTTTTCTTCTAAGATACTAATAAATTCGCTAGTATCACTTTCCAATTTAAATCATTTCATTTGAATAGGAGGTTGGATTAAGGGGCTTTCCCTTATTTTCTCTATAGATTTAGATGTAGACGCTATAGAAGAAGCAACAGGTAAATCAAGTTTCTTAATAATGATCTTCTGTTGATCATTTATTTTATCCAAAATAATTTTTTGTTGATTTTCCTGACTTTGATGTTTGTCATGTTTTTCCAAAATAATTTTTTGTTGACTCACTTGATTTTCAAGAAGAGTTTTAATATAAGCAAGATCTTTTTCAAGAGATATATATTGATCTCCAAGACTAGTTAGAAAGGCATTAGTATAGTTTTGAGCCTTTATAATATCATTTAATTCTTGAAGAGTGCTTGTTATTTTAACAAAAGTATTGTAAGCATTAGCAACAATATTTTTTCCTAAAATAATTTCTTGCTCAGGAGGAAAAGGAGAGTGTATGGTTTGTAACACCCTAACCCTTAACCGCCGATTATTAACTTTAATAAAGAAAACGTTAAGGACATAGGAAGTTACAACATGATGAAAACTCATTTTCATAAACATCAACAGAAATCAAAATATATTTGATTCACAATTAGCAGCGGAAAAACAACAAACACAGCTTATAACCAAGCATGCATATATATACACAAAAATATATACATAAGATTTTCAAAAGAGGCAATTCAACAACAGAGACTATTGCCAAATCTATACACAAACGTTCAGATACCCCAAAATGGTGTTACAAATATCAGAGCCTTAGACTCTAACTAGGATACAACACCTAGTACCAAAAATGTAAGGATAGCTAAGCTATGCCCTCTCCACTACAAAAGCTCCAAAACAGCAAAGGGCTATTCCTCAACGATAGCCTCGCCAACCTGATAATCTGGATCCCCAAAGATCCAGCAAATAACACATAACAGAGAGTGTTAGTATCACAAACAATAAACATGTATAAATATCACATAATTATACATAATCAAAACACAAACACATAATCGACAAAGCACGACACTCATCAATAACAATTATCACTTAACAACCATTATGCACACATAGTTTCCAAATGATCACTAATGTCACAAAGGGTGCATGTCCTTACAATGCACTCTAATGCATGTGGTACCAATTCTTGCTCAGCTTTAGAGTCATGGCGGACTGTTGGATAAACTTATATCCCTTCTTTCATCGACTGCACCTCTCATTCGCCATAAAAGGACGGTCGTGCATATGACCAATAATAATTGGATTTCATTCTTTCATCGACTGCACCTCTCATTTGCCATATAAGGACGGTCGTGCATATGACCAATAATAATTGGATTTCATTCTAATTCATAAAGAGCATACATACCATCATGAAATGCATGTATCTTCACTTAGCAATTATTGATATTTACACCTACATATGCTCAAATATGTGTGTACACTACCAATACTCATGCTAACTTCAACAAGAAGGCACTCATGGCCAATCATAATACAAACATGTATATACTCAACCATGTTCACAATCTCAAATAAACAAATCAAATCATATCAAAATCTCACACAAAAGGGTTTCAAAAGAAAGACCCACACACTTTGATAATCCCACACACATGCTAGGGTTTTACTCAAGCTTTTCTTGAAACAAATATTCTTTAGAAAAACATTAAGAATAAGTTAAAATGGTGGGCAAGGTTTCCAAAACATATTTTGAGAATGCAGTAGCAAAAAGCCATCCCCGCGCGTACCAGGACCCTCAAAGCAGCTCAACGAAGTTGGCATGTACAGGGCTGGTCGCTACAAGCGAGCCTGGTCGCTACAAGCGCCAGTGTGGTCGCTACAAGCGCGGATAGGCAGGGAATTATCCTGTCTGGTCGCTACAAGCGACCATCCGTCGCTACAGCGACCATATCAGTACACAGTCATGTAAAAATGTGATTTTCCACCATTTTAGCCCATTCAAGATTACCCAAAGTTCCAGAACATGTTAAAAACAATTTTCCTTCATAAAACATCATTTAAAACCCATCACAAGCAAGGATTACATCTAACAAAGAAATTAGGGTTTAAAACACTAATCTTCCATAACTTTTCCTTTGCATTCAAAACACTAGCAACATCAAATAAACATACCAGCAACATTACTTAGCATTAAGCAAGCAAAACATGATCTTTTAACATCTTTAAACCATAAAAACTTCTATCAAAACCTAGACAAAGTGAAGGAGAAGTTTGGGATGGAGAAATAGACATTCTCCCCTTCTCTTAATCACTTATGATCAAGTAATACTAACTCTCTTACCTTCTCAAAATCTCTAGCAACTCAAGCTTTCTCCTTGTTCACTTGCCCTAGCTTTTCTCTTTCTCTTCTCCTTCTCTTCTTCCACGTTTTCTTCTCCTCCAAAAAGAAATGAATAGTGATTCAAAAAGTCTTGGTGTTAATCTCTTATAATCCAATCCAATTAATCATGGCCATCCATTCTTACTAACTCTCAAGGACCAATCCTAGCCTTTCAATCCAATCCAAGCTCACTACTATCATAACCACTTGATCATTACTAATACTCATAAACTAAAGCCCAACACTATTCACCCTCTTGGCCCAAATTCGCCCAAAACTCTAAAAACTCGATTACGAACTTATCTTCGCGCTAAATAATTATTCCTCGATTACTAGAAAATATTTAAATGCAAATCCATAAAATAAAATATATAAAAATATAATATACGAAAATAGGGTCGTTACAACTCTACCCCCCTAAAAAGAATTTTCGCTGTAACATCCCGCCTAAGACTCGAATATTAATAAATATTGAGACGAAGTATCGGAATGTTTTAAGCAAAGGACAATTTGGTAAATTGTCAGTTAATGGGTTATTTACGTGGCAAGGGTAATATTCCGCTTGGATGTATCGAGTAACAGTGTTGGAAACTTGTTAAGCAAGAATGGCAAACTTGTAATAAGTGGCATGGCGTTTTGGTAATTATTTGAAAAAGAGAGATTGTTTAAGAAGAAGAACAAGATATTTCTTGTTCATTCCTTTTCTTTTTCACTCACTCAATCAACTCTCATTCTCTCCCTCTTCCTCTCTATTCACACGCCCCATCTCTCCCTCTCTCACTCATCAAGATTTCAATTCAATTCATGAGAGAAGTTTGGCAAAGCAAGATTGTGTGGAAGGCTAGAGCAAAGGAAAGAAACAAGGAGTATTGAAGAAGAACCAAGAGAAGAGAATAGAGGAGCAAGCTTGGGTTATGATTGGAAGCTAGGATTTGAGGAAAAGTTGGCAAGCTAGCAAACAAGGTGAGCTCCACTAAGTCTTATACCCATTTAGGGGTAAAATTTTAAGGTTTATGAGGAAAGGAATACATGAATGATTTTGCCTAGATTTGTAATAGTTAGTTTCCCTATTGTTAATACTTGTTATGCTATGATTTTATATGTTGAAAACCTTTGATTTTGATGTACAAATGCTTGCTGAACTGTGTTGGAACCTAAAACTCGTTTTTGAACTTTCTGGTACAGCTACAGGGGCTGCAACCCCTGGATTCATCGTGCCACGATGGCTTTCATCGTGCCATGATCATACTGATCAGGCAGCCATCGTGCCACGATGGGTGGCAACGTGCCACGATGGATCCAGCAAGGAACCCCATTTTTGAAATGTGTTTTTCTAGCCAGAAATCATCCGCACAACGCCAGTATGCTTTTGTACATTTGAAAATGGAAGAATGGATCATAGTATACCTCGTATTAGCATGAGTGTGGGGCTAGAAACATCACATAATGATGAGGATTAACCTCATTAGGAATCAAGGAAAATAATTAAGACAAAGGGTAGAGTTATACCTAAGATGCTCAGTAAATTGGGGACTTGGTTCCCCACTTTTAAGAATTGATTCATGAGAATGATGAGCACAAGAACATTACATATTCAAAGCTTAGAACCCTTTTATAGGTTAAGCATTTATGAAAGATTACTCAAGAATAAGAACAAGTTAAGTTTATGCTATAAGGATACGATATGAATATGTTATACGATTACGATCACGTGTTCATCAGACTCCGGGTTACGCCGGATGGGATTTCTCCGAAAGGGCTATCCACACGTAAGTTATAAGACGATATTAAACGTGTTCATCAGACTCCGGGATTCGCCGGATGGGACTCTTCCGAGAGGATTGTCCACACGTATGGTAAAAGATTTAAGCATGTCCAGCAGGCTCCGGGATTCGCCGGATGGGACTTCTCCGAGAGGGTTGTCTACATGCAAGATGTGTCCAGCAGGCTCCGGATTATGCCGGATGGGGCTTCACCGAGAGGGTTGCCTACACAAAGATAAGAGGAGTCCGGTGTTAGCCTGATATGATAGGAATTTCACCGGTATTATGGGAGATGTACTTCGGGGTTACTCCACCCGGATGCACTCCGTAAAACGAACCAAGATAATGATTGTTTGTTCAACGCTAACTTCTAACTTTATGATATGTAAAGATGAATACGACTATGAAATGAATATGTATATTTTATATGTAATACGAGATATGATGATTAGTTCCTAGTGAACGAGATGTGATCATAGGATGTCCCCAAGATCACTACGTATAAGGCTGAGATAAGAATAGAGTATGTGTAACACCCATACTAACTTTAACTAGTATATTAGCATGTGCGTTAAACTGATACTGGATACATTTAAAAATTTCAATAATAATATTACATCTCAAAAGAATAAATGCATGTTTACTCGTTTGTACAATAATCCAATACTGTTACAATACTTTTACAAATGTCCATAAAGCCTCTGAGCTGGTACACAACGAGCAAATGCACTCCATCCAGTACCTCTATGAAGATCTTCGTCACGAACCTCTGACTTACCTATAAACCTGCACCAGAAGGAAAGGGATGAGACATAATGTCTCAGTGAGCTCTACCCAACCTACTGTTGGCAACCACAGGGAACCTAGGGTCGCCATGCCTACCTTGGCAATCTTGGGGATGTCCTATGATCGCCAAGTCTTTTATCTGCCTATGACTATAAGTCCTCCTGTAACTATATCTTAAACTGCCTATAACCTTTGTTGTAACTGTCTATAACCATTGCCATATCGGCCTATGACTATGACTATAATTGCCTAAATCCATAACTGTGATCATGTCTGCATCTATGACTTAGTGATCGAGGGGAAGACCTAGGATCACTTTCTGATAACTGTCTATAACTATAACTATGAGTTTCCTGTGACTATAACTGTAACTGTAACTTTAACTATAACTATAAAACATAAAACATATACACAGTTCGGTAGCAGTTTTATGTTAGCTGTTAGCGTTGAACAAACAATTAATCTGAGTTCATTTTACGGAGGGCACCCCGGGTGGAGCAACCCCGAGATACGTCTCCCTATGAACCGGTGAAACTCCTATCATATCAGGCTATCACCGGACTCCCTATGAAATTGCATGTGGATAACCCTCTCGGAGAAATCCCATCCGGCGTATCCCGGAGTCTGCTGAACATGCCTATGACTGTGAAACGTGCAAGCACGCCAATATCTTTAATCTTTAATTCTTTAACTTTAACGTATGAACATATAATCTGTTACTATGAACATATAACATTCCTGTAACTATAATCTATAACTTATGATTCTTGGCTTATCGTTTGCATAAGCCGCCTATAATCGTTGGAGAACCAACACTATAACCTTATCTGTGACTATGATTGTAGAAACATTCCTATAATCCTCGTATTCTAAACTGAATACCTCTATGATTCCTTGTACCTAAAGTAGGTTCTAGAACTCTTGCTATAATTCTTGTTGTCCTATCAAAGGATTCGACACATCGTTGTCATGTGCCGCTATTAGGGTTTAACTATTCATATAACCTTATTTCCCGTAATTCCCATGCCTTGCGCATTCCTTGCTCCTCTAATTTCTCAATCATTAAAAGACTTTGGATGAGTTAAAATGGTGGTTAATGTTTCTAAAACATATTATAAGAAATCAGTTGTAAAAAGCCATGCCCGCGCGCACCAGGACCCCCAGAACAGCCCAACTGAGTGAGATATTCTGGCTTGGTCGCTACAAGCGCAGATCCGTCGCTACAAGCGCAGACAGACAGAACCTGGTCGCTACAAGCGCCCAGTTTGTCGCTACAAGCGCAGGCTTGTCGCTACAAGCGCAGATCCGTCGCTACAAGCGCAGACAGACAGAACCTGGTCGCTACAAGCGACAGCCCGTCGCTACAGCGACCGTGACAGCATAAACATGTATAAAAATGTGTTTTTCCACCATTTTTGCCCAATTAAAGATACCCAAGCATCCAAAACATGCTAGGGATGATTTTCTATTACAAATTGATAGTTTAAAACATGTTTGAGCAAGGAATTTGCAAGTATAGAAAATTAGGGTAAAACCATAAAACTTGACTATGAAGGAAATCTCTATAAAACTCACAAAGAGAGGTTCTAAAACCTCAAGGGAGCTCACCTCAACTGGATTTGGTGCTGGTTTAGCTTGCTTTCCAACTTCCTCAAAACCCTAGCTCTTAACTCTTTCCTTTCTTCTTGTTTTCTTTAATTTTCCTCTTGCTCCAAACTTCCCAAAAGCCATGCTTGCTTGGTTTGTCTAAAGATTGAGTATTGGAAGATGAAGTTTGTTGATTAGTGGAGAAGAAGTAGGAATGGCGTGAGAGAAGAAGAAGAAGAATGGAAAGAAAAATGAAAAATGGAACAATTATCTCCTTTCTCATATAAATAAACCCTTCCTTCCCTTTAATTACGAAAATGCCATTCCGTTCGTTTAATTCCTGTGATACTGTTAAAAGTCACGTTTAAGCGGGATATTACACTCTACCCCCCTTAAAAAAAAATTTCGTCCTCGAAATTTAGAAAATCCTTCGAAGAGCCTGAAAAGATAAATTCCTTCTACTTCTTTCTCTACTATGAAAATTTCCAATCCTTTAAGCTTGTTGGAACTTCATGGCAACTCCAGGGCCTGACATGTAGATTAATCACGCACCCCGATTAAACTATACTGGTTAAAACTTGTTCTTTAGCCATGATTTCCATTTCTGTAAATCAAAACTTGTGACAATCTCTTTCCGACCGTAAGGTCTGACATATAATACATAACTATTACTTGCTAAGACGTATGGTTATCTGAACCAACTTATCCCTATTATCTGATTATGATCTCTGTTAAACATATTCCTTGTAAATCCAATGTAAAATTATTAAATCTTGGATTTCTTTTACTGAACTCTATCAGTCCTTCTTTGATTGACCATTCAATCTTAACCTGAAGACGTCGAATTGATCTGTTTTCCTCAATCATTCCAACTTTCTGAGGAATCTATTACATTACTTTCAGTTCCAAAGAACTTTTATCTTTAACTTCCGCCTCGTAAGACGACCTCTTACTGTTACCTTCATACCATCTTTTTATATAAATTTAGCTTGCACTGAAAGGTATCTGACATCCTGGTGTAACTATTATCACAACCATAAACGTTGCTCACATCCCCACTGCTGTAATCCTTAAAGCTTGAGAAATCTATGAGTCACTCATGCTCCGATTAATTAATCAACGATAACAAGTAGCCAAAGGCCTTAGGAACTTTTTCCTTTACCGATACTTTCAAACTTATGAAAATCCAGTATAAGTGACATGTGGCATAAGCCGTCTCACATATCATCATATAATGCAGTCCATAGCACATGGCTTCCATACACGATCGAGTACGTGTTCACTACTACCGGATACATGGTACATCGCATCATCATTGTCCAACTAACGGGACATCATACTTAATAAAAATATACTTGAGACAAACCACGTCAACCAAGGTCACTCTCTTAACTCTTAATTCATCCTGGTATCCTTTAAACATTCACAATCCCATAACGTAAGTTATGGTTACATTCCGTTGTCGTAATAACTTACTTGTCAAAAGACATTCTCTGTTTTCGAAAAGAAAACTCCATCCTGATCGCTGTCAGAATAGCACTTTAAAACTCTTAATCCTTTAATTCATAACGTAAACTCACGTAGTCTTTTACTATAAACTATGAGAAATCCTCTGATCCGTGTAAAACATTTTCCTTCCTTTAACTATGAACATTAAGTTCAAGAATTTCTGAACTCCTTAACCGAGATTTATTCGGCAACAACAAACCTGTTATGCATATGACTTTTCCGTTAAAACATTACCGACTGCGTACCACGATTACTAACACATGTCTCATGACTATAAAAATGTTACACTACTATCTAAGTAGCTTAAACTCTACCTGATCAGTATACATAATACTAATCATAACCTGTTACATGCCTGCTACATGCGACATGCTAGCATAACGTGGATACGATGCGGAATAACTGCATACCACTAAATAATTCCTCTTTGATTAAACTTACCATTCAAGCAACTTAAAGTTACTGAGCTAAACAGCTAGGTCACCGTATTAAATGTGGCTTCCTTCGCGTGCTATAAGCACATCCTTTAAATTCTCGATCCGCTTCAATTCTCTTATCTCATGAGTTTCGGGGCCTGAAACATTCCTCGATTTATCTATTAAATTCTCCTGTTAGGACTGATGATAAGTTCAAGTCATCACTACTTACACATATTCTGTAGCTTGAGAATTAATCTCTTAATATCATTCCTATAATTCATCTGGCAAGGACTTCACAAACATCCTTTTTACTAAACTTCAGCTCTGATTTGTCTGTTAACTCATGATTGGATTACTTCTCCGCTGCGCAACTCTGATTTAAACAATTAACCTTGGAATAGTAGTAATGCACCACTATTACCATATAAAATCTCCTTGGCCAATCCTTTGGCTTTTTAACTTCATAGTTACCATGTAAGACCATTTTACATTAAAACTTCTCTTGTGGTTTAATTCACCTGTTAAACTCACTGATTGCTCGACGCTTGACTTTGCATTTCCTTTCAAATATAAACAAAATTCTTACTTTCACGAATTACGCCAAAACCTGTAAACAGTCTTTAACCATAAATACGAGCCCAACCATGCTCCTGCTAAAACAACTTAAGTTCCTACATTATACACTTGTGGTAACTTCTGGAAACATTCTATGACTTCCGGAAATTCTCGTCTTTCATATACTTAATCGATTAATGAATCGAGTCTCATCCTGTAATTATCCGTAGGGATTTCACATCCACAACCTTTTTCCAAGACACTTAGGTCCACATAACTTTAACATAACTCTTGGTTACTTCTCGGATTGCTCCGGGAATAATCCGTCTGGATAAACTCAACTTTTACCGGATCTCCTGTAAATTCAAACATATGATACACCTCTTCGATTACCCGATTAATAAATCCGTAAGCTTCAATACTTAACATTTTCCATTGGATCCTTCCTATAACTTATTACTGTATTCCCAATTCCATTCTAATCTTGTTATCTGAATGATATTCCATATGTCTTCTCGACCATTGCCCTCTTCATGGTTTCGAACAAACCAAGGTCTGTATTTCCACTATCTTTATCACATACCATCATAAGATGATCTTTGTCGGCTTACCCGAATACTTGTGTAAGGAACCCATCAAAATTAAAACATAGAACTCCTTAACATTAACCATAACTTTAACTGTAACTTGTACGCTAATGACGATCTTCCTGTTACTAGAGCCTCTCAGTAGTTTCTTGGCTAATTCCTGCTTAATCCTCGAAACCAGCCTGCTATAATCCGACAACAAACGATTCGATCTTTAATCCATACCCTTACCGGGGTTCCCTTCACTTATCGCTACGCTCGCGTTCTTCATACCAAGCATCTTGGTGTCCTTTAATAAAGGAAGGTAATATGTCTCATCTGTCCCATATTTCGCTTAATCCATAAATAAATCTCTTACCCGTCGAATATTAAAATCTCATCTTGTCCAGGTGCGTAAGTCCTTCCATCCTTACACACTTTATCCTTACTGAAAGTCCAGAGCTTCCAATCGTTAACTGGCCATTCTTTATTCCAAGTCGCTGGGTTTGGTATCACAATCCTTGCATCTGCAGCCGGAATTAAAACTCTAATTCTTCAATTCACTTTAACCTTCCAAGTTTCGGTTCCCATCAAGATTCCAAATCATTTCTTAGTGTATTCCATAATTCTTTACTCTACACATCTCCTCGGAGAAGGCATCGCTCAAGATGCGTCCAACTAGCCAAGGTACTTGACCTTACTCTTAAATACCTCTCATATTCCTGAAACTTTGCCATTAACAGGCTCAGTTACTTCACTGTTAGTGAACCATCCTTTGACATTAGACACTTTGCCAAATTCGTCTTAGAATCTGACGTCTTAACCTTCACCCTTCTTACACTTCTTTCCTCCTTGGTCACATTCAGCTCTCGGACATTTATCCTAACTGTCATATACTAGACTGAGTTGATCAGGCTCAACTAGATGTGACATTTAGAACAACATCCGGAACCCAATGATTCCACCACTTTTATTGAATCTTAAATGACCCATGGCACGGTCTGAATCGACCTGCTCTGATACCAATTGTAACACCCATACTAACTTTAACTAGTATATTAGCATGTGCGTTAAACTGATACTGGATACATTTAAAAATTTCAATAATAATATTACATCTCAAAAGAATAAATGCATGTTTACTCGTTTGTACAATAATCCAATACTGTTACAATACTTTTACAAATGTCCATAAAGCCTCTGAGCTGGTACACAACGAGCAAATGCACTCCATCCAGTACCTCTATGAAGATCTTCGTCACGAACCTCTGACTTACCTATAAACCTGCACCAGAAGGAAAGGGATGAGACATAATGTCTCAGTGAGCTCTACCCAACCTACTGTTGGCAACCACAGGGAACCTAGGGTCGCCATGCCTACCTTAGCAATCTTGGGGATGTCCTATGATCGCCAAGTCTTTTATCTGCCTATGACTATAAGTCCTCCTGTAACTATATCTTAAACTGCCTATAACCTTTGTTGTAACTGTCTATAACCATTGCCATATCGGCCTATGACTATGACTATAATTGCCTAAATCCATAACTGTGATCATGTCTGCATCTATGACTTAGTGATCGAGGGGAAGACCTAGGATCACTTTCTGATAACTGTCTATAACTATAACTATGAGTTTCCTGTGACTATAACTGTAACTGTAACTTTAACTATAACTATAAAACATAAAACATATACACAGTTCGGTAGCAGTTTTATGTTAGCTGTTAGCGTTGAACAAACAATTAATCTGAGTTCATTTTACGGAGGGCACCCCGGGTGGAGCAACCCCGAGATACGTCTCCCTATGAACCGGTGAAACTCCTATCATATCAGGCTATCACCGGACTCCCTATGAAATTGCATGTGGATAACCCTCTCGGAGAAATCCCATCCGGCGTATCCCGGAGTCTGCTGAACATGCCTATGACTGTGAAACGTGCAAGCACGCCAATATCTTTAATCTTTAATTCTTTAACTTTAACGTATGAACATATAATCTGTTACTATGAACATATAACATTCCTGTAACTATAATCTATAACTTATGATTCTTGGCTTATCGTTTGCATAAGCCGCCTATAATCGTTGGAGAACCAACACTATAACCTTATCTGTGACTATGATTGTAGAAACATTCCTATAATCCTCGTATTCTAAACTGAATACCTCTATGATTCCTTGTACCTAAAGTAGGTTCTAGAACTCTTGCTATAATTCTTGTTGTCCTATCAAAGGATTCGACACATCGTTGTCATGTGCCGCTATTAGGGTTTAACTATTCATATAACCTTATTTCCCGTAATTCCCATGCCTTGCGCATTCCTTGCTCCTCTAATTTCTCAATCATTAAAAGACTTTGGATGAGTTAAAATGGTGGTTAATGTTTCTAAAACATATTATAAGAAATCAGTTGTAAAAAGCCATGCCCGCGCGCACCAGGACCCCCAGAACAGCCCAACTGAGTGAGATATTCTGGCTTGGTCGCTACAAGCGCAGATCCGTCGCTACAAGCGCAGACAGACAGAACCTGGTCGCTACAAGCGCCCAGTTTGTCGCTACAAGCGCAGGCTTGTCGCTACAAGCGCATATCCGTCGCTACAAGCGCAGACAGACAGAACCTGGTCGCTACAAGCGACAGCCCGTCGCTACAGCGACCGTGACAGCATAAACATGTATAAAAATGTGTTTTTCCACCATTTTTGCCCAATTAAAGATACCCAAGCATCCAAAACATGCTAGGGATGATTTTCTATTACAAATTGATAGTTTAAAACATGTTTGAGCAAGGAATTTGCAAGTATAGAAAATTAGGGTAAAACCATAAAACTTGACTATGAAGGAAATCTCTATAAAACTCACAAAGAGAGGTTCTAAAACCTCAAGGGAGCTCACCTCAACTGGATTTGGTGCTGGTTTAGCTTGCTTTCCAACTTCCTCAAAACCCTAGCTCTTAACTCTTTCCTTTCTTCTTGTTTTCTTTAATTTTCCTCTTGCTCCAAACTTCCCAAAAGCCATGCTTGCTTGGTTTGTCTAAAGATTGAGTATTGGAAGATGAAGTTTGTTGATTAGTGGAGAAGAAGTAGGAATGGCGTGAGAGAAGAAGAAGAAGAATGGAAAGAAAAATGAAAAATGGAACAATTATCTCCTTTCTCATATAAATAAACCCTTCCTTCCCTTTAATTACGAAAATGCCATTCCGTTCGTTTAATTCCTGTGATACTGTTAAAAGTCACGTTTAAGCGGGATATTACAGTATGGAAAGTAGAAGAAAGATAAAGTCATGACGCGATCCTAGGTTTCCCCTTGATCGCGAAATATGTAAAGATAAGACTTGGCGATCGTAGTATTCCCCAAGATTGCCGAGGTAGGCACGACGACCCTAGGTTCCCTGTGGTTGCCAACAGTAGGTAGGGTAGGAGCTCACTGAGACATTATGTCTCATCCCTATCCTTCTGGTGCAGGTTTTCAGGTTGGCAAGTGGTTTCCAGTTGCAGATCTTCAGGAAGACGCTGGATGAAGTGCAGATGCTCGTCAAGGCAAGCTCAGGAGGTTGACGGATTTTATATATGTATATGAACGTGTAATATATTGTATTTGGATATTTATGTAAACGAGCAAAATGTACTCATTCATTGATTTGTATATATATTATTGTAAATTTTAATGTATCCGATATCAGATTAACACACATGCTAATATACTAGTTAAAGTTAGTATGGGTGTTACATTCGCCCTCGAAAATACCTGAAAACAACTCGGGATAGGAGTCCCGCATCTTGCTCTCGAGCTCCCACGTCGCATACTCACCGGCTGGGCCTTCCCAAACGACTTTCACCGATGAAATCTCTTTATTCCTGAGCCTCTTCATCTCTTGTCCTTCAATCCTTAAGGGTACCGTTGCAACCGTTAAATTCTCTCTCACTTGTATCTCGTCCGACTCAATCACATGTGACGGATCCGATACGTATTTCCTTAATTGAGACACGTGAAAAACGTCATGTAGATTTGACAACGACGGCGGTAACGCAATCCTATACGCCACCTTCCCTATCCTCTTCAAAATCTGATACGGACCAATGAATCTCGATGCTAACTTCTTTGATTTCAAAGCCCGTCCAATACCCGTAGTCGATGTAACTCTTAGAAACACATGATCTCCTTCTTGAAATTCTATATCCTTCCTTCTCTTGTCGGCATAGCTCTTCTGGCGACTCTGCGACGCTCTCATCTTTTCTTGGATCATCTTGATCTTCTCGGTCGTTTGTTGCACAATCTCAGGTCCAAGCATCACACTTTCTCCCGATTCAAACCAACACAAAGGTGTCCTACATCTTCTCCCATACAACGCTTCAAAAGGTGCCATACCAATGCTCGAATGAAAACTGTTGTTATACGTAAACTCAATCAATGGTAAGCAAGCTTCCCAACTCACTCCTTGTTCCAAAATGCACGATCTTAATAAATCCTCCAATGATTGAATCGTCCTCTCCGACTGACCATCCGTCTGCGGGTGATAAGCAGAACTCATCCGCAACTTAGTCCCCAACGCCTCTTGCAAACTTTCCCAAAACCTTGAAGTAAAACGGGGATCTCGATCTGATACAATACTCGACGGTATTCCATGCAATCTCACGATTTGCTCGACATAAATCTCGGCCAACTTTGGTACTAGCATACCGGTCTTGATAGCTATGAAATGAGCAGACTTTGTTAACCTGTCGACAACTACCCAAATCATATTGTTACCTTTCGACGTCTTCGGCAAACCGCTTACAAAATCCATCGCAATACTATCCCATTTCCACTCTGGAATAAACATAGGTTGCAATAGCCCCGACGGCTTCTGATGCTCCACCTTGGACTTCTGACAAGTCAAACAAGCGAAAACAAACTCGGCGATCTCTTTCTTCATCCCTTGCCACCAGAACATTTTCCTCAGATCTTGATACATCTTAGTAACACCAGGATGAATACTTAAGTTACTTCTGTGACCTTCCTCCAAGATCATTCGCTTCAACTCAGGCACATCAGGTACACATAACCTTCCTTGACACCTCATCACGCCTTTCTCATCGATCTCGACGTTTACCTTTTTCCCTTGCTCGATGAGCGTCTTAAGCTTCATCAATCTCACATCAGACTTTTGCTTTTCCACAACCTCTTCAAGAAAATCATTTGTCAATCTCAACATCCCTAGCTTCACGCTTCTGGTTGTCCTTTCACAAACCAAACTGAGGTCTCTAAACTCTTCAATCAATCTCAGTTCCTTCGCCATCAGAGACGACATATGCAAAGACTTCCTACTCAACGCATCGGCTACCACATTAGCCTTACCCGGGTGATAACCCAACTCAAAATCATAATCCTTAAGAAACTCTAACCATCTTCTTTGCCTCATATTGAGCTCCTTCTGATCAAACAAGTATTTCAGACTCTTGTGATCGCTGAAAACCTCGAATCTTGACCCATACGAGTAGTGCCTCCAAATCTTGAGAACAAACACAACAGCAGCTAGCTCCAAATCATGCGTAGGATAGTTCCTCTCATGAATCTTCAGCTGTCTTGATGCATAAGCAACGACTTGTCCCCTCTGCATCAACACACCACCTAGACCCATCTTCGACGCATCACAATAAACCACGAACGGTTCCTTCGGATTTGGCAGAATTAACACAGGTGCAGATGTCAACCTCCTCTTCAGCTCTTGGAAACTCTGCTCACACTTGTCATCCCAAATGAAAGCTTGACCCTTCCTAGTCAACTGTGTCAACGGCAACGCCAACTTTGAAAATCCTTCAATGAACCTCCGATAGTAACCGGCCAACCCAAGAAAACTTCGGATCTCAGTAACAGACTCCGGCGTTCCCCAATCTTGCACGGCTTCTACCTTAGCAGGATCCACTGCTATACCACCACTTGAAATGACGTGACCCAAAAAGCTAACTTCATGCAACCAAAATTCACACTTAGAAAATTTTGCATAAAGCTTCTTCTCGCGCAACACTTCCAACACAATCCTCAAATGCTCGGCATGTTCCTCTTCCGTCTTCGAGTATACCAAAATATCGTCTATGAAGACCACCACGAATCGATCCAAAAAGGAATGAAATATACGATTCATATATTCCATAAACACTCCAGGTGCATTAGTAACTCCGAAAGGCATAACAGCATACTCGTAGTGACCATACCTTGTTCTGAAAGCAGTCTTCGGTATATCCTCCGCCTTAACTCTTATCTGATGATATCCCGATCTCAAATCAATCTTGCTGAACACACAGGCTCCCACTAACTGATCCATCAAATCATCTATCCTCGGAAGTGGATACTTGTTCTTAATAGTTGCTTTATTCAACTGACGATAATCGATGCACAGACGCATACTACCATCTTTCTTCTTTACCAACAGAACCGGCGCACCCCACGGCGATACACTCGGTCTTACAAACTTTTTCTCTAACAATTCCTCCATTTGTTCCTTCAACTTCTCTAGCTCAGCAGCTGACATACGATACGGTGCCATCGAAATTGGACTAGTGCCAGGTACTAAGTCAATTGCGAATTCAACCTCTCTCTCGGGTGGTAAATCCAAAATGTCATCTGGAAAAACATCTGTGAAATCACGCACCACCGGCAATGCATCAACCTCCATTTTCTCTTCCACTCTCAACGAAGCAAACATAGCAAACACATCCTCTTGAGCCTTCACTGATCTTACCACTTCTCGACAACACATAAGCTTCGAACACAACTCTGGCTCCGGTCTTGGAAACATAACCGTCTTCTTACCACAGTTGATATGAACCCGATTAAATTCTAACCAGTTCATACCAAAGATAACGTCTATTCCGCTCAACGGAATGCAGACTAAATCCATACCAAAGTGTCGACCATACATAGTGACTGGACAATCAACACATACTAGAGTAGTCGATACTGAACCACTTGCAGGCGTTTCTATAACCATGCGTCCCATCATATTTTCTACTCTAAGACCCAACCTCTCAACGCAATCCACAGAAATAAACGAATGGGTAGCACCCGTATCAATAATAGCAGACAAAGGAGTATTATTGATAAAGCATGTACCTCTGATCAAGTTGTCCGCCTTCGCATCACCACCATCTAAAGCAAACACTTTTCCTCCAGCCGCTCTAGGCTTCTTACACACGTTGCTCTTATGACCCGCTTCCTTGCAGTTGAAGCACACAATACCCTTCTTGCACTGATCAGCTTTGTGGTTAGGATCACCACACTTGAAACATTTCCCATCATACTTCGGGCATTCAAAGAAACGATGTCCCGGTTGTCCACACTTAAAACAATTCCTATTACCTCCAAACTTGTTACCACTACCCCCACCTTCATCTGGTTTCTTCCCACCTCTACCATACGGTTTACCTCTAACCATGTCCTTTCCCCTCTTCTCATTCGCGGCTTTGTAGTAATTAGCTTTAGCTTTACCATCCTTATCACAAATTCGGCTCTTATTCACCAACATCGGAAAATTCCTGATCTCGCTAAACCCAATCAACTGCTTGATATCTGGCCTCAGCCCATTTTCAAACTTTACACATTTGTCTTCCTCAGCTTCCACCGTGTTGTAATGAGGAGCAAAACGACACAAATCTTCAAACTTGGCCGCATATTCAGAAACAGATAAACTCCCCTGCTTGAGCTCCATGAACTCAATCACCTTACGGTTCCTCTCGTCTGCCGGAAAATACTTGGTTAAAAACTCTCTCCGGAAACGAGCCCAAGTAACTAAAGCTCCACCAGCTCCTAACCTCTGACTAGCATTTCCCCACCAATGATCGGCTTCATCATGGAGAACATACGCTCCTAGCAATACCTTATGCGCATCCAGACAACGCATAGCCCCAAAAATTCTCTCAACTCCTTCCAACCAAGTCTGAGCTCCATCTGGGTCGTATCCTCCCTTGAAGATAGGCGGTTTGTTGTTCATAAACCTCTCGAGTCTCAGCTCATCTTCTCCGCCTCCTCTAGCTTGTTGTGCGGCTCTATCCGCAGTCCTACTAGCAGCATCCTGAGCCATGGCATCCGCCATCCGCTCCATCGCATCCGCAAGTGCTCGTTGCGTCATATCCACACACTACCAAACATCACATAACACAAGTGAGAACAAAGTGTTTAAGAAAACACATGTTACACAAAGGGTATACTAAACTTAATTGATCCAATGGATCGACCTGCTCTGATACCAACTATTGTAACACCCTAACCCTTAACCGCCGATTATTAACTTTAATAAAGAAAACGTTAAGGACATAGGAAGTTACAACATGATGAAAACTCATTTTCATAAACATCAACAGAAATCAAAATATATTTGATTCACAATTAGCAGCGGAAAAACAACAAACACAGCTTATAACCAAGCATGCATATATATACACAAAAATATATACATAAGATTTTCAAAAGAGGCAATTCAACAACAGAGACTATTGCCAAATCTATACACAAACGTTCAGATACCCCAAAATGGTGTTACAAATATCAGAGCCTTAGACTCTAACTAGGATACAACACCTAGTACCAAAAATGTAAGGATAGCTAAGCTATGCCCTCTCCACTACAAAAGCTCCAAAACAGCAAAGGGCTATTCCTCAACGATAGCCTCGCCAACCTGATAATCTGGATCCCCAAAGATCCAGCAAATAACACATAACAGAGAGTGTTAGTATCACAAACAATAAACATGTATAAATATCACATAATTATACATAATCAAAACACAAACACATAATCGACAAAGCACGACACTCATCAATAACAATTATCACTTAACAACCATTATGCACACATAGTTTCCAAATGATCACTAATGTCACAAAGGGTGCATGTCCTTACAATGCACTCTAATGCATGTGGTACCAATTCTTGCTCAGCTTTAGAGTCATGGCGGACTGTTGGATAAACTTATATCCCTTCTTTCATCGACTGCACCTCTCATTCGCCATAAAAGGACGGTCGTGCATATGACCAATAATAATTGGATTTCATTCTTTCATCGACTGCACCTCTCATTTGCCATATAAGGACGGTCGTGCATATGACCAATAATAATTGGATTTCATTCTAATTCATAAAGAGCATACATACCATCATGAAATGCATGTATCTTCACTTAGCAATTATTGATATTTACACCTACATATGCTCAAATATGTGTGTACACTACCAATACTCATGCTAACTTCAACAAGAAGGCACTCATGGCCAATCATAATACAAACATGTATATACTCAACCATGTTCACAATCTCAAATAAACAAATCAAATCATATCAAAATCTCACACAAAAGGGTTTCAAAGAAAGACCCACACACTTTGATAATCCCACACACATGCTAGGGTTTTACTCAAGCTTTTCTTGAAACAAATATTCTTTAGAAAAACATTAAGAATAAGTTAAAATGGTGGGCAAGGTTTCCAAAACATATTTTGAGAATGCAGTAGCAAAAAGCCATCCCCGCGCGTACCAGGATCCTCAAAGCAGCTCAACGAAGTTGGCATGTACAGGGCTGGTCGCTACAAGCGAGCCCTTGGTCGCTACAAGCGAGCCTGGTCGCTACAAGCGCCAGTGTGGTCGCTACAAGCGCGGATAGGCAGGGAATTATCCTGTCTGGTCGCTACAAGCGACCATCCGTCGCTACAGCGACCATATCAGTACACAGTCATGTAAAAATGTGATTTTCCACCATTTTAGCCCATTCAAGATTACCCAAAGTTCCAGAACATGTTAAAAACAATTTTCCTTCATAAAACATCATTTAAAACCCATCACAAGCAAGGATTACATCTAACAAAGAAATTAGGGTTTAAAACACTAATCTTCCATAACTTTTCCTTTGCATTCAAAACACTAGCAACATCAAATAAACATACCAGCAACATTACTTAGCATTAAGCAAGCAAAACATGATCTTTTAACATCTTTAAACCATAAAAACTTCTATCAAAACCTAGACAAAGTGAAGGAGAAGTTTGGGATGGAGAAATAGACATTCTCCCCTTCTCTTAATCACTTATGATCAAGTAATACTAACTCTCTTACCTTCTCAAAATCTCTAGCAACTCAAGCTTTCTCCTTGTTCACTTGCCCTAGCTTTTCTCTTTCTCTTCTCCTTCTCTTCTTCCACGTTTTCTTCTCCTCCAAAAAGAAATGAATAGTGATTCAAAAAGTCTTGGTGTTAATCTCTTATAATCCAATCCAATTAATCATGGCCATCCATTCTTACTAACTCTCAAGGACCAATCCTAGCCTTTCAATCCAATCCAAGCTCACTACTATCATAACCACTTGATCATTACTAATACTCATAAACTAAAGCCCAACACTATTCACCCTCTTGGCCCAAATTCGCCCAAAACTCTAAAAACTCGATTACGAACTTATCTTCGCGCTAAATAATTATTCCTCGATTACTAGAAAATATTTAAATGCAAATCCATAAAATAAAATATATAAAAATATAATATACGAAAATAGGGTCGTTACATGGTTGATCCATTAACAGCCTTAATCCAAGGCTTGGTTTTTAAAACTAAAATTTTTTGTTTAGTTTTTCTGATTAAATAATCATAAAACCAAGTGACAAAAGGAATAAAATTTTTATCTCTATCAAGTTCTTTATAAAACTTTTCTTTGAACAAATCTTGTTGTTCTTTATCAAACTTTTTAAAATACCAAGATCTAAATTTTTTATATCTAGGTAATTTAAATTCATCATTGATGAATCTTCTGAAATCACTTCCTGGACTACAATCCATGGAAACTCATTTCAGATTGTGTAGGAGATTTTCTACTATAAATTCCTTGAGGAATATTATTATCACTGATAACAATATGTTCAACAGTGTCATTATCAAAATCTTCTTTGATTTGAGAAGTAGACATTCTACTAGAAAAATTTGAAGCTTCATTAGCCGTTTGATATCTAGAAGAAGTAGAAGATAGACTTCTAGGAATCCTAAAGGATCTACTAGAAGCAAATCTAACTTCTATGTCTCCTTCAGTATTCTGAATAATTTGATCAATATTATTATTGATAATTGGTTCAGGGTTGGTTTCTTGAATAAGATTCCAACTCTCAGGAAAATTTATTTCATCCCACTTTATTAATCTATTAGTGGCAACGTTAGTTGTAAGTAAATTAGTATTAACTAACGTAGTGGTTCCAGGAAAACTTATTTGTTTAACCTCAGGGTTTAAAGTATTAATTACTTTATAAAAGATTCTATAGCAAACAGCTATTATCTCACTTCCAGATTTGAAATTGTAACCATGAGTATGAACTTTAAGTTCCATGGCATCATAAAGATTTTCATCTGTCATAGACAGAGTTAGATTAGGCTTAACATCAAACCAAATAGGTCCATGACAAAGACTGGTTTCTATAACTCCAGCTAAAGATTGTTTGAAATTTTGACATCTACTATCTCTAACATAAGCCATTATGCTAGCATTTAAACCTAATAAGGTTAGAGGTCTAAAAGAAACTTGTATTAATCCAATATGGACATAATTATAAGTTAAAAAGGTTTTTAAATCTTTTTTATGCAACAATTTTATTGTCTGATCATTACCCTTAATACGGATAGTTTGTTCCATTTTCTTTATAGCAAACCTAGATGCTATATCAAATTTTCCAAAATTATAAATTTGGTTTGAAGGAACGGATGACATGATCCATTTATTGATTTTATCCAAAGATTGAGGATAATCTATAAGATTTTGGTTTTTAACCAAATTATTATCTGAAACAGAATTATTATCTTCCATGAAGATAACTATGAAATGTGTTATGGTTTATTGATTCAGTTAAGAAAACTAAATAAGAATATAATATTTATTTAGTCTCATAATATAAAAACAAATAGAAATTACCCAGAAAACAACAATCCATAAAAAGTTCTGGTAAAAGACTACATGCCTAAAAAGAGCCTAACTCCCTTCCGCGCGAAAAAACGGCCACAGGCGTAGATAAGCCAGACATGGATTATTATTAACTTATAACATCATTCGTTTTTATAGAACAATACTAATATTAAATATAGTTTTCTTACATAGTTATAAATAACTAGATCAATAGACCATAACAACAAATTAGTTACACATAAAAATATATACCTGAATCAGAAAGAGACGATGATACCAAAGTTGTAGTTGAAAGTCAGCTGACTATTTAAGCGTATATATATATATATATATATATATATATATATATATATATATATATATATAGGGTCATGTTAACCGATAAACCAAAAAAAGAAAGTTTTAAATCAAAAGTAATATTTTTTAGATTTTTATTGAGTTGACTTCACAAATTTAAATGTAATATTACTATATTTGTTTTCTTAACCAGTGCCTCGAGTGCACCGGTTAACATTTCCCATATATATATACAACACAATGTCCTTGTCTATAGGGATCGAGCACAGTTATTTTATCAATGGGAAAAGAAATTATATGAGCACAATTATTAGTTTGGCTGCGCTTGACTGAAATTTGATGGATAAGAATATTAGTCATAAAAATTCGATTAGACTTTTGGAAGTTGCCAAATTTGAGATCATGCGTGTTGTTGACGATATATAACACGTAGTTTATTGAGTCAAAAAAGAAAAACACGTAGTTTATGATTTGGTCTAATCCAATCCGAATTACTTTCGGTCATTTTTTTTAAAGGTATTTTGGGTCTTAATACCATGAATTTGGTAACTGAAAAATGAAAATGTGACATGTATTTTTTTTAGGATGACATATGTATTTTTCTTTAACTCGAAAAAGAAAAAGAAAATTTTTAAAAAATTGAATTATATCTAACATAATCAATTTAGAAGTCTGTTTAAAAGATATTGTGGTCCGCATTTTAATTTTAATTAATAAAAGTAAGTTATTTGTCCTTATCAAAAAATAAGCAAGTTATTTGACACGCTATTGAATATCTTCTCCACAATTAATATATACATTGAATGGTAACAAACTTTGAGTTAGTGAAGATCTTTGGTGTAAGTATATATACACACAAGTACCGTTCAATATTTCCATAAACCCAAAGCACGAATTGGAGCCAAGATGAGTCCTCTGATTAGAATCGCGTTAGCAATGAACTACTTTTCTAGCTCCCATACCTTAAGAAAACTCATGAAATACTCAACTCTCTTCCATATATTTCTGAACTCGATATTCAATTTCTTTTTCCAATATATATGCTATCCCTTATGCAAGCATAAGGGTTCTAATCATGAGCTAAGTGTATGCCAATATGTGTCCCAATCGCAAGAAGAAGTAGATTGTGCTGTGTGTCTCTGCGCAATAAAAGAAAGGGAAGAGATTAGAGTGCTACGGTGTGAACACGTGTTTCACAAAGATTGTTTGGATACTTGGATTAGATACAAATACAACAATACAACTTGCCCTCTTTGCAGAGTTTCAGTAGGTTCAATAAGAGAGGTTGATGCTCAAGTTATACATGATCATTTTCATGAATTACCGTGGCTGCGGTGACCCTTGACAATTATTGTGGTGCTACGTCGGTGCTCGATCGTTCCAATAGTAAATTAAATGTCCAAAAGAAATTTAGTTGACTTTTATTATTATTATTATTATTATTATTATTATTATTATTATTATTATTATTATTATTATTATTATTATTATTATTATTTTAATGTTATTGCCCAAAAAACTATAATTTAATCATTTTTAATTAGGTGCATTGACATAGAGTTCAATCACATATACTCCATCCGGTCTTGAATATAAGAAAAAAAAATCACATTCTTTAAGAAAATTAGTTGGTGTCATTTATTTCTCTCAAAGTTATAAAAAATACAATTGCAATTTCTAAATTACCCTTCATAGGAACTTGTTCCATGAAAATAAAATAAAATAAAATCACATTAATTCAAGTGTAATTTAGAAATAGTAGCATTAAATATGATAGAAGTTGTTGACATTTGCTTATATTCAAGACCATCAATTTTTTTGTTTTGTTGCTTATATTCAAGACTGGAGGGAGTATCTCCTTATGTAATTAAATAATTATGTCAACCTAAACGAGTTTTAAGACCATATACCAAAAATTTCACAGGTCAATATCCTCTTTTAATAATCAACAACCATAAAAGTACTTCATCCATCCCAAATTGTAAGCAAAAAAACTCAAATCACACTTATTAAGAAAACTAAAACATAATAATTTGAAGTAGTTTTTGTGTTTTCTTTGAAATAATTTTTATGGGAAGATGTAAAATCAATTTTTATTGACTATTGGTTATGGAGAAAATGGAAGTAGTTGAATGTAATTTGCATTTAATTTCATGAGAGTAAACAAAAGTTTTTCTTGGAAAATATGGTTTTTTTAAAAAAAAAATTAAATAGGATAAAAGTTTGTCTTTTTTGCTTACATCTTGGGACAAAAAAATTGAGTTTTTTTCTTACATTTTGGGACGGAGGGAGTACATCATTTATAACTGTTGATGTGATTATGAGAGAGAAAACAACTACTACCTCTGTCTCTAATTATAAGACCCTTTTGAGAAAAAAAATTGTTCGTTTTTATAAGATACCTTTGGTATTTCCAATTACATTAATTATTTCTTTACCAACATACCCTTATTTGTTTTGCATCTTTTTCTTCAATCAACAATAAATATTATGTTGAAAACATAAACTAACTCTCTCAAGGATAAAATTGTAAAAAGCAATAGTAATTATATACAAATTTAATACTACTATCAACTTTCATAATTCCCGTGATTTTGGCAAAAAGGTCCTATATTTAGGGACGAATGTAGTATTAAGAAATGGAATAGTACATAATATGGTATATATACGGTGTTAGAAATTCAAAAAATTATCAAGATAACATTTTTCTAAGTAATAAGAGAATATTCAAGCCATTAGAATAATTTAGGTCTATTTCCTATTCTTAGAGATCATTCATTCTAGAAAATTGCTCTTCCCCCGTACACTTTTCTTCATTTCCACGCGCCCTACTTTTTTTTTACAAAAATGCCTTGAGAGATTTTTGCATTATAGAATCCGAACTGAGTTTTCTCCATTATTTTTGGGTGGAAAATGAGTTTTTCCCTTATACGGATTATACAATCCGAACACAATAAGTAGTTTGAATTTTATAGTACGAACATCGCAAATTGTAGGGTGCATTCCTTTTCTTATTATTATAAAATTCGAACACCTCATTTACCCCCACTTGTGCCAAGAATTCACGGGAAAACCAGTTTGGATTATATAATCCAAACTGTAACAACACAAAGACTAAACATGTTTGTAACAGGGATAATCAGTTTAAGAACCATAATAACTATCCTAACTCTTATTCTTGTGTTTTAGGTTATTGTTAGTTGTTTCTGTCGTGTCCTAGTTAAAAATCTGGTTTTCGGGATTCTTGGTCGAATTGCTCTGAAACTTGTCCAAAAAATCAGAAGAAAAAATAATCAACGACCAAGATTCCCTTATAAGGGTCTTTTTAGGTGACTCTGCCCCTCAAAAATCCAAAATTCAATCGTTTAAACCCATTTTTCATATTCTCAGAAAAATACAAAAAAAAATGCATTAGCTTTATTTGATTTTCAGAATTTTTTGGTGACATTTTTATTTTTATATTTATTTTATTTTCTTTGACATGTTTTATCATTTTTTTACTTTGTTTTTTGGTTGTTTTTTAAAGCAAAATTTGCAACTGGTGAAATGGAAGAGATTATGATTGTTGCTTATATATAAGCATATTTAGGATTCTACAATCTGAACTGTGCTCAGATTCTATAATCCAAACAAATGGTATTTTGAGAAAAAAAAGTGGACAAGAAACACATAGGGTAGCAAAAATAATAGGCATCTAAGGATACACTTCACTTAATTAAGTAGTCTTCACATAATTAAGTGGGAAAGTTTCGCTTGGGCCCTTTTCGTTGACACAGGCCCCTCAAAAATTCCAAAGTGCCCTTGCTTTAAGGGAAATTCTTGTTTACCCATCAATAAAAGGTGGGTAATACTACCCATGTTGAGTTGGCCCAATCAAAAGAATGTATTTATATAACATTAAAAATAATAAAAAAAACAAACAAATAACTTTGATTGGAGCCAACTCACCATGGGTTGTGTTACCCACCTTTTATTGATGGGTACTCAAGTTGTCACCTTGCTTTAAACAATCAAAAGTTATGAAGCGATCATATTGGTAGATAACTTATGATCCACATAAAAATAGTAAAAACTGAAGTGGAAGAAATAGTTATAAGAATGGGGGTTTGAATTGTGACCCTTTTAAAATTTAGTCCTACAACTTATAAAATTTGTGTACTCAAGAAATTCTTGGTAGATGTTAGACAATTAATTTAATAAAAACCAGATCGTTCTGGATAGTATAATGATAAGACCATATACAATGGTTAAACACTCTCAACACCCTTCAACACACACTTTTTCAATTCCCAACACTCCACATCATTTTCTCTCTCTTCCACATAATAATTTAACACACCATTCAACACATACCCTCTCCAATGGTTTTTTCATTCAACACTCTACCCCACTGATGACACCTTGTCATTACGTAATTTATTAAGAGTTTTTTGTTAGTTTTTCATCTTCCGTGAACATTTTGAGACAATTTGAGGTACAAAAGAGCAAGAAATCATCAGAGCCTGAAGTGACTACATCGTGACACGATTTGGGAATCGTGTCACGATTTCTTAACCAGAGAAGAGATCAAATCCTGCCTACAGAATCGTGTCACGATTGCATAATCGTGTCACGATTGGGAGATCAGTTTGCGCAATCCTTGGGAGTTTTAATGAAGGATCGTGTCACGATTTCATGCATCGTGTCACGATTTTGCGATCAGAATTTCCTATTTTAGCTGATTCGTTTTCAGAAACAAGGGTTCGAAAACTTGGAGAATAGAAGCGCGATTTTGAGAGCAAAGAACTGAAGCGGTGGCTACCCCATCCAACTCACAGTCAGTTTTTGTATGTTCTTATGTTCTTATTGATTAAGCTATTTTGTAATTCAATTATGAGTAGCTAAATTCTCCATTGTTAGGGATGAGAATAGCTAGATGATGACTCTTGTTTTGTAACCCTAATCTGATCTTTGAATGAATTTATTGAATCATGTTTTCTTATCTTTGTGCTTAATGCTTTTATTGATTGATCATCTTTAAATTGTTGTATGATTCATATTGTGAAACGGAAGTGGAATTTATGAATGCTTAAGATAAGAAATTCTCGCCTTTGTAATCTAGGAATAGATACAAACCCTTGAAACCGTTTATTAATTCAAGTCCGTTCATGCTTAATTCTGAATTGTAAAACTTACTAAGGAATTAGGGTTTACTTTAGAATTAAAGTTTCTGTCGCTAAGGAATTAGGGCAAGATTAATTAAGAGAATTAGGTCGTGATTCATTAAAGGAGTTCAATGATCGTTGGTTAGGTAATTAACCTGAGTTCGGAGTCTAGTGAAGCTCATCCCTGACAAGCTTCTTATCTCTTAATTTCAAACCAATTTATTTTACGTACTTTTCGTTATTTGCAATCAAACAAACTTCGTACCTTTTTGTTCACTTGAGTAAGCCAAATTACATTCGATTCGTTAACGCAGTCCTTGTGTTCGACACTCGGTTTACCGTTTTTAAACTTTACTACTTGAACGATTTCGTATACTTGCGAAAATCGCCATCAAGTTTTTGGCGCCGTTGCCGGGGACTGCCAATTAACTATTGAATTGTGATTTCTTTTGCTCAATTGAAATTTTTTGCTCTGCAATAAAATTAATTTTGCTGTTACGAATTTTATTTTTACTTTTATTTTTTGTTTTCATTCTCAATAACTCACGATCGTCTAATCTTGTATGCGAGGCCAGCCCTCAGCTGAACTTCTCTTTGACGCAGAAATTGAAAAGACTTGCCGTGCAAATCGCAAAGCAGCTCAATTAAAAAAGCAAAGAGAGAAGGAAGGGACGAGTGAAATTGAGATAAACACAGACGAACAGGTCACCGAGGAGCTAGAAGTTGTTGAAAGGATGGCTGAACTAGACCCACCACCTCCTCCACCTGAAGAGAGACTTCTCGGGGACTATGGTGCTCGTGATCGAAACCGCAACAGGTTGACCATTGCTAACCAGCCTGTGACGGTTAACAAGTTTGAGATCAACCCAGGACTACTCCGTGAATTGAAAGAAAAACAGTTTGCTGGGAAGTACAACGAAGATGCCAACAAGCATTTGAAGAATTTCTTTGTGATCTGTGAGACAACAAAAGTGGATGGTAACTCGGAAGAAGCCAAACGGTTGCGGTTGTTTCCATTCTCCCTGACTGATGATGCCAAGGAGTGGTTTGATTCTTTACCAGCTGGAAGTATTACAACATGGAATGAGATGGAAGACAAGTTTTTGGAGCAGTTCTTCCCTACAGCGTTGTTTGTGCGCAGACGTCAGGACATTTCCAACTTCCAACAGAAAGATGGAGAATCACTTGGAGAATCGTACAAGAGGTACAAGAAATTGTTGTCAGCCTGTCCAGACCACAATTATGACAGCACAGTGCAGATGCAGATTTTTTGTAATGGACTACGCCTATCTACTAGACAAGTCCTCGACACAGCTTCTGGTGGTTCCATAAATTTCAAAACTGCTTCTCAAATAATCAAAGTCATTGAAGCGGTTGCTCTGAATGAACAGATGGAGATGTATGACAGAACAGGTGGCACAAGAGGAGGACTCATAGACTTGAATCAACTTGAAGCTAAAAATGCTCAGAACATACTCACCAGCAAGCAGATTCAAGAAGCAGTGTCAGCTGAAGTGACAAAGAGATTGGCAGCTCTCAATATAGGTCAACCTCTAATTGCTCCGGTGAATCAAATGAATACTGTGAAGTGTGATTGGTGTGCAGGTCCTCATTTTACCATGCAGTGTAATGTGCCCATGGATGAAGCTCAAGTAGAAGCGGTGAATTTCCTTAGTAACCAGGGGGGTCGTCAGCAGAACAATCCCTATTCCAACACTTCCAATCCAGGCTGGAGGAATCACCCAAATTTCTCATGGAAAACTCCACAGAATAACTTCCCGAATCCACAACAAGGAGTTCCAACAAATCCTACTCCCCCAAAGAAAGCTGATTGGGAATTGGCCATTGAAGCAATGGCATCAAGCGTGAACTCTCTCACTCAAGAAACCAGGGCCTCACAAAAGAACACCACGGCCTCAATCAAAAATCTTGAGATTCAAGTTGGTCAAATTGCCCAACAAATCGCACAAAGACCTCCTGGAAATCTGCCTAGCAACACAGTTGCCAATCCCAAAGGACACGAAAGTGTGAATGCAGTTATGACCAGAAGCAGAAGGGTGGAAGACTCACAACAACCTAAAGATACAAAAGGTGGAGGCGAGTCACCCGATGAGTTAGTTGAAGTGCCGGTTGAGGTTCGAGAGGATACACCACAAGAGGTAGCTGGAGAACCAGAAAATCCAAAGAAAAATGAGTTGCCAAAGCCACAGATTAAGCTACCATTCCCACAGAGGTTGAAGAAAGAAAAAGACAAGAAGAGTTTTGGTAAATTCCTGGAGATGTTCAAAAAGTTACAAATCAACATCCCTTTTGCCGAAGCTCTCGAACAAATGCCAACCTATGCAAAATTCATGAAAGACATCATTTCAAGGAAGATCAGCATTGGTGATGAAGATGTGATGCTCACTGAACAATGTAGTGCAGTATTACAAAGAAAAATTCCAAAGAAACTCAAAGATCCTGGAAGTGTCACTATTCCTTGTACCATTGGGGATAGAACTTTGAAGAAAGCACTGATCGACCTTGGAGCCAGTGTAAGTTTAATGCCTTTGTCTATTTACAAGAAGTTGGGGATTGGTACGGTGAGAGACACAAGAATGACCTTGCAGTTTGCAGATAAATCTTACAAATATCCCTATGGTATTGTGGAAGATGTGCTTGTAAAGGTTGATAAATTCATATTCCCAGTTGACTTTGTTGTTCTTGAAATGGAAGAAGATGAGGATATACCGCTGATTCTGGGAAGACCATTTTTACAAACTGGAAGGTGCATGATTGACCTAGAGGATGGTACGTTGACTCTAAAGGTTGACGATGAGGTGGTGAAACTCAATGTTCTCCAAGCAATGAAGCATCCGACAGAAAAGGAGGAATGCTACAGGGTTGACATACTTAGTTCCATTGTGAAAGACAAGTTTGAAGCCGAAATTCCAGCTTTACCACTTGAGAGAGTATTAAGCTCATCAGCAGAAGTTATTGAGGAAGGTGAAGATCCTAGAGAAGTTGAGGTGCTAGCCATGTTAGAAGCCTTCCCGTCCTATCACCGACGCACACCGACTAAATGGGAGGAGTTACATCCGAATGAAGAAGCTGCTGAGAAAAAGTCCAAGAAAGTACCGATAGTTGAGCTGAAACAACTGCCCCCTCATTTGAAGTATGTGTTCCTAGGTGAGAAAGAAGAATACCCAGCCATTATCAATGCAAGCCTGAATAAACTTGAAGAAGAAAAGCTCTTGAGAGTCCTGAGAATGCACAAGGGTGCCATAGGGTGGTCCATTGAAGATTTGAAGGGTATAAGTCCTACTGTGTGTATGCATAAGATCTTAATGGAAGAAAATTACAAACCGGTGGTCCAACCACAACGGAGGCTCAATCCTGCCATGAAAGAGGTGATTAGAAAGGAGGTGGTCAAGTTGCTTGAAGCTGGTCTCATTTATCCTATATCTGACAGTTCATGGGTGAGTCCGGTCCAAGTTGTTCCAAAAAAGGGTGGTACTACAGTGGTGATGAATGAGAAGAATGAGTTGATTCCGACTCGCATTGTCACTGGCTGGAGAGTTTGCATAGACTATAGACGGTTAAACACAGCTACTCGGAAGGATCATTTCCCACTGCCGTTCATTGATCAGATGCTCGAAAGGTTGGTGGGTCATGAGTACTACTGCTTTTTGGACGGGTATTCCGGTTACAACCAGATTGCGGTGGCACCTGAGGATCAAGAGAAAACAGCCTTCACATGTCCTTATGGGATTTTTGCTTACAGGAGGATGCCATTCGGGCTGTGCAATGCCCCCGCTACTTTTCAAAGGTGTATGATGTCCATATTCTCCGATATGATTGAAAAACATATTGAAGTTTTTATGGACGATTTTTCTGTCTTTGGCTCTTCTTTTGATAATTGTTTGAATAATTTATCTCTTGTATTGGAAAGGTGTCAAAAATCTAATTTGGTCCTAAATTGGGAAAAATGTCATTTCATGGTGAGAGAAGGAATTGTTCTTGGTCACCAAATCTCTTACAAAGGGATAGAGGTAGACCAAGCAAAAATTGAAGTCATTGAAAAACTTCCTCCTCCCACCAATGAAAAAGGCATTAGGAGCTTTTTAGGACATGCAGGTTTTTATAGGAAGTTCATTAAAGATTTTTCAAAAATAGCAAAACCCCTTACTAACCTGCTAGTAAAAGACACACCTTTCCAATTCAATGATGAGTGTCTGAATGCTTTTAACACTCTTAAGGAAAAACTGATAACAGCCCCCATTGTCACTGCTCCCGATTGGTCACTACCTTTTGAAATTATGTGTGATGCCAGTGATACAGCTGTTGGGGCAGTTCTTGGGCAAAGGAAAGATAAGTTGTTGCATGTCATTTACTATGCTAGTCATGTTTTAAACCCAGCACAACTTAACTATGCCACTACAGAAAAAGAACTCTTGGCTGTTGTCTATGCTTTTGATAAATTTAGATCATACTTGCTAGGGTCTAAAGTTATTGTTTACACTGACCATGCTGCTCTAAGGTATTTGTTTTCTAAGCAGGAATCAAAACCGAGACTTCTTAGATGGATATTGCTGTTGCAGGAGTTTGACCTGGAAATCCGGGACAAGAAGGGATCCGAGAACACTGTGGCTGACCATCTCTCCCGACTAGAGAAGATGGATGAAACTGATCAGCAGAGACCTATCAAGGACCTCTTTGCAGATGAACACATTCTAGCAGTAACAATGGTGCCGTGGTTTGCAGACTTTGCGAACTATTTGGTAGATAAGGTGATACCCATTGATTTTAACTCTCAACAGCGCAAGAAATTTCTGCACGATTGTAAGTACTACGTGTGGGATGAACCCTATCTGTATAAAAGGGGGATTGACGGACTGTTGAGGAGATGTGTCCCTGAAGAAGAGCAGGAAAAGGTGTTGTGGCATTGTCATGACTCCAATTACGGTGGTCACTTTAGTGGAGATAGGACTGCTGCAAAAGTGCTCCAATCCGGTTTGTTTTGGCCAACCTTGTTTAAGGATGCTTTTGCCTACGTCAAGAGATGTGACCGCTGCCAACGCACAGGAAATATTTCCAAAAGACACGAGATGCCTCAAAACCCTGTGTTAGAAGTGGAAATCTTTGATGTATGGGGTATTGATTTTATGGGACCATTCCCATCCTCATATTCAAAGGTTTACATTCTGTTGGCAGTGGACTATGTCTTTAAGTGGGTGGAAGCCATCGCCACACAGACCAATGATGCTCAGGTAGTAATCTCTTTCCTTCAGAAAAATATTTTCTCACGCTTTGGGGTCCCTAGAGCGTTAATCAGTGATGAAGGATCACACTTCCTCAATCGGAAGATGGAGACCTTGCTGAAAAAGTACAATGTGCATCACCGGATTGCCACACCATACCATCCTCAGACGAGTGGACAAGTGGAAGTTTCAAATAGACAGATAAAGCAAATCCTGGAGAAGACTGTGAATTCCTCACGGAAGGATTGGTCCGTCAAGCTGGATGATGCATTGTGGGCATACAGAACTGCGTTCAAAACCCCTATAGGTATGTCTCCTTTTCAAATTGTTTATGGAAAATCTTGTCACTTACCTTTGGAACTAGAGCACAAAGCTTTATGGGCCACTAAATTCCTAAATTTTGATCTCTCGAAAGCAGGCGAATCCCGGATTCTTCAACTCCATGAGTTAGATGAATTCCGGAATTCAGCCTATGAAAATGCCAAAATTTTTAAAGAGAAAACAAAGAAATGGCATGACAAGAAGATTCAAAATAGGGAATTTAGGGAAGGGCAGCTAGTTCTTCTTTTCAATTCCAGGTTAAAGCTGTTTCCTGGAAAGCTGAGGTCCAGATGGTCAGGACCATTCAAAGTGGTGAAGGTATTCCCTTATGGAACTGTGGAAGTGAAGGACCCCGACTCGGAAAGAACCTTCAAGGTCAACGGACAAAGGCTCAAACCATACTTTGGAGTCGAATTTGAGCGTCCGACCGAGTAAATCAAGCTGAAATCCACGTGATTCCGTGGTACGTCAGGCTCGGGATGTTAAACACGCGCTAGGTGGGAGGCAACCCACTCAGTATCCTTTGTTTTATTTCATTTTATTTTTTCAAATAAAAGCAAAAAAATAATTGTGGCAAAACCATTTTCAGGGCAGAAATTTTTCTAAGTTATTCAAATGGGCTCTCTGCCTAGCCAAATCGTGACACGATACTGAAATCGTGACACGATTTTGCTCCTTCAAAATTTTTCCTTTCTGCCTATGAAATCGTGACACGATTCCTCAATCGTGACACGATTTCCCCTTGAAAATGTGTGTCTCTCTGCCAAGCCAAATCGTGACACGATCCTGTCATCGTGACACGATTTCAGTGCTCCAAATGACCATACTTTCTGCCATCAAAATCGTGACACGATACTGAAATCGTGACATGATTCTGAGATTTTTGAATTGTGAAAACTGCAATCGTGACACGATTACTTCACATCGTGACACGATTGCTGGGCATTTTTGAAAAATATTACCGTTACAAAGCCCATCGTGTCACGATCCCACCAAATCGTGACACGATTTTCCTCAGCCTATATATACCACATTCAAAAACCTCATTCCCACCATTTCAAAACTAGCCGTTACTCTGTCAAAATTTCCTCCGACCCCCTCTACCCACGAATTTCACTGCTGTCCACCACCACTAACCTCATCCCTGCCTCCAATTCCATCTTCTCACCAACAATTATTCACCATGCCTCCCGTCCTACGCACAAAACACACTGCCAAACGCTCAAAAACCACAAACACCACCAAACCCACAAAAAACACCACCAAACGAAAACCCACAACCATCCGCACTGAAACCGCACCGCCTCCACAAGCTGCATTCAAGTTCATAAACAAAGATGCCCAGGACCGGTTCGTTGAAATCAAGGCTTACAAATTTGTTATGGAGCGAAGGTTTGATGTTGTCAATTTGGGTAAATACTCGGAGTTTGAGAGCATGCTGCAGGCGAGGCAATGGGAGCTTCTGAACAATATGGTCTTCACCGCCTCCAACAAAACTGTCACGCTGGAATACTACGCCAATGCCAGGTTCACCCCCACCAGGTATCAGTCTTTTGTCCGTGGCAAAACCATTGATTATAGCCCCGATGCTATAAATCAATTGCTGGGTTTGACTGCCCCGGACGAGTGTGGGGTCAAGCGAAGATGGGATGCAGTCAAGGATATGACAGAGGATGACTATGCTGGGCTGTTGACTATGTTGTGCAGGCCGGGCACGACCTGGAGGAAAGCTCGGATGCTGGCCAAAGCGGACTTCATGCCATCCCCTAAGGCATGGGCCTCGTTTGTGGTTCAGACATTGGAGGGGACATCTTGTACTTCTGAAATCCCCCTGAAGAGGATTCTGACCATTGATGCAATTTTATCTGGGGAGGACATCAATGTTGGCGAGCTGATAGCCAACAATATCCGAGAAATAGCCATGAGCAAGCTTAAGTCAGTGGCCCATAGCAGCTTAATCTGCTGGCTGTGTGAGGAGGCCGAAGTTGTGAAGTACCGGTCCGACATCGATGTCCCGACGATGAAGCCAATCACCGAGCGCACCATGGATGCTTTCGTCGCTGAGTATGAGGAGTTCCTGCGGGGAGGAGGCCAGAGAGCGGAGCAGGATCAGCAGGGACCGGCACAGCCTCCACCACCATCACAGACATGTCCGGGAGAGGGGAGCAGTCAGCAGCCGTCCTATCCACCGATTCATCCTATGATGCTGGAGTACATGTTCACATCTGCCAACTGGATGAACGAGACTTCTGACCTGCTCTATGCGAACCGTCCGAGGTTCTCTGAGGAGTTTGCTGCAGAGGCTCATCTCCGTAGGCGGCCGCCCACCGGGTCATATGAGCGCTTCGAGGGGAACCGGGACAGTATGCTGCAGTATTTTGATGAGCAGAGAGGGAGAGCTGCGAGCAGGGAGCAGGAGATCACCGCAGATTTTGATGAGACTGACCGGAGGAATGCAGCGCACTTCATGGAGGAGATGCATGCTGATCCTCCGCATACTTGGTTTACTGAGCAGGAGCTGCAGGGGATGGGCCAGGACTTGCCCTGATTTGTGTTGTTTTGTTACATTTGTATTTTTTGCTGCTTTTGCTTTTGTACTCTTTAATCTGAACAATAATTTTTTTTTACATTTCTGTTTTATTTCTCTTATCCCCGTGTGTAATAAATTAGTACTTGTTTATTATCAATGAGTTTATTTGTGATATTGATTTTCTTCAGTTTAGTCATGATCTTTGATTGAGTGGTACACCAAAAGTTCAAAGGAGGTAGAGGCCAAACTTATCAGTTGAAGTATTCGGCAGTTTGAGCAAGAGTAATCACAACTCCCAGAAATCTTAACATGTAAGGTTCCATGGCCAAATTTTATTTTTCAATTTACTTTAAAGAGTGTTCCATGCATCTATGATTCTAGAACTTGCAATTTTTCTCTGTTATTGATTGGTTATATTGTGTACATACTAAGGCAAATTGCTTGTCCCTTGAGCCTTTGTAGCCAACCTGGTTTATATTGAATTATCCATTGTTTAAGCCCAGTTGAGCCTTTAGGACAGATCCCATTGTTTTCGGTGACATACCACATTACAAGCCTAGAGACCATAGGATTATTCCCCAATGTATATTGGAGTTAGGCATTGTTTGTGTATTTGATCATGCAATTGTTCAAGTTTGGGGTTGCTCATGGTACTAGCAACATTTTAAGTTTGGGGTAGGGTGCTAGAGAACAGAAAAATTTGAGAAGATCACTTTGTGTCAAAAAACAAAAATGTGTGAAAAAGAAAAGCATGTAAATTAAGCTGATTCTGCAGCTCGAAAAAAACAAAGAATTAAAATGCTTCAAGACATAAGTTGTGATCGGTATTTCTTTTGTGTGATACAATTCTCTAGCCCCTTAAGGTTATTTTGTGTGTATTATTGGGTAGACCAGTAGGAATATGCTTAACTCCAAAATTTTTGTTGAAAGCCTACTTTCCAAATGATCCCACCTGTAACCTCAGCCCCGTTATAACCCTAAAAAGTCCTTAAAAGTGTGTACATAATATTGACTTTGATTGATGCTTAGAAACTTTTCAAGCTTATGGCAATTCATAGTTTTGCATGTGATTGAGTGGAAACCCTTATCAAACCTTTGCGTGGAGTTGTGAATTGTTGAAGGAGGAGAATTGGCCGGCTAGCCCATTACATGGTTGGCAAGGTGTTGAACTTTTGGTACTACTGCTTGATTATGTGATTGTTACTTTGTTGTAGTTGTCAATGTTGCAGGTAAATTCCTTGAGGACAAGGAATGATTTAAGTTTGGGGTTGTGATGACACCTTGTCATTACGTAATTTATTAAGAGTTTTTTGTTAGTTTTTCATCTTCCGTGAACATTTTGAGACAGTTTGAGGTACAAAAGAGCAAGAAATCATCAGAGCCTGAAGTGACTACATCGTGACACGATTTGGGAATCGTGTCACGATTTCTTAACCAGAGAAGAGATCAAATCCTGCCTACAGAATCGTGTCACGATTGCATAATCGTGTCACGATTGGGAGATCAGTTTGCGCAATCCTTGGGAGTTTTAATGAAGGATCGTGTCACGATTTCATGCATCGTGTCACGATTTTGCGATCAGAATTTCCTATTTTAGCTGATTCGTTTTCAGAAACAAGGGTTCGAAAACTTGGAGAATAGAAGCGCGATTTTGAGAGCAAAGAACTGAAGCGGTGGCTACCTCATCCAACTCACAGTCAGTTTTTGTATGTTCTTATGTTCTTATTGATTAAGCTATTTTGTAATTCAATTATGAGTAGCTAAATTCTCCATTGTTAGGGATGAGAATAGCTAGATGATGACTCTTGTTTTGTAACCCTAATCTGATCTTTGAATGAATTTATTGAATCATGTTTTCTTATCTTTGTGCTTAATGCTTTTATTGATTGATCATCTTTAAATTGTTGTATGATTCATATTGTGAAACGGAAGTGGAATTTATGAATGCTTAAGATAAGAAATTCTCGCCTTTGTAATCTAGGAATAGATACAAACCCTTGAAACCGTTTATTAATTCAAGTCCGTTCATGCTTAATTCTGAATTGTAAAACTTACTAAGGAATTAGGGTTTACTTTAGAATTAAAGTTTCTGTCGCTAAGGAATTAGGGCAAGATTAATTAAGAGAATTAGGTCGTGATTCATTAAAGGAGTTCAATGATCGTTGGTTAGGTAATTAACCTGAGTTCGGAGTCTAGTGAAGCTCATCCCTGACAAGCTTCTTATCTCTTAATTTCAAACCAATTTATTTTACGTACTTTTCGTTATTTGCAATCAAACAAACTTCGTACCTTTTTGTTCACTTGAGTAAGCCAAATTACATTCGATTCGTTAACGCAGTCCTTGTGTTCGACACTCGGTTTACCGTTTTTAAACTTTACTACTTGAACGATTTCGTATACTTGCGAAAATCGCCATCACCCACCACTCACTCAACCCCACCATTTTTTATTTCATATTCTTATTTAATTTTATATTTTGTTTTTATAATTACATAAAATTACAAACTAATTTAATTATAATTAAATTAAAATAATAAAAACTTAACAATTTATTTTTTAGTGTTTTTGTTAAAACAAAATTTATTTAAATAATTAATTTTTATTTTCTTTAATTAAAATGCAATACAATACATTAAACACGCGGCACACAAATAACTTAAAATGCAAGACAACAAATTAAGCACACGACACAAGTAACTTAATTAGTACGATACAAATCATCTTTAGTCATGAAACATTCCAAACTTTTCCCATATGTGCTTCACTAGATCTGCTTGCAATTCGCGATGAACATTTGGATCACGCAATTCGGATCTAGCACGCACATGATTTGCAAAAGCGGGTAACACCTCGGTCGAGTATGGTTGCGGTGTACTAGATCCACTTGCCTCAGATTGCTCAAAATCGGTCCAACGTTGAGCATATGTATCTCGTTCATCCTCAACAATCATATTATGTAATATGATGCATGACCTCATGATGATACCCAAATCGTCTATGTCCCACAAGCGAGCTGGTTCACGGATGATTTTAAATCGAGCTTGAAGCACTCCAAATGCACGTTCGATGTCCTTCCGACATCCCTCCTGAACTTTTGCAAATAACTTATCGGGTTCACTTTGAGGAAGTCTGATCGATTTGACGAAAGTTGGATAAGAAGGGTAGATACCATCAGCTAGATAGTATGCCATGTTATAGGGACGTTGATTCACAAAAAAATTCACACTTGGAGCCTTTCCTTGTTCCACATCATCAAACACTGGTGACCGGTCTAGAACGTTTATATCGTTCAACGTTCCCGGACATCCAAAAAAGGCATGCCAAATCCATAGATCATGAGATGCAACTGCTTCAAGAATAACTGTGGTGGTTCCCTTATCCCCCCTAGCAAATTGACCTTCCCATGCTTTAGGACAATTTTTCAACTCCTAGTGCATGCAATCAATACTCCCGATCATCCCTGGGAACCCCCGCATTTCACTTACATGTAGTATTCTTTGCAGATCATCTTGGGTTGGTGCTCTCAGGTACTCTTGCTCATACAATCATATGATTCCTTTACAGAATCTACGTAAGCACTCCAATGCTGTAGTACCTCCTATTTTGATGTATTCATCGACCGCATCTGCTGCCACACCATATGCTAGCATTCGCATTGCTGTGGTACATTTTGCTAACGGTGATATACCTTCTTTATTGGCTGCATCAACTCGTTGGGTGAAGTAGTTATCACTACTTGAAAGGTCCCCAACGATTCGAAGGAAAACATGTTTTTGCATCCGGTACCGACGACGAAACATTGCATCGTCATATGTAGGCTCATCGGCAAAGTAGTCGTCAATTAGTCTTTGGTTTGCCGCTGCATGATCTCTATTGAGATATTTTCTACTACGAGGTGCACTATCTTCCAATATTTTGTTTCGACGCTCTCTGAATCGGCTGGCCATATAAGTTTCTTCCATTTCACATTTTTGTTTGTAGGATGTGATATCAAAAGGATATTCTGATGGATCCATTAATAGTTTTTTGTGATATTTTGAAGTAGATTGAATGAGATTTGGGATATTGGTGATTCAATGTATGTATCTATGAGTCCCTATATACAAGTATATTAAGTGGTGGACATTGACGGATTCGAAATAAGTTATTGTATTCAGTTAATACTCAGATAAGGATTGGGTGGTACATATTCAAACCTAATAATTTCCAAACATTAAAGCCAAAAGTCACGGACAATTATTAAAGCAAACAATGGGGACTTGATTGAAATTTGATTGAAGCAAACACTGACATTTATTAAAGCAAACACTACAGCCAAAAGTAACGGACAATTATTAAAGCAAACACAACAGACATCACTGACAATTATTAAAGCAAACACTACAACCAAAAGTCACGGACAATTATTAAAGCAAACAGTGGGGACTTGGTTGAAATTTGATTGAAGCAAACACTGACATTTATTAAAGCAAACACTACAGCCAAAAGTAACGGACAATTATTAAAGCAAACACAACAGACATCACTGACAATTATTAAAGCAAACACTACAACCAAAAGTCACGGACAATTATTAAAGCAAACAGTGGGGACTTGATTGAAATTTGATTGAAGCAAACACTGACATTTATTAAAGCAAACACTACAGCCAAAAGTAATATGGATTAAAGTTTGAAACAGAGGATGGGTGGTTGAAATTTGGTGCAAAACCAAAATTATGCATGTTTTGAGGACGTTGGTTTGGAAATTGATTTGGATGTTGATAATTGTTGGGATTTTGGTAGCTAAATGGGTAATTAGAAGAATTCTGGGTGTTGAAATTATTATTATTGGGATCCATTTCACTCAAAAGAAGTTTAAAACTTCAAAAGGATAGCTAATAGAAGGATAGTAATAAGCTTAAGATACTGAAAAACTTGGTTTTTTTTTGTGTCCAAATGAAATGAACCAAGTCTCTATTTATAGAGGAAAAAAAATCATGAATTTTGGTAATTTTTTTTTTTTTAAATTAATTTACAATGAAATAATTGAGTTGAAATTATTAAGATAATAAAAATCCAGCGAGCCAATCAGATTGTGCCACGCGTCCTGCTTTAATAAAAAAGCTGTCTTCTCTCTCCCCTCTCTGCGCGCTACGCGCCCTGTCGGCGCGTGTACCACACGCGCCTGAAAACAACAAACCAGCTTCGGCCACGTGTACACGGCGCAGGGATTCAACTCAGTTTAATACTTTCAACTACTCTCTCCTCCAACTCATCATTCAACACCACACAAATAACCATTGCAAGGCTTCAACATGTTGAATCTCTCATTCAACACACCCATTGCACTTGGTCTAATAATATAAAAGTGATTATCTGTGATAGTGTTTAAAGCATACATTAAGAGATAAGGGTAAGAGAATCAAACATGAGAGTTATCCTAGTTCATCTAATGTGGACTAGTACAGGCCCGACACTTCGTGTGAGATTATCCATTATAATATTCAGTTATCAGAATGTTCTGAGTATCATTATTTCTTCTTGATCGCACCAAATTAGTTTCTTACGCTCAATATTATCCACCTCGGTAGGCTTTACTTTCTCTTGCTTTCGCACTAGAAATGGTGGTACAATGTTTTTCAAACTACTATTACAAATAGACTTAAGAAAGGGAAACAATAATTACGATGATATTGTTTGGGATTGAATTTACACGCAACTCGTGTTTAAGGATATGGTGATATGAACACACTCAGAATATATGATCCATAAATCTGTTATGAACTATAGTGTGTTAAATAGAGGAGATTATGATATTTTATCTTAAAAGTGGATTATGGTTAAAATCAATATCTTAACTTCAATAGTTTGTCAACTCATGTTTGAGATAATGATGAACAAATTCATGATTGATTTTGATTAGAGATATAGGGATAGAGCTGAAGTTTGTTGTTTGTGAAGAGTTTATGTTGTTGTGAAGATTTCACTTATGTAAGAATGTTTCTTATTTTCAAACTCTTTCATTGATCGTTCATGTCTTCCCATATTTATATAAAATGAGAAGTTTTGATGATCAACTCATAAAAAGAGTTGTTGAACATGTTTTTTCATGTGGCATACGCTCCCCTTGATTGCATAGAGAGAAAGAATGTTCAATTTATTCTTTTGTTGAATCCAGAATGTTCTTGTCGTTCGTCCAAATCGTTATGGAGGTACCAGCCAACTTGACGTGAGGAAAGCACGTGAAAGCAAGTGGTTGCTAGATGTAAATAGCTAGAGTGTGTTTCCAAAAAGCTTGTAGTGACATGCTAGATGTCATATGATGATGTTATGTGCTTATGTCATGTATTATGTCACATAAAGCCTTTATAAGATGCCACTTTTGATGGATCCTTCTTATTTTGCTTAAGGGGTTGATATATTTTAAGGCCCTTATGATGAAATCCTTGTTCTTTTGCTACCATGGATCATGTGCAATAATGTTTTGATGTTTGGTGCTTGCCTTCGAGTCATATGATCTTTTTATTCCTTTGTATTATGAACGGAATGTTCTCATTAGATGACTAAAATATTATGCATGATGTTACTTGATATTGTTCATTTTCCTTTTCTTTTTGAAGATCGAAATCATTCAACTTTTTATTGTTGAATCTTCCTTTAAATGCAAAGGCCTTGTGTGACATATTTGATATGTTTCATTTATGTCATTATTTCATAGGTTATTTATGTCTTCTTTTGGTGAGACAAAAAGAATGTATTTGTTTTGATCTTAATGATTCATATCTTAAATATAACATAAAGCTCATGCTTGTCTTTTAGCTCTTTTGCTTTGACGAGAGTGTTCCATATTCTTTGTATAACCAAAATGTTCTTGTAGGAACATGAGAATGCTTGGATTTCTCATGTTCTCCTAAACACATGTTAAAGTTTAATTCTTAACATTCTTCTTTGATTAAGTCCATCTTGGATGTCTCTCCTTATCCTAGGTTTCTCTTCCATCACATTTATTTCTCCATCTTTTGGTATTATCAAAAAGTATTGGGGATGATAAAAATTGAAGTACAAATGTGGGTAGCAATAACACAAAAATATCATATTATCATATCAAAATAATCAAATTTACATGTAACATACATTGGTAGAAGCTATAAAATCAGTCATTTGACATAATGTCCAAAATATTTCTTGCTTTAGAATATTCTCATGTTGAAGATATTTCTGAATTTTTTAAAGAATGAATCGCTTCAAAGGATAATTCTATGCAAGATGACTTTCTCATTTTAATGGAAATCAATTACATGTATTTCACAAGAATTTGAAAGACATGCATATTCATGTACAATCAAGTATATGGTTGATCTTATATGTAAGTGTGTATGTGTGAGTACTCTTAGGTGCTTATCTTTCAAGTTATCATGCTTAAAAAGATATTATAAACACTGAATATCAGTTTGTAGAGATGTATTTATGCACAAATATATATTTATATATATTTATATGCCATTGATGTTTACATCTCTATTTTTGTCTCCAATTTTTGCAAGTGCGGCAAGGCAGACATTCAACAATGCTTAAACAATTTTCATGTTAAGAACACGTCCAATACAATTTTATGAACAAAATACACTTTTCTTGTTAAGCCATTTTTAAAGTTTATAGCAAAGTAATACATAACATCTTACTAAAGATTAATTATGTATTGTGTTTCTTTCAAAAATCTTTCAAAGATAAATCCTAAATTAGGATCCATTTGAAATCATGTTTAAGGAATGATATTTTAATGAACCATATCAAAAATATTTGCAAAAACCAGATCCAAAATATATTACTTAAGAATCAAGGAATGAATATGTTAATAAACAAACTAGAACAAATTTCATGAATATCTTCAAATTTTAGATCATTATAAAATTTCACAGTTAAGACATTTTTATGATTCAAGTGCAAATCATGTAATGATTTTTCATTTTATGACCAAACTAAAATATTTATATGAACCATAAAAAATGAGAGTAATTCAAATTGCAGTTGATGACGAAAATCTGTTTAGAAATACATTTTAAGAACATCAGAATGACTTCATTTAGGAATGCGAAAAGATGAATTTTTGTTAAGATGATGTTTAATCGTTTAGAATTCATCAAGATATCTCATAAGAGATGAGTGTGAAATGAGGGAATATTTTGCAAAATTTTCTCTTGACACAACATCAACTCGTTCAATTTAGAACACAATAATTCATATTAAATGCATTCTTAACATGTCTTCTTAAAACATAAAGCATAATGCAACAATTTTAATCATAAAATTTGAAAGTTGCTTATATATATTATATCTTTATGAAATGAGTAGGAACAAAGAGTTCAAGAATTGTTGTATTTAGGCTATTAGACATATGCATATACTAGACATCACAAAAATCAATGCATACAATTAAGGTTTAAAGTCACCAATTTTTAGAAATGATTTTATCATGCATTTCTAATTTTAAAAGAATTCAATCATTATTAACATAACATTGGATACAAATTTGAAAATATTATAAACTATTGAAATGAGTGTACCTTTTCAGATGACTTTCCTTACTTTGAGATTAATGAAGAGCGCATGTTAATCATAAGTAACTTTATCTTCTCCTCCTTATTATGTTGTCTTTACATGAGAATTTGTCCCCTTATCATCATAAGAGTCTGTAACACCCATACTAAATTATCTAGAATATTTAGCATGCGTATTAGTCTGATATCGGATACATTAAAATTTACAATAATTAATAAATGTACAAGTCACTGAATGAGTACAATTTGCTCGTTTACATAAATATCCAAATATCACAAAATACAATTTCATATACATATACAAATCTGTCAACCTCCTGAGCTTGCCTTGACGAGCATCTGCACTCCATCCAGCGTCTTCCTGAAGATCTTCATCTGAAAACCACTTGGTAACCTGAAAACCTGCACCAGAAGGATAGGGATGAGACATAATGTCTCAGTGAGCTCCTACCCTACCTACTGTTGGCAACCACAGGGAACCTAGGGTCGCCGTGCCTACCTCGGCAATCTTGGGGAAAACTACGATCGCCAAGTCTTATCTTTACTTATTTCGCGATCAAGGGAAAACCTAGGATCGCGTCATGACTTTATCTTTCTTGTACTTGTCATATACATGATCTTATGCATTTCATACTCTATTCTTATCTTAGTCTTATACATAGTGATCTTGGGGACATCCTATGATCACATCGCGTTCACTAGGAACTATTCATCATGTCTCGTATTACATATAAAAATATACATATTCGTTTCATATTCGTATTCATCTTTACATATCATAAAGTTAGAAGTTAGGGTTGAACAAACAATCATTATCTTGGTTCATTTTACGGAGTGCATCCGGGTGGAGTAACCCCGAAGTACATCTCCCATCATACCGGTGAAAATTCCTATCATATCAGGCTAACACCGGACTCCTCTTATCTTTGTGTAGGCAACCCTCTCGGTGAAGCCCCATCCGGCATAATCCGGAGCCTGCTGGACACAACTTGCATGTAGACAACCCTCTCGGAGAAGTCCCATCCGGCGAATCCCGGAGCCTGCTGGACACGCTTAAATCTTTTAACATACGTGTGGACAATCCTCTCGGTGAAGTCCCATCCGGCGAAACCCGGAGTCTGATGAACACGTTATCAAATTCTTTGTCATTAAATTCTTAACTTAAATTCATATACATATCTTATACGTTCATAATCTTGTGCATATCTAACGCATTCTTAAATATTCATTCTAAAATGCCTAACCTAAGAATAGGTCCTTAACTTAAACATTAATTCTCATCTTAAGTACTTGTAAGTACTTCTAATACTTCCTCTAGCCTTGGCATAATAATGCATTCTTAGGGAGAACAAACTCCCAATTCATAACTTATGAAATTATAGTCTTAAGGTTATTATTCTCATAAGCCTTTGCTTGTTTAGGATTAAACCCAAAACTAGTCCCTTTACTTCTCTTTGTAACTTAGAAAATTAGGTAATCATCTTTCAATGTAGTACTCTTTACCCATCCTATCTTAAATCCATGCCTATCATCAATAAAGAAATGAGTTTGAGAGGATGTGAAATCGGTGGCCGATTTGCATAAATCGGGCCCCGATTTTTGCCGTAAGTTACATGGAAAATGAGCCATAAAATCGGTGGCCGAACTCATGAAATCGGTGGCCGATTTCTTCCTTTGCAGGATTCGATTTCCTGCTTGCTAGGCCAAATCAATCCATTCCAAACATACAAACAGCTTATGGCATAAGTTCTTAAGACATATTGATAGGTAATAACATAGTTTAACATGGAATTAGTAAACAATTAGATTTAAGGGCACAAATCCTAAAATCTATCTCAACTTGCAAATTCTACTAAACTTACTCAAACGGGTACTAAAACCCTGTGGAACTCACCTTGATGTTAGCTTTATTCCTTGCCCAGCTTCTAATCATATCCCAAGCTTGTTCTTCCATTCTCTTCTCTTGGTTCTTCTTCAATTCTCCTTGTTCTTTCCCTTGCTCTATCCTTCCTCTACAAGCTTGCTTGCAATACCTTCCTACAAGATTGGTTGAAACTTACAAGATTGAGGCAAATCAAGGGAGGAGGGCGTGTGGGTTAAAGAGGAAGAGGGAGAGGGCTGGTTTTTGGGGAGAGTAGAAGGGAAGAAAGAAAATGGTGAAAATATCTCCCCTTTTCTTTTTCTTATAATCCTCCTTTTCAAAATAATTACAAGATTGCCATTCCTCTTAATTACAAAAACGCCTTGCTTGTTTCATAAGTTTCTAACACTGTTAACCATCACATTTAAGCGGAATATTACTCTTGTCATATCAAAAATCCCATTAACTGTCAATTTACCAAATTGTCCTTTGCTTAAACATCTCCGATACATCGTCTCAATATTAATAATTATTCGAGTCTTGGGCGGGATGTTACAATCTACCCCCCTTAAAGAAATTTCGTCCTCGAAATTTAGAATCCACTATCATACATGAATTAATCTCACTTACTACTTCCTTCATTAGCCAAGACTCCAGTTCTTCTTACTTATCGGAATCCCTTAGATTCCAACTCTATAAGTCGAATGTATCCGACAATCTTTTCGTTAACTGAAATACTTGATGTGCATCACACAATTCTTGCGTAGCAGAATATGAGGTTATCCGAACCATCGCATCCAACTTGTTGACTATATCCTTGTTCATACACTTCTTGTAACCCAACTAGAGTTATTCAATCCTAACACTTGTGCTGAATATTATAATCTCATCATAGTCCGCGAAATCTTACTTAGACGACATTGGGCTTTCTTATTATCCTCGACGATTCTATTGATTTCTTATAGTCAATCTTTGCCTTATACAACGACATCCTACATATATGGTTTTTCCATTATTATACCATTCTTTAATGAGAATGAAATTACCGCACTAACTTCATTAGACAAATACAAGGAGGAGGCACCTTGGTGTATTACTTTCCATAATCTTAATCATTGCTTCCATCACGGAATTCCTCAAGGACTCGCGAAATCTTACTGATTACCCGCGTTCTGCTTCGATTGATCTACGACGTTACTTATCTTAATAATTTAAAAATCATTCTTCATACTAGGAGTTTGCCAATCTCCCATCGTTCTTGTCACAACTTAGTCTCGCTTTCTTGTCGTAGCATAATGTTTCTACATCGATAAGTCCAAACTCATAGGGGTTTAGTCCAAGTGATGAGTGGCTTAAGTCGTCTCACCTATCATTATACAATATATTTCATAGCATATAACTTATATACATAAGCAAGCACGTGTACACCATACACTGTCTCATCTTTGTCCGATTAACGGGACGTCATTCTTAACCTTAACATATTTGAAACACTACCACATCAATTGGAAATCTTTTCTTACTCTGAACTCATTTCGTAACATCCGGGATTTGCCTTTCAACTGGCTTGCTAGGTTTGCCCCGCCAATGTTACTCATGCTTATTCTTAAGTATACAACAACCTATAATGTAAATTTACGGTTACAATTCATCGGTTTCACAAACTTATTTCTCGTCCTGGACGTCGAATTCAAGATTCTTATTTCCGACAGAAAACTCTACTCGATTGCTACCCAAAAAGCACACTCAGTCTTTAATTCTTCAATCATAACATGAAATTACGTAGCCCTTTACCGTGGACTACGAATAACTTTTTAAGCTACATAAAAGTTCTTCTTCCTTTACTGGTGAACATTAAGTTCAAGACTTCTGAAATCTTCAGCTACTATAGGTTAACATGACATGGTTACCACATGGAATTAAACTCATTCGCCTCTGCATTGTCGTATCTGATCAAGACCTCTATTCAAATATTTCATTCCTCATGGATTTCGAGGTTTAAGGTATTCATCAACTTAATTTCCATAACTCCCCATTAGAACTCATGATACGCTCAAATCGCTTATACTTACTACTATCCTGTATAATAGGAATTAAACACTTAACATCTTCTCATACTTTAAGCCTCAGCTTAGCGTTATTCATTATTCCATTCTTGGATGACTACTCCGCTGCGCCACTCTGATTCTTAACAACTCGAGTTAGAATTGGAGCAATACACCACTATTGATAAATAAAATTTCCTTGACGAATCCTTTTGCTTATTAACTTATAGATATCATAGCAAAATCATCTGCTTAACTTACGGATGGTCATCACCGGACTTTGTGTTTCCTTCCGGGCATGAGCCATGTGCTTACTTTCCTTATTCTGAATTCTATGACTTTCTCATGGTCAGCTCATCATATACTATCATTAAACATTGTGGAAACCTGATTAAAAGCATACTTGAGTCAACTTAAATTCACTCACATCCACTTGTGGCAAATTCCAAAACATTCTATGACTTCTGAAGATTCACATCTTTCGTACACTGAATTTACTAAGGGTTTGAGTCCCGTTACTAAACATTTTATCTTTATCTGTAAGGATTTCATTCCATAATATTTCCGAGACAACTACGGTCTCCATAACTCTATCATGCCCCTTAAGTTGCTCTTCAAGTTCCTTCGGAAACAACCCGTCTAAAAACAATTTCAATCTCTTACCGGTTCTCTTGAGCGTCCAGACATAAGTTACGTCTCTTCGAGTGTCCGCTCAAACGATCTTAAACTTTTGCACATTACCATAATCTATTGGATTCCTCCAGTCACTTGTTACTGGATTCACAATCCAAAACTCGATTCTTAACATTTGAGTAATTTTGCATATAGTTGAACAGCCAGAAGTCTATACTTTATTACCGCCCTCAGAACTTATCTACACGGGGTGATCTTCTTTCAGCTTCTTGAATATTCGTGGAAGAAAACTCTTCGGTTAAAAACATATAACGCCGTTACTCTAATCACAATCTTAACATTTCATATAAAGGACGACCTTCCATATAATAAATATCATATAATTTTTCTCGGCTAAGATTCCGATTATCCTTCAAAACTGGTTTACTTTACTCTTGTGATATCTTAAACTTGCATTCTCCAACCAATCGAGGAAATTCAATACGGTTCATCCAATCAAGGGTGTTCAACTTAATTCGTCCATTAGTACACTAAATTCCAATCTAGCTTAGCTTATTTCTAATCTTCTTACTATTAGGACACATCCGAATATCTGATTCACGCTTTGTGTCGCGTCGAATTTCGGATGTCAAGCTATTGGGGAAGCTTTGAATCACTAATTCTAAATTACGACTGAACTTTTAATTTTTCGGGGAAAAAAGGAAAAAAGTTCTAAATTACCTTGAGAAAAGATTTTAGGTTCGAAAGTCGATTATGCGAGGGGAAGGTATTAGCACCCCTCACATCCATTGTACTCAACGGGAACCTCTTAGTCGGCTTAGGCTTAAAATGGTTCGATGTTTTACTTACGTGTTTAAATGTGTATAAAAGGAAATATATAAAAGACATAATGCGGGATAAAGAAAGAGATAAAAACAAACGAAAAGGGAAAAACAAGTTTTTTATTAATGGGCTTGACAAGATGTCGATCTTGCTCCTACGTATCTCCCGGTAGTCGGAGAATTCAAAGCGTACGTAGTTCTTTGGTAGAAAAACGTTTGTATGTTGATTCGTTTTAGTTAAAAAAAAGGTTTGATCGCGTCCGAGCGAAAAAGTTTGAAAAAAAAAGAAAAGTGTAATGAAATTAAATGTCAACTGTTCGGGTTGTTGCCGAACTGGCCATTGACGACAAGAAAGTAAAAGTCAGCTGCTCGGGTTGTTGCCGAGCTGGCCACTGACGACAATGCATGAAAATAAATGATTTGATGAAAAAGTTTTACGCTCGGACGTGAGCAAAGGTTTTAAAAACGTATGAAGACGTACAAAGTTTTAAAATGGTGAAAGATGGACGCTAGGCGATAAGCTCGCGCGAGGCGTGAATGTTTTTTAAAATAAAGACAAACGCACTGAGGCGAAAAATTCGCGCAAGGCGTAAAAAGGTTAAAATAAAACGCGCAAGGCGCGAAAGGTTCGGATTGACCTCGAGGGTCAAGAAAAGGGTAAAAATGGCCACAAGGGGGCCAATGGAAAGTTTAGCGTACTTGACGCGTCAAGGGTGGAATGACGATTGCCCGAGCGACGAGACATACGTCACGCATTCGTGCAATCGAGGTTTGGGGAGACATACGTCAAGCCATTCCCGTTTCATTCAAGTTTGGTTTTGTCACTCGGAGGAACCTCAAAGGGAACCAAAGCTTTAAAAGGATACATGTAAAAGAAAAGAAAACACGAACAAATTTGTTGTTCGATTTTATTTAAAATCATGAACGTGACTTGTTGCCTAAGCTATTGAAACTCAAGAACAAGTTTGGTTCAAGTTTGAATGGCAACCACAATCACAAAACATGCAAAACGTTGGAAAGCTCACAAGTTCGGCCTAATTCGAGCTTGGTTAAAAAGAGTGAGCAAACTTGGCTTAAGTTCACGTTTAGATTGAAAATCATGAACAACATGGTTGTTCAAGCTTGTTTTGAAATAGACGAACTTAGCTTGTTGCTCAAACTTGGTTTTTGAAAATATTAAGAACATAACTTGTTTCACAAGTTATTCAAAATTTGTCGCACGAACTTGTGAAATCTTCAAAGTTGTGCATGATTATGAGTTGGGTTTGGACCAAAATGGTTTTAAACCTCTTTAGGTTCTGAATCAAGGGCTAGAATCCCAAAAATTTGGCATTTGAATGCCTGATTCATGTTCTGAATTTCACATACTTCGCAGAGCAACCAGAACTTGGCTCTGCGAAGTCAGGTTCTGATGTGTTCGCAGTGCGAGCAAGGCTTGGCTCTGCGAAGTATGCGAATTTCTTAACTCAGAAGCTGTTTCTGAACAGAAGTTCAGAAACTGCTTCTAAGCAAGATTCAGAACCTAAAGGAGGTTAAGAAACTTGATAAAAAGGAAGAAAAAAGGGTATAAAAACACAGTTTTAAAGCTTGGCCCCTTTGAGGTCCTTTTTGAGGCTCAAAGGAGGTTTTGGTTCACAAAACAAAATTGGACATAACAAGATATGTAAACAGCATATACAATAGAAAAGAAAGGTTATAGGAGACTTACAGAACTCCTAGCAATGCTTGAATAAAACTGGAAGTAGCTTGCTTGCTTGGTGAGGGGTTATGAACAAGGTTCAAAGTGTTTGTGATGGACTGATTTTGTGTTGCAATGCAAGGGATTTTTGGTGTGAATTTCGTGTGTGTTAGCTCTCTGAAATGGTATGTTTTTGACTGGTTTTTTATGTGTTCAAATTGTGTGTGATCCTTATGCCTTGCCCTTCCTTTTATAGGCATAAATGCAAATCTTTGCAATGATGAACAATGATGAATAAAATCCTAAAACACTAGCTGATCATGAGCTAAACTCAGGCTAGATCACTTTGCATTTAATGCTAATGGATAGAACTTGCTTTGCCTTGTGCCAAGGGGCAAGGTCTTGACTGATCTCAGCCACAAATGCCATTGATTCTAGAAGGTAATGATGGTAAAAACCGTAAAACAGGGCAGCTGCAAAAGGGATGATTCTTGGGATCAATCCTTGCAATCTTGGGGGGTCAAACAATCAAAACGTGTACTGCCATGTACAGGGAGATTGGGGGAATCAAAATCAGCATGTGGGCTTATGTGTGGGAGGAGAAATTCAGGTCAAAACAGGGCATGTCACACAGCTTTTTTGCAACATAAACCACTTGGGATTGACTGCTTTTGGTAGGGAAAAAGAGAAGGAAATGGATCAAGCAGCTGGCTGGCATGTTTAGGTTGGGTGAGGGGTCAATTTTGGGGGACAAAATCTGACCAAGGATAGCCAATTTGTTTGATCACATGAGAGGTTGGAAGAAAGTTCTTCTTTCCTTTTGCCTTTAATGTCACACATTAAATCTTGCCTTGCTGCACCAAATCAGTCACAAAATAGCAAGAATACAAGTAATAATGCTACTAATGATAATTGTAGTTGAAAGCAAAAAAGATAAACAACTATATAAAAATCTGCAGAATTTTCGCAGAGATCGCAGTGCGAAGGTGAGTTCGCACTGCGAACTTCACTTTTTTTTTTATTTTTTTGTATAAAAATAAAAGGTTAAAAATGGGGAAATAAATAATAAAAAACAATAATTTTGAAAATGCAAATGGCAAAAAAATGAATAAAATAGTAATGACAATAATAATGAAAATGATGATAATTAATAAAACTTAATAATATTAAAAGATAAAAACTAAACTAATAGTAATAAAATAATAATGATATTATTAAAGGAAAATAAAATAACATAACAATAATAATATTAAGGATAATGATGATGATATAAAATATTATAGCAATAATAAAAATAATAAAAGGTAAAAAATAAATAATGAGATAATAAAAATATAACACCCATAAAAAATATAAGTCAAAAAATGGGGTATGACAGATGCCCCTATTTAAGTTTCTTCGTCCCGGAGGTTGAAAATGTGATTTGAAATGGACGGGCCGAAGGGACTTAAATATAGAGTACGCCATTTTTTGACTAAATATTTTCCCGAGTTATAAATGCTATAAATGCATGCAATGCAAATGTTATGAATGCTTGTAGTGTAACTATGGATGCAAAAGATAATAAAAAGGAAGACTACACTGGGGACAGGTGTCAGCTATTCGGGTGGTCACCGAACTGCCACTGACAACAAAGAATGAAAAGGTAAATGCCAGCTGTTCGGGTTGCTGCCGAACTGGCCACTGGCGACAAAAGAATGAAAAGAATGTCAACTGTTCGGATGTTGCCGAACTTGCCATTGACGACGGGAAAATAAAATGTCAACTGTTCGGATGTTGCCGAACTTGCCATTGACGACAGAAAATAAAATGTCAACTGTTCGGATGTTGCCGAACTTGCCATTGACGACGGGAAAATAAAATGTCAACTGTTCGGATGTTGCCGAACTTGCCATTGACGACAGAAAATAAAATGTCAACTGTTCGGATGTTGCCGAACTTGCCATTGACGACATGAAAATAAAATGTCAAAGAGGTCAGCTGTTCGGATGGTTACCGAACTTGCCACTGACGATACTGGGGATGCGGCTGACAAGCCGTTCCTTACAAAAAATGCCCCTTCAATCGGGGAGAAAGAATGCACAAGCTGTTCATTGAAGAACTTGCCACTTGGCACAACACTGGGGAGTACGCGCAAGCTGTTCATTAAAGAACTGCCACTTGGCGTAAAGACTTGACAAAAAGAAAGACGCGCAAGCTGTTCGTTTGAACTGCAACTTGGCGTAAAAGGATGACATCTCTGAACCAGAAGGACTGGGGATGACACTGGGAAAAAAGAATTCACGAATTGCTCGCGATTGTTTGGTGAGACTCATGATGGTTAGAAATAACCATGTATGACATGCTGTATGCATATGTATGAATGCATGAATGTACGACTGTCATTGAGGACGTCATGTGAGGGATGAATTTGTATTGGGGATACCCAACTTGTTTGTTAAGGAATTGCCCCTGGATGTGAGATGCATGCTAATGAATGATTATGATATGCTGCATGAATTATGCTGACCTGGGGGATGACAGACATCACGTGGGACGCTGGGGAATTATGGTTTGAATGCCGAGCAAAATCGGGCTTGGATGATGGGACTCCACTGGGGGTATGCCAATAAGATTGGGCTTCGCTCGTGAATTCACTGGGGATATAAAGATCATTTTGGAAGCATGATCGATATCCAGCTTTTGATGCCAATGGTAATTGGGCTTGTGAGAATAGAACAAATATTGACTTCCTGGGGAGTTTGTTAATCCACTGGGGATTGTACTAATCCGCTGGGAAGAAGAACTGGCGATTCCGCTGGGAATGCTTACGCTTTGGTTGGCAAGTCCTTGCCTGAATTGTCCTTTTGGGCTCTTAACTCACTGGGGAATTTCCGATTAATTCATCGAGGATTCTGCTGGGGAATTTGGTGCGAAAGACTAACTCGTGCTGGGGATACACAAGCCGTTTGTTAAAGAACTGCCCCTTGGTATAAGAATATGATGAAGGATGCACAAGCCGTTCGTTTAAAGAACTGCCACTTGGCATAAAGAGGGAGTTGACATCACTAGACTATACAGACTAGGGATGATACCTGACTGATTTGGTTGATAAAAGCTTGGCGACCTATGAACAAAGGTTGTTCAAATTACTGAAAAAAAAGAAAATGTTTTGTTTGTTTTCTTTTTTTTGTTTGGTTTGGAAGGACAAGGTCCTTTGCCTACATACCCGAATGGGATCAAAACCGATGTAGTTCGGGCTCTCGCCCGGGTACGACTGACAAACTTGGTGAGACAAGATTAGACTGGTAAAATGAAAAGTGGACCGACGTCACATTGCAAACACTCGGTAACCTTAATGGGGATGATGCCACATGGGATACATCCAACTACTGACGGGGTAAAGTCGTAACCATTGATGAGGAACACATACCTCCCGGGGAGATTGTTTTAATCCACTAGGGGATGTGATTGGATGCCGAGCGAGGTCGGACTTTTTGATTGGTTGCCGAGCGAGGTCGGGCTTTGGTTGGTTGCCGAGCGAGGTCGGGCTTTGGTAAGGTGCCGAGCGAGGTCGGGCTTTGGTAAGGTGCCGAGCGAGGTCGGGCTTTGGTTGGTTGCTGAGCGAGGTCGGGCTTTGATTGGATGCCGAGCGAGGTCGGGCTTTTTATGGGATGCCGAGCGAGGTTGGGCTTTTGATGGGATGCCGAGCGAGGTCGGGCTTTTGATGTGATTGTGTTTGTAAGGGCCAATGAAAATTGGGCTTTTGTTATGATCGGGTGCCAAGCATGGTTGGGCTTTGTGAATTGCTTTTGGGAGTGCCAATGACAATTGGGTTTTTTGTTGGAAATTGTGAGGAATGCCAATGACGACTGGGCTTTTTGTGAATTTCGGGGGGAATGCCAAGCATGGTTGGGCCTTGTTTGAAATTGTGGGTGCCAATGAGAATTAGGCTTGGTTTGAGTATGTTACCAAGCATGGTTGGGTTTTGGGATGTGGGAATGCCAATGAAAATTGGGCTTTTTGATTGGTTGCCGAGCGAGGTCGGACTTTGGTTAGAAATTGTATTTGTGTGTGCCAATGAAAATTGGGCTTTTGGGTGAGATTCCACTGGGGAAATGCCAATGAATATTGGGCCTTGGTTCGCCAATGATTATTGGGCTTGGTTTTGGGTAGGCAATTTTGATGTTCCAAGGTTGCACTAAACAGAAAGTTTATATCATACAGCTTAAGTTAAAAACATGTTTATCGATGAACCATGCCTATCACACATTTAAGTAAAAAAACAAATTGAATATTAATGTGGGGGGTATTGAACACTCACCCGGCAAGTTTGCTAACATTCCGATCGAGTTATATGTCCATCTAATCATCGTTTCTAAAAGCATGAAAGCATTGATCACAAGGTCTTTGAGGGTTGTAATTTGGCTGGGTTACAAAAGAAATGTCATATGTGGGGAAATTGAATTCAAAAGGCCAAGAAAGGAACATTCTTTCTAATTACACACCTCCTCCTTATTTCACACATAACTTTTGGCAATTTGCAAATACTTTTGTTTGATCTTGACAACCTTTTGATTTACTGATTTTTCTCTTTTTTCTTTCTCTTTTGAGATTTCTTGATTTGTTTTTCTTTCTTTTTCTCTTTTTTTTTGTTGTCAAGATCAAATAAGAAATTCACCAATTGTTTGATACACACAACCTCCCTTTTTCAACTTAATTCAAGATGATACCCTAATTGAATGTTCCTTCCTCCTTCGGCATGGGACAATAATCATGAAGGCTAAGGGTTCAAAATGGAAGAAAAATATCAGAATTCCAAATGATTTAACTATGAACTGAATTTTTTTACAAACTTCGGCAATTTCATTAAGCAATTGAGCTTATGAAAGTTGGCAGTTCATAGTTAATGATTCTGATTTATTAGGCTCAAAGGGGTTAACAAATGCTCACTTCTCACAGGGTGGGCTATTTGTGGTCAAGTGTTTTTACTCATATAAAAAAAAAATGCCTTGATCCTATCAATGCTTTCATACAATCTAAAACAACGTTCAGATTTAACATAACAAAATCGAGTTAAACAAAAAATGCCGGTCTCCTGCATATGTAAATGATTTTGAGGATTCCTCACATTTTTGGCTGGTCCTAAATGATTCATAGAATAAACACATTAAAAACGCAAATTGTATGATATAACTTTTGTATTAATGCTTGTCAATGCGAACTGTATTGGATGCCGAGCAAGGTCGGGCTTTTGTTGTTTGTGCCAATGATGATTGGACTTTTGTTAAATGGGGAAAAGGCCGCAGTAGCCTGGGGGAGGGTAACCTCGGTTTGAGGTACCGAAATCTCTTGAAGAGTAGTGGGGATAAGGATGAATTCCTCACCAAAGTGGAACGGCATGCCCCATGTACAACCGGGGCCTATTGTTATATGCGTGGGTTGCTCTGGGACGACGATCCACTTTTCTTGAAGGGTTGACACATAGTGTTGCGAACGAAATGCAAACACTGAAGACTCAATGCGGATTGTAAGAAATCCTTGGTAAGAAGGGAATCGAGTTTTGGACTCGAAGACAAATGTATGCATGATATGAATGATGTAAATGTAAATGCATGCGATGTATATGACAAAAATATGCCCCTTCTTTTTTTGAAAATGCATATGCAAAAATCATTTTTATGAATGTAAATGTATGGCATGCATATGGTATGGTATGTATGATCAAAATTTCCCCCATCCTCACGTGTAGGCTCTAAAGGTAAGATTTCCTAAGAAGAGGTCCCTAGAGTCATCGATCTCACATGGAATTAGGGTTGTCTATGGACATACGTCGACATGACTTCAATTAATTCCATATGAAAATCTCCTCTAAGCGGGGTTGGGCATCCTACCTCACGGACATACGTCAACGCGGGCTTCCGCACACAACCTCCTTCTAACTTAGTTTTCTCTCGAGCTCGGGTAGAGAGCCTCACACGTCCGGCATTAACCCGAACAATGTGGAGTAACATCGCTCAAGTAACCCCCACAATTGAGATATATATGAATATGAGGCAAAATGATATATAAAGGTAAAACATAAAGAATAAACAAATAAATGACAAGAAATATAAACACGTAAGTAAAATGAAGCAAATTAGCCTAAAAGCCGACTGAGATAGGCTTGACTTGTTTATGCACAAACAAAGTGTTTAATGCATTTCCCCAGTGAAGTCGCCATTTCTGTTCACAAAAATATTTTTGTGAAAAGAAATGGTGACGAACTCAACTAGAGATATCCAACAAACTCCCTAGTGAAGTCGCCATTTCTGTCGCGTCGAATTTCGGATGTCAAGCTATTGGGGAAGCTTTGAATCACTAATTCTAAATTACGACTGAACTTTTAATTTTTCGGGGAAAAAAGGAAAAAAGTTCTAAATTACCTTGAGAAAAGATTTTAGGTTCGAAAGTCGATTATGCGAGGGGAAGGTATTAGCACCCCTCACATCCGTTGTACTCAACGGGAACCTCTTAGTCGGCTTAGGCTTAAAATGGTTCGATGTTTTACTTACGTGTTTAAATGTGTATAAAAGGAAATATATAAAAGACATAATGCGGGATAAAGAAAGAGATAAAAACAAACGAAAAGGGAAAAACAAGTTTTTTATTAATGGGCTTGACAAGATGTCGATCTTGCTCCTACGTATCTCCCGGTAGTCGGAGAATTCAAAGCGTACGTAGTTCTTTGGTAGAAAAACGTTTGTATGTTGATTCGTTTTAGTTAAAAAAAAGGTTTGATCGCGTCCGAGCGAAAAAGTTTGAAAAAAAAAGAAAAGTGTAATGAAATTAAATGTCAACTGTTCGGGTTGTTGCCGAACTGGCCATTGACGACAAGAAAGTAAAAGTCAGCTGCTCGGGTTGTTGCCGAGCTGGCCACTGACGACAATGCATGAAAATAAATGATTTGATGAAAAAGTTTTACGCTCGGACGTGAGCAAAGGTTTTAAAAACGTACGAAGACGTACAAAGTTTTAAAATGGTGAAAGATGGACGCTAGGCGCTAAGCTCGCGCGAGGCGTGAATGTTTTTTAAAATAAAGACAAACGCACTGAGGCGAAAAATTCGCGCAAGGCGTAAAAAGGTTAAAATAAAACGCGCAAGGCGCGAAAGGTTCGGATTGACCTTGAGGGTCAAGAAAAGGGTAAAAATGGCCACAAGGGGGCCAATGGAAAGTTTAGCGTACTAGACGCGTCAAGGGTGGAATGACGATTGCCCGAGCGACGAGACATACGTCACGCATTCGTGCAATCGAGGTTTGGGGAGACATACGTCAAGCCATTCCCGTTTCATTCAAGTTTGGTTTTGTCACTCGGAGGAACCTCAAAGGGAACCAAAGCTTTAAAAGGATACATGTAAAAGAAAAGAAAACACGAACAAATTTGTTGTTCGATTTTATTTAAAATCATGAACGTGACTTGTTGCCTAAGCTATTGAAACTCAAGAACAAGTTTGGTTCAAGTTTGAATGGCAACCACAATCACAAAACATGCAAAACGTTGGAAAGCTCACAAGTTCGGCCTAATTCGAGCTTGGTTAAAAAGAGTGAGCAAACTTGGCTTAAGTTCGCGTTTAGATTGAAAATCATGAACAACATGGTTGTTCAAGCTTGTTTTGAAATAGACGAACTTAGCTTGTTGCTCAAACTTGGTTTTTGAAAATATTAAGAACATAACTTGTTTCACAAGTTATTCAAAATTTGTCGCACGAACTTGTGAAATCTTCAAAGTTGTGCATGATTATGAGTTGGGTTTGGACCAAAATGGTTTTAAACCTCTTTAGGTTCTGAATCAAGGGCTAGAATCCCAAAAATTTGGCATTTGAATGCCTGATTCATGTTCTGAATTTCACATACTTCGCAGAGCAACCAGAACTTGGCTCTGCGAAGTCAGGTTCTGATGTGTTCGCAGTGCGAGCAAGGCTTGGCTCTGCGAAGTATGCGAATTTCTTAACTCAGAAGCTGTTTCTGAACAGAAGTTCAGAAACTGCTTCTAAGCAAGATTCAGAACCTAAAGGAGGTTAAGAAACTTGATAAAAAGGAAGAAAAAAGGGTATAAAAACACAGTTTTAAAGCTTGGCCCCTTTGAGGTCCTTTTTGAGGCTCAAAGGAGGTTTTGGTTCACAAAACAAAATTGGACATAACAAGATATGTAAACAGCATATACAATAGAAAAGAAAGGTTATAGGAGACTTACAGAACTCCTAGCAATGCTTGAATAAAACTGGAAGTAGCTTGCTTGCTTGGTGAGGGGTTATGAACAAGGTTCAAAGTGTTTGTGATGGACTGATTTTGTGTTGCAATGCAAGGGATTTTTGGTGTGAATTTCGTGTGTGTTAGCTCTCTGAAATGGTATGTTTTTGACTGGTTTTTTATGTGTTCAAATTGTGTGTGATCCTTATGCCTTGCCCTTCCTTTTATAGGCATAAATGCAAATCTTTGCAATGATGAACAATGATGAATAAAATCCTAAAACACTAGCTGATCATGAGCTAAACTCAGGCTAGATCACTTTGCATTTAATGCTAATGGATAGAACTTGCTTTGCCTTGTGCCAAGGGGCAAGGTCTTGACTGATCTCAGCCACAAATGCCATTGATTCTAGAAGGTAATGATGGTAAAAACTGTAAAACAGGGCAGCTGCAAAAGGGATGATTCTTGGGATCAATCCTTGCAATCTTGGGGGGTCAAACAATCAAAACGTGTACTGCCATGTACAGGGAGATTGGGGGAATCAAAATCAGCATGTGGGCTTATGTGTGGGAGGAGAAATTCAGGTCAAAACAGGGCATGTCACACAGCTTTTTTGCAACATAAACCACTTAGGATTGACTGCTTTTGGTAGGGAAAAAGAGAAGGAAATGGATCAAGCAGCTGGCTGGCATGTTTAGGTTGGGTGAGGGGTCAATTTTGGGGGACAAAATCTGACCAAGGATAGCCAATTTGTTTGATCACATGAGAGGTTGGAAGAAAGTTCTTCTTTCCTTTTGCCTTTAATGTCACACATTAAATCTTGCCTTGCTGCACCAAATCAGTCACAAAATAGCAAGAATACAAGTAATAATGCTACTAATGATAATTGTAGTTGAAAGCAAAAAAGATAAACAACTATATAAAAATCTGCAGAATTTTCGCAGAGATCGCAGTGCGAAGGTGAGTTCGCACTGCGAACTTCACTTTTTTTTGATTTTTTTGTATAAAAATAAAAGGTTAAAAATGGGGAAATAAATAATAAACAATAATAATAATAATGATGAAAATGCAAATGGCAAAAAAATGAATAAAATAGTAATGACAATAATAATGAAAATGATGATAATTAATAAAACTTAATAATATTAAAAGATAAAAACTAAACTAATAGTAATAAAATAATAATGATATTATTAAAGGAAAATAAAATAACATAACAATAATAATATTAAGGATAATGATGATGATATAAAATATTATAGCAATAATAAAAATAATAAAAGGTAAAAAATAAATAATGAGATAATAAAAATATAACACCCATAAAAAATATAAGTCAAAAAATGGGGTATGACACTTTGACATGCACATATCTTATTATCATCACTTTTCATCCATCTTCTCTTCTTAATTCCCAAATCTAGCACCTATGGTTCGGGAGGTGCGGCTGATCTGATGAGGTTAAATTTACTTGTGATTCATGCTCAAAGACCACACTTGAGTGGTTAGCTTCATCTGTCCACATAAATCACTTAGTCCATAATTAATTCTCTTAACTGTCCGGACATTCAAATCTCATCCCATTCAAGTTCGATTCTTCAACTCTGTACTCAGAATTGTTACTTAGTCCACACTTCACTTTAACTTCTCAAACTGCGGTTCCCATCAAGGTTCTACGTCATTTCCTAGAGCATTCCATGATTCCTTAATCCTTATGTCTTCCGCAGACGAGGCATCGTCCAACGATGCGTCCAACTGGGTTGAGGCGCTTCACCTCACTGTTAAATATCCTTTATGTCTCTAAGACCTTGCCACTATCAGGCTTCATCACTTTACAGTTTGATGGCCACCATTTGGCGTTGATTACTTCTTTGCTAAATCCGTCTTAAAATCCGACACCTTAATCTTCGTCTTACATACACTTCATTCCTCCTTGGTCACATTCAGCTCTCAGACATTTATCCTAACTGTCATATACTAGATTGAGTTGATCAGGCTCAACTAGATGTGACCTTTAGAACAATATCCGGAACCCAATGGTCCCACTACTTTTATTGAAACTTTAATGACCCAAGGCACGGTCTGAATCGACCTGCTCTGATACCAATTGTAACACCCATACTAAATTATCTAGAATATTTAGCATGCGTATTAGTCTGATATCGGATACATTAAAATTTACAATAATTAATAAATGTACAAGTCACTGAATGAGTACAATTTGCTCATTTACATAAATATCCAAATATCACAAAATACAATTTCATATACATATACAAATCTGTCAACCTCCTGAGCTTGCCTTGACGAGCATCTGCACTCCATCCAGCGTCTTCCTGAAGATCTTCATCTGAAAACCACTTGGTAACCTGAAAACCTGCACCAGAAGGATAGGGATGAGACATAATGTCTCAGTGAGCTCCTACTCTACCTACTGTTGGCAACCACAGGGAACCTACGGTCGCCGTGCCTACCTCGGCAATCTTGGGGAAAACTACGATCGCCAAGTCTTATCTTTACTTATTTCGCGATCAAGGGAAAACCTAGGATCGCGTCATGACTTTATCTTTCTTGTACTTGTCATATACATGATCTTATGCATTTCATACTCTATTCTTATCTTAGTCTTATACATAGTGATCTTGGGGACATCCTATGATCACATCGCGTTCACTAGGAACTATTCATCATGTCTCGTATTACATATAAAAATATACATATTCGTTTCATATTCGTATTCATCTTTACATATCATAAAGTTAGAAGTTAGGGTTGAACAAACAATCATTATCTTGGTTCATTTTACGGAGTGCATCCGGGTGGAGTAACCCCGAAGTACATCTCCCATCATACCGGTGAAAATTCCTATCATATCAGGCCAACACCGGACTCCTCTTATCTTTGTGTAGGCAACCCTCTCGGTGAAGCCCCATCCGGCATAATCCGGAGCCTGCTGGACACAACTTGCATGTAGACAACCCTCTCGGAGAAGTCCCATCCGGCGAATCCCGGAGCCTGCTGGACACGCTAAAATCTTTTAACATACGTGTGGACAATCCTCTCGGCGAAGTCCCATCCGGCGAAACCCGGAGTCTGATGAACACGTTATCAAATTCTTTGTCATTAAATTCTTAACTTAAATTCATATATATATCTTATACGTTCATAATCTTGTGCATATCTAACGCATTCTTAAATATTCATTCTAAAATGCCTAACCTAAGAATAGGTCCTTAACTTAAACATTAATTCTCATCTTAAGTACTTGTAAGTACTTCTAATACTTCCTCTAGCCTTGGCATAATAATGCATTCTTAGGGAGAACAAACTCCCAATTCATAACTTATGAAATTATAGTCTTAAGGTTATTATTCTCATAAGCCTTTGCTTGTTTAGGATTAAACCCAAAACTAGTCCCTTTACTTCTCTTTGTAACTTAGAAAATTAGGTAATCATCTTTCAATGTAGTACTCTTTACCCATCCTATCTTAAATCCATGCCTATCATCAATAAAGAAATGAGTTTGAGAGGATGTGAAATCGTTGGCCGATTTGCATAAATCGGGCCCCGATTTTTGCCGTAAGTTACATGGAAAATGAGCCATAAAATCGGTGGCCGAACTCATGAAATCGGTGGCCGATTTCTTCCTTTGCAGGATTCGATTTCCTGCTTCCTAGGCCAAATCAATCCATTCCAAACATACAAACAGCTTATGGCATAAGTTCTTAAGACATATTGATAGGTAATAACATAGTTTAACATGGAATTAGTAAACAATTAGATTTAAGGGCACAAATCCTAAAATCTATCTCAACTTGCAAATTCTACTAAACTTACTCAAACGGGTACTAAAACCCTGTGGAACTCACCTTGATGTTAGCTTTAATCCTTGCCCAGCTTCTAATCATAACCCAAGCTTGTTCTTCCATTCTCTTCTCTTGGTTCTTCTTCAATTCTCCTTGTTCTTTCCCTTGCTCTAACCTTCCTCTACAAGCTTGCTTGCAATACCTTCCTACAAGATTGGTTGAAACTTACAAGATTGAGGCAAATCAAGGGAGGAGGGCGTGTGGGTTAAAGAGGAAGAGGGAGAGGGCTGGTTTTTGGGGAGAGTAGAAGGGAAGAAAGAAAATGGTGAAAATATCTCCCCTTTTCTTTTTCTTATAATCCTCCTTTTCAAAATAATTACAAGATTGCCATTCCTCTTAATTACAAAAACGCCTTGCTTGTTTCATAAGTTTCTAACACTGTTAACCATCACATTTAAGCGGAATATTACTCTTGTCATATCAAAAATCCCATTAACTGACAATTTACCAAATTGTCCTTTGCTTAAACATCTCCGATACATCGTCTCAATATTAATAATTATTCGAGTCTTGGGAGGGATGTTACAGAGTCTTTATTCCTCCTTTTCATTATTCAAGCTTGACTTCTTTAATGACTCATGATCATTTTTAGCATTAGATTATGGGATATCTTCTTTCAAATCGAAGTTCCCTTATGATCATTGTTAGCAATATTATTTTCAGTCTTTTCTATTGCTTGAGCAGCAACAAGTTGAGTGGAACTTTCTCTAGTGTAGGCTTCCTGCTTCTCATCATAGGAGTTCGGAGTAACTTAAACTACAGATATACCCTGATCTTGCTCATTGAAATGATCAACCTTCTCATCTCATAAGAATGATTTTTGTTCTTCTCTTTCTCTTGCAAGCTCTTTCATATAGATTTTTGAGAACTTGGTCATTCAATCATTACTTCAGACCAACCTTAATATACCTTGAATATAATAAAGTGAACGAGATATATGATGGTCGGATTTAGGCAAGTGTACCAAATCGCTTACCAAGTAATAAAGTGATAAGTAGAGTATCGTATCCACAGGGATTGTCGTTTCAACCAAACAATTCGCGTTACTTATTTGGGAACAAATAAAAATAAAAGAAATAAGGGTTTAGAGTCTTGCAAAGTTAATTTGTTGCAACAGAGCAAAGTTTACCTGTTTTGATTGCAGAATGTTAGCGACGGTTAGGATTCTTCAAATTCCCTCTATTTAATTGTTGGAATTACGTAACAGGCAAGTCTTATTCATGTTATTAATGGTTATCTATCTAAGTGATGAGTTCGTGGGGTTTTACTACCTATCAGTTGTCAAGTTGCACCTACTGATCACACGGGAATGGTACGTGTGGGGCCCTACTCTTTCAGAGATATGGGCTCATTCCCCTCCAGCTATCGAGTTGCACCTGCTGATCACACGGACGTATGTGTGGGGTCTTACTCTCTCAGAGGTAATTGAAACATAAACTTAAATTAGCATTCATAAATTTCGATCAGTGTAGTTCCAATGTTCTTAAAGGTTCGCTCATCTATGAATCTTAGAAGCACATAGCACACTCTCCCTCTCAGTAGTTCTACAAAGGGGCAGCCCTATCAGCATCTACCTTACCAAGGTGAGAGAAGAGTGGAGTTACTGGGCTGATTTAAGTCGTGAAGTCACTTGTTTCCTTAATTACTAACTAGTTACTGTAAGACCTTGATCCCCAAGAACATTTATAAAGCGATAAATCACACATTATCATACATCAAGGTCTCACTACTCAACATACATCTCATATAAATATCCAATATAAAAATTTCAACAATTATATTCATAGCACAACGGAATTAAAATCATAACTCAAATGTCATGTCTCGGATCATAACATAATATCTCAACATAATAATAACATCAGTTTCGATCTTAAAGATCTCATGGCATCAAATAAATATAAGGTAAAATCCCAAAATCCTAGATCAGATCTTTTAATCTAGACTCCATAAGAAAGCAATAACATGAGTAGGCATCCCACCGTCCTCATCAAACTCACAAGCAATAGCTACTCCTCAACCTACACGTCTACATCACAAGGATGAGGCGACAAAAGTCATTGGGGGTAAGATATACGTTCAACATAAAGGATTAATAAACGCACGTAAGTTTAGGCAAAACAACAACATCATCATCAATGCATAAACAAACATCACAATATGCCTAGTTCTCATCTTAGAAACATGCACATTATAATCACATTCAATTACAAGTTTGGTTGCCCTATACTTCAAATTAAGATCATCAAGTATACACAACGTATATTCGTCATCAATCAATCACCAAGTAATCATCAAGATTAATCATATCAATATCTCAACAAAATCCTCATAATGTACATAACACATTCTCATCAATAAGTCATCATCAAATCAAGTCATAACAACCTCATCGCATCACAATCATCAATTATGCAGTTACCACTTAGATGTACAATTTCACACCAATACATTGCCACATACGACTCATTATGTATATGCAATGCGCCTAACGACTCTACATGCATGTGGTATCGGGTTGGATATCGGAATTATTTTACCGAGTGATCCCATCGTCGCTGGACTTGACTCATGAATGAATGCATGTACATATATTATGACTCAACATCATGTACATACATATGACTCAACACCAACATCATTAACATTATCATATATTTTTTCATATGATCATCGTCGCTTAATACATCATCATCAAACATTATCATATATTCTTTCATATGATCATCGTCGCTTATCATATATCATATATCATCTTCACGTATCAAATAACATTGTCGCTTATCAAACATTAACATGTCATTCACACCATAACATCACATCGTCATTTAACTTCACTCACATCATCACAACACACACATAACAAACAAGGTTGCATTAACACATTAATTCATCATCATTCTTCACCATTCATACCTCATTACTTATTTATTAAGTCCTCATTCATTTCATAACTTAATTCAAGACAATTTATAAGTCCGTTTCAACCAATTAGCTTCTAAACTTCCTTATACTTAAGTCCAAGTTAATTCAATCAATTACATCATAATTAAACACTCATAGATCATGTTTAGGTGTTTAGGACCCAACACATGCCTTATAAACCTTTTAAAAACGATAAAAATGAAGTTTCGAGCTACAGGTAGAAATGCACGGACGTGCGACCCTATGTCGAGACTTACGCACGGTCCGTGTGTATAGGGCGCATGGTCGTGCGTGTTGCGCAGACCAGAAAAGCTGATTTTTGCATTTTCGGCGTAAAAATCTCATTTTAACAACACCTTTCGATCCCAAATGCACCAAACTCGATTAAAATCATTTACCCAACATTACTTACTCAATTACCCCTCAAACACAAGTTAAGCAACTTATTCATAATCACTTATTTCCAACTTAACCAACTTAATTCCATGTTCGTCTCAAAAATCCATTTCTTTCTAAAACAACTTAATTAACCAAACAGAACATTACATCAACAATTCCAACTTTCATTCCCACTTAACATAATCAAAATCACTTAATTCAACTAGCATGAATCAACTTAAATCATTTCAACAACAACTTAATCATTTTCACCAATTTAATCACAATTCTCATAAACAACAACAACAACAACAACAACTTCAACACAACCAAATTCACATAATCTCACGAATTCACAAACTATACATGCACCCATGTTGTAAATCAACTTAATTAAGCATATTCATCATCAATTATCATGTTCTTCATCAAATTCATCAAAATTCAGAAAGTTACCAAAACAACATAATCAAACATAGATTTTGATAAAACAACAACATGAATTCGTCAACTTAACACATGCTTAATTTAACCACTAAAAAGGAACACGAATTTAACACAAAGAATCATAAGTTCATGAATTTAAGCATAAGCTAAAAACACCTAACTACCCAATTGCTTATTAACAACCAATATGGTGAAAGTAATCTTCCCCCTTACCTCAATTCTCTTCAAAAAATGGTTTCCTAACTTCAATTCCTCCCTTCTAGAGCTTTCCCCTTTTCTCACTCTTCAAGTTTCTTCCTTTCCTCTATTCTCTCTATAGCCTCCTTTGTGATTTTTGTGTAAATGTCTTGACCTCACTCTACTAACACTAACACTTCTCTTTAAATATTATTGGGCTAGGGTTACTCACTCTAATGAGCTTAGCCACATTTCATCACATAATTATTTCTCTACACTTTTACTTCACTTAAACTTTCCCTTTTACTAATTCACCACCAATCTCTAAATTCAAATTTCAAACTTCTAACATATTACAAAAATGTCACTAACCCTCAAAATGACCCAAATACCCTTAATCACTCGAAATCCACTAAATCACTAATTCCCAATAAAATAATCAATCAATAAATATAATAAACAAACAATGATAATAAATAAATCTAATACTAAAAAATCGGGTTGTTACAGTTACTTCCTTATTATGGCAGATATGCATCAATATTAGGTATGTCACCTCCCTAAGTACCTTTCTCTCAGGGTTTGCTCTCTTTCGGCTTGTTTCCCTAATTACTAATTAATTACTTCCTGATTAGACAAATATACATCAATATTAGGTAATGTCACCTCCGTGAGTGCCTAAGTCAGGGTTATTCTTCAGAGGAGACAAATGTTATGCACGAAAGTAAAACTAAATAGCATAAAAAGAAATAGCTACATAAAGACTTTAAATTAAATAAATTATCCAACAACCAGAATAGAGGATCATCTTAGAACCCTATCCTAAAAAGATTTAGTTAGGCCTAAACACACTTTTGACCCCCTAAGTTTCAAAGTGTAGCGATTTTGCCCCCCTTTTAAAAAATAGCCAAAGTCCCCCCCCTTCTCTCGTGTTTAACCCCTTTTGCAAAACATCAATTTTGACCTGGTCAATGCATATGTGGAAAAATAGTTAGTTGACCATGACGCCACATGTGTAATTTTTTATTTCTAAATTAACAAAAAATCCAGTTCATCATTTATTAATTATTATAATTAAAAAATTAAAAGTTAAAATGAAAAACCTTTTCATTATGGAGGACAGTTCTACCATGGTGGTTCCCCCTTTGTGATTCTGACCACAACAAAACCGTACCCGTTCACTTATGGAGGCCGGTTCTACCATCAGATAATGGAGCCTCCATGGTTCAACCTCGTCCATGCCAATTTCAAGTCCTATATCACAGATTCGATTCTCAACCCACTCCTCACGAGTTCAAGGTTTCAAACCCTTTGTGAGTCAGCTAACCTTCTACCTCCTTTGATCTCCACACTTTCATTATCCATCTCTATTTTTATCTCTGATGTCTTCCTTCTTTCCTTTCACATTTCAATCATAGAATCACTTTTTATTTATGGTGTTTGTCATTTTGTTCCTCTTGAACTTGAGAAAGAAAGTCAAAAGGAAACATCATCAGCTGAACAACCTATTAGGTATGTGGTTTATGTTTGGTTTGGAAGCAGAGTTGTATTGGGAAGGGACCAAATGAGAGAGATTCAAAATGGGTTGATGAAAAATGGACATAAATTTTTGTGGGTTGTTAAGGATAAGATTGTTGACAAAGAAGATGTAGAACTGAGATTAGATGAGGCATTGAGTGTAGAGTTGGTAGAGAGAATGTAGGAAAATGGGTTGGTGGATGAGGAATGGGTGGATCAAAGTGAGATTTTGAATCACAAAAGTGTGGGTGGGTATATGAGTCATCTGGAAAAAGAGTTAGGGATGAGCGGGTGAACGTGTAGTGAAAAGGGATGAAATTGGAGAGTTGCGGTGGGTTGTGTGGTGGTGGGTGGTGGGTTGTGTGGTTTATGGTTGCTGCTATATTGATGGAGGTTAGGGAGATAGTTGAGATAGAGGAAAGGAGACCGTAAAGGAGAAAACACATGCTCTCCCCCTTTTTTTCATTTTCCTTTTCCATTTATTTTATTTCTATAAATACACATGTGGCTTTTCCTTTTTTTTTTTAATTCAAAAAATACATAGCTGGCGTGACACATAGGGTTGACCAGGTCAAAATTGGTGTTTTGAAAAAGGGGCTAAACATAAGGGGTGACTTTGGCCATTTTTTTAAAGGGGGCCAAAATCGCTACACTTTGAAACTTAGGGGGTCAAAAGTGCGTTTAAGCCATTTAGTTACACATGGTAACTAAAGACAAATTACAAAAGAAATAAAACATACCCTAGAAGAACTTGGAGTGAGGAGAGAAACTCCTCCCTTGAAGCTTCTAGTGCTTGCCTTTCTCTTGAACCGCTTCGTTCTAAAAAGAGAAATAATGAATGAAGAGAGCGGTATCCACTTGAACTTGGGCTAAAATACCGGGCTTTTTCCACCAAAAAGTCACAAAACAACACCTTGGCCTGCAAGGAACATGCGCCAGGTAATCTACATTTTTTCATTTTGATAAATAAGTTCTACTGGTACCCCACCCCAAACTTAAGATATTGCTAATTTCGAAGAGAAACCCCAAACTTAATTAGTTTCAAATCATAACAAGTTATAAAAATTCTATCTAATCCAAGAGAAATCAAACATATGACATTAAGGTTCAGAACTGTGGTATGATTCGTCACTTAGTAACAACAAAGGAAATTATTGTTGGAGGCTCAAAGTGGTTTCACAAAGGATAATAAGAATATAAAGGGTGGCTTGAAAGGCTCATGGTACCGAAAAAACTGCCTCGTGTGTAGTATAACATGACCGATCGTACGTAAAGAACGACCACAATTTCGAGCAAAAGTAACATTCATATGGAACACTCATGATAGAAAGAATTGTAGTAGAAGAATGGATTGAAATATTTGGATGGTGATTAATATGAGTGCCTTCAGTAGCAAGCCCCAAAATTATCGTGGTCGTGAATGTAAGGGTAAACTAGCCTCCGCTGTAAATGTTCGGAAATGATTCTCTAAGATTAAAAATTTAAGCAAAAATGGAAAGGTTATATATGTAATGCAAAGAAATAAAATTATAAATAACAATGAGGATTAGCAACAATAAAAGAAAGGAAATTGTTAAGAATAGAAATCTCAGCTTAGCTTATTGAAAAGGAAATTGCGAAAAAATAAACTTATGGGTTGCCTCCCATTCATCGCTGTTTTTTTATCATTAGCTGGACGAAATAGGTTGCCTCCTATTCAGAACTTCATTTAACATCTATTAGCTTGACGCCTCAACCATTGTTAGGGTGGCTTGTATGACAGAAAGACCACATCCTTCTTCCTCTTCCTCTTGTTTGGAAGGATATCCATGAATTTGGCATAAAGAGGTAAGTGTTCACATGCTCCCATCAGTAGGATTTCAGAATTAATGCCCTTCGTTCTTCTAGAACAATGAGACTCTTTCTGCCAATAAAGCTTCTTTTGTGTCTCTGATGTCACGAAGGTCTTGGCTGCATCCTCCGCTACTTCTAATGGATTTTTAATTGATCTATCTGCAAGTGCTAGAGTGACATTTGATGGTTTTACCTGAATTCTTTCATTCAACAATGATGGAATTCCTTCACCTGGATCACACCGTGCTTCTTTATGGAAAGATTCCCAATAGAATTGAAACTTCCTGGGACCTTCTTCGTTAGAGGTAACCGTCCTGGAAATATTGCATTACAGCTCCTGGTTTGTGTAGTAAATTCTTCTCTCTTCAACTTTTGGGGATGTGATAACTTGATGTTGTTAGGGGGCTCGCGAGGATTATCACTTTCTCTAAGGATTTGTCGTTTACTCATTCTCAAAGTGGAATTTTGGTAAATAGAAGGCTCAAATATTGTGGTGTTCTTCTTCTCTTCTTTTTTTGGCCTATCTTCTTCATGTTCCTTGCTTGTTTCTAAGGATGCTTTACTTTATTTAACCTCCCGAGGTTTCAAATTCTGATTACTCTTTAGCTCCACTACCGTTATCGTTTGATTAGAAACCAGATGTAGTGTACTCATACTTTCCTTGAATTTCCTCACAACTTGAACTGATTTGCTCAATAGATTCAACCTTGCTTGGTGTTTTTGGAGGGCTTCTCTTTGGATTTTTGTGATCATTTGGATGCTTTCTTTAGTGGTTTGCATGAATAGTATGAATGCATCCTCGATTGAAAAATTTCTAGTGGGAAACATTCCATATTGACTGAATCGATTATTTTCCTCCCTCGTGGGGTAGTACTCAGGCCATTCCCTAGGGTAGGTATTGTGCTAATGATTGAACGGGTTTGTAGCAAAATAATCCATGAATCATTTCCTGAAATAATCATAAACAAAATAACCAAATAGCACAGTCCTAGAGTGACTATAAATAATAATAATAATTATCGTTATAATTATTATTATTACTATACCCCCTTTTTTTTTGGTATTTTTGAAACAAATAAACATAAAAGACAAGAAATATAAATGAAATAAAAATAAAAAAATAAAAACAGATACGAATAAGTAATTTAAATTCCTTAGTCAAAAATATTTACAATCCACGACAATGACGCCAAAAACTTGATAGTCGGATTTAGGCAAGTGTACCAAATCGTTTACCAAGTAATAAAGTGTAACTAGAGTATCGTATCCACATGGATTGTCGTTTCAATCAAACAATTAGCGTTACTTATTTGAGAACAATGAAATAAATAAAAGATAAGAGTTTAGAGTTTTGCAATTTGATTTGTTTGCAAAAGAGCAAAGTTTACCTGTTTTGATTGCAGAATGTTAGCGGCGGTTAAGATTCTTTGAATCCCCTCTATTTATTTGATGGAACTACGTAACAGTCAAGTCTTATTCAACTTTAAACGTTTTCTATTCAAGTGATGAGTTCATGGGGTTTTACTACCTATCAGCTGTCGAGTTGCACCTGCTGACCACACGGGTAGGTACGTGTGGGGTGTTACTATCTCAGAGATATGAGTTCATTCCCCTCCAGCTGTCAGTAGCAACCATTACACCTAAGTTCCTACGGGTTTCAGTGTTTAGCGTTGTTAGTCCTGTAGAGAGATACACTTACGCTCGGAGGTTTACGTGTAGGTTCTTACTTTCTCAGAGGTATTTGAAACAATGACAGATAATAGGGTTCCTAAATTCAAAGTATCCTAAAGGTTCTCTCACCTATTGAATCTTAGAAGAACATAACACACACACACACACACTCTCTCTCTCTCTCTCTCGATAGTTCTACAAACGGGAAGCCCTGTCAGCGTCTACCTTACAAGGTGGGAGGAGAATGAAGTTATTATGCTGATTTAAGTCGTGAAGTCACCTGTTTCCCTAATTAGTAGCTAGTTACTTCCTCATTTGGGTAGGTTTACACCAATATTAGGGATGTCACCTTCCTAGGTACCGTTATCTCAAGGGTTCATGTTCCCTAGTTACTAATTAGTTACTTCCTGATAAAGACAGATATACACCAATATTAGGTATGTCACCTCCCTAAGTGCCTAGGAGTCAAGGCTATGCTTCAAAGGAGACAAATCTTACGCACGACAGTAAAATTAAATAGTATTCGAGAAATAACTGAATAAAGACTTTAAATTAAATAAAATATCCAACAAACAGAATAGAAGTTCATCTTAGAACCCTAGCCTAAAAGATTTAGTTACACATGGTGTAACACCCATATAAAGATTGCCTAGGATCTCATACAAGTGTTAAAATTTCGTACTGGATACATTAATTTACAATACAGAAGTTTGACTGATAAAGTTACATAAACATAGAGTATCAATACATCTGCCTCCTAATACAAAACATCTCTGATACGATACAACATAATACAATATCTGTGTACATAACATCTAGAATCAAACTTAAAACCAGCACGATCAGTCCAAAGCCTTCTCCTTACCCTTGCTGCGTGCTACCTGCGAACCTACATCAGAAGGAATGGGATGGACATAATGTCTCAGTGAGCTCCAGCCCAACCTACTGTTGGCAACCACGAGGAAACCTAGGATCGCCATGCAATAAACTCAACCCATATGGGGTTTATTCCTGTTTGCCTGCTATATTGTGTAGTCGTGAGACCTAGACTACCATATGTTAGCTTAGTGACTGAGGGGAAAACTAGGGTCACTAGCTGATAACTGATACCTGACTTATCATATTCTCATCGTATTATAAACATTATTATGATATCATTAAGTTAGAGAGTTAGCGTGTAACAAACAATAATTATCTTGGTTCATTTTACGGAGTGTATCCGAGTGGAGTAACCCCGAAATACATCTCCCATCATACCGGTGAAAATTCCTATCTGAGGCTAACACCGGACTCCTCTTATCGTTGTGTCGACAACCCTCTCGAAGAAGTCTCATCCGGCATAATCCGGAGCCTGCTGGACACAACTTAAACCTTACATGTGGACAAACCTCTCGGTGAAGTCCCATCCGGCCTAATCCGGAGCTTGCTGGACATGTATAATCTTTAACATACGTGTGGACAACCCTTTCAGAGAAGTCCCATCCGACATAATCCGGAGCCTAATGGACACGTTTAATCTTATAGTCTGATTCTTGTCTTAATTATTCATATGTATATCTGATACATTATTCTAATCATATGCATATCTAATGCATTCATCAAGTAATTAATCATGTGATACTTAACCTTTAATATAAGGTCTTAAGCTTATCGTTCTCATAAGTCACTTACTTGGTTGTTGGAAATCTAAACCCTTAAACTTATCTGAAGCTTTGAATGTTGAAAATTCCTTGTACTTTCGTACACTTAATTACATTTTAATATTGCTATCCTATCATAGGATCTAGACATATCGTTATCATATGTCGTACTTAGGGGCTTACTATCCCACTTGTAATGATTTTCTATTCATCTACCCTTTGTTCTTGCATTCCCAATGCATTGCTCATTCCTTGCTCTCTTATAATTTCACCCGTGGTAAGCCTTATGGATGAGTTAAAATGGTGTTCCTTGATTCTTTAAGGTTTTGGGGAAAAAAGGTTGTGAAACGCCTCGCATAAACGTGTCAGATCACCCGAAACAGCTCAGCTAGCCAAGCTGTTACTGACGAGCGCGCTGTAGCGAGAAATCCTCGCTATAGTGACCAGTTCTAGAACCAGAAATGGTCTGCTCGCTGCAGCGAGCTCCAGCTCGCTGTAGCGAGCTTGACAGTTCAAAAATTGCTCAAAAACGTATTTTCCACCATTCTGACCCAATCCAACTTACCCAAGCTTCCCAATAATGTTAGGGATGATTTTCTATTGCAAATTGACTAATTAAAACATGAATTAACAAGGAATTGACAAGCATTAGGGATTAGGGCACAAAATTTCTAAACTTAGCTCAAGATAAAATTCACACCCAGACTCACTCATGGTGGGTTCTAAAACCCTGGGAACTCACCTAGTAATTGTTGTGATCTTTGCCAAGCTTTCTTCTACCAAAACCCTAGCTTAGCTCTTCCTCCTTTTTGATTTTTCTTAACTTCTCTTCCCTTAGAAATCCAAATAGATGTGCTTTCTTGTGATCCAAGAGGTTTGGAAAGAAAATTGATGGATGGTGGCAAGGAAGGATGGGCGTGAGCCTTAAAGAGAGAGGGAGGAGAATTTCAGCTTGTAGAGAGAGAGAGCGAGGAGAAGAGAAAATGAATGAATATTGCCTTGGTTTCTTATTTAAAGCCCTCTTGCGTAAAATTACGTTTATTCCCTTACTTGCATCGAACTTATATGATACTGATAAAGGTTACGTCTAAGCAGAATATTACACTCTACCCCCATAAAGAAATTCCGTCCTGGAAATTTTAGAAATTACCTGAAAATAGATGCGGATAGCTCTTTTGCATCTCTGATTTTAGCTCCCACATAGTTTCACCGTCCGGAGAACCTTTCCACACAACCTTGACAATTGGAATCTCTTTGTTCCTCAAGGACTTGACATCACGACCAACAATCTAATCTGGTTCAGGCTGAAATGTTAAATCTGATCTCAAGTCGATAGTATCCAACTCTATTGGCTGAAAAGGATCGGGAATGAATTTCCTCAACTGAGAAACATGAAAAACATCATGCAATCCTGACATAGCCGGTGGCAGAGCCAACTGATAAGCTGCCGAAACGACGCGTTTGATTATCTGAAATGGCCCAATAAATCTTGGACAAAGTTTCTTTGTCCTGAAAACTCCCCGTAGACCCAACTTAGGCGTAACTTGCAGGAACATATGATCTCCCACTTCGAACTCTAAAGGCCTTCGCCTCTTATCTACATAACTTTTCTGACGACTCTGGGCAGTCCTAATCTTATGCTGAATGGATTTAATCTTCAGGGTAGTCTCCTAAATAATCTCGGGTCCCAAAATACTCTTATCTCCAACCTTAGCCCAACATAGTGGTGTCTTACACTTCCTGCCATACAACGCCTCATAAGGTGCCATCCCTATACTGGAATGAAAACTATTGTTGTAAGAGAATTCAATCAGAGGCAAGTGATCATTCCAACTTCTTCCATCTTTTAAGATGCACGCACGTAGCATATCTTCCAACGTCTGAATAGTTCTTTCGGATTGACCATCTGTCTGAGGATGATGAGACGTACTCATCTTTAGTCTCGTTCCTAAAGCCCTCCGAAAAGCTTTCCAAAAATGAGAGGTAAAAATTGGGTCTCTATCTGAGACAATACTAGTTGGAACACCATGAAGTTTCACAATCTCTGCGATAAACAATTCTGCATACTGAAAAGCCCTGAATGTAGTCTTAATCGGCAAGAAATGAGCAGACTTGGTTAACCGGTCTACAATTACCCAAATCGAGTCATGCCCTCGCTGAGTTCGAGGTAATCCACTCACAAAGTCCATAGTTATCTCTTCCCATTTCCACTGAGGAATTTCCAATGGTACTAGCATCACTGCTGGCCTTTGGTGTTCAATCTTTACCTGTTGACACACAATACACCGTGATACAAATTCCGCAATGTCGGTTTTCATACCAGGCCACCAATAGTCTCTTTTCAAATCTTGGTGTTGTACCATAATTTTGTCCAAGCTTTTTCAAAAAAACAACACACAAAAAAAAAGAGAGAAAGTCAATCTCTATAAATAATAAATAATAATATAAAAGTTTTATTATTATTTATTATCTTTCTTTTTACCTTTTTCCTTTTTAAATAGATGATAAGTAATAATAATAAGTTTTATTATTATTTATTTATCTTTATTTTTATTATTATTATTACTTTTATTATTTTTAATACTTTTATTTGTTAAGTTTTATTTTCAAAAAAAAAAAGAGAGAAGAAAAGAAAGCCAAAACAAAAGAAAAGAGAGAGAGAGAAAGGGAAAGAACACGTGCTGGGCACGTGTTCTTCAGAAGCAGAAGAAGAAGAAGAAGAAGAAGAAAAGGGAAAAGAAGAAACACGTGCAGAGCACGTTTTTTCAGAAGAGAAGAAAGAAAGAGGAACCACGTGCCTGGCACGTTTCATCAGAAGAAGGAAGGAGAGAAGAAAGCCAAGCCAAACACGAGCCCAACACATGCCATCAGACACAAGTGGCTGCCCCAAGGGCAGCCCTTCTTCTTCCCCACTTGCTCTGCCTCTGACCTGCACTTTCCAGCACTTTTTCTTCCCCATTTGCTCTGCCCCTGACCTGCACTTTCCAGCACTTCTTCTTCACCAATTGCCCTGCCCCTGACCTGCACTTTCCAGCACACAAACCACTTGTATTTCTTCCCTTCTCCTTTATCAAAACCAGTCAACTTAAGCTGCAAAACTGCTGCCCTGGTTCTGAAACTGCTTGCCCAAGGTCCAAAACTGCTGCCCTTTGTCCAGCATTTCTTCCTTCCTCATTGCAGCACGTTTTTCATTTGTTTCTCCCCAAACTCTGCACAAACAGCACACTACTTTCCTGTTTGTCTTCTCAAAATTTCAAAGATCAATCCCAAAGGGCATCCAATGGTGACCTGCACTCTGATTTCCCTTGATTCCAGCAAATCCTGTCAAGTTCAGCCCCCATTGGGTTCTGAAATTAGCCAAAGTCTTCACCATGATCACAAGGCAAGGTCACTTCCTTCCTTTTGCATTTAATGCTAGCCATTTGACCTGGTCACAGCCCACAAAACAACATGGTTTTAGGGGATTCTCATGATTACATTTGATCTCAATTTGCCTATATAAGCAATGCAATGCTGAAGGATTGAGAAACAGTTAGTTTTTGATATAAGACTGAACCTTTGAGCAATTTCTGAGAGAAAAAAACACAGAGCAATCACAACTCAGTTTTAATACAATTCAATTTTAACATAGTTTACACACAGCAGTTTCAACCCAGTTTATTTAACCCAATTCAATCCAATCTTAGAGCAATTCAGCAGTTTGTTTTAGAGAATTTTAGAACAAACTCAGAATCAATAGAAAACATTAAAAAAAAAACTCTGTTTTTCTGTTTCCTTCTTTCAAAAACAATCACAAACCAACCCAGCAATCAAAACCAGCCATCAAGCACCCATAAACACCATACCTAAAGCAAGGAATAGCAGCAAAACATCCTTTGTTATTGCTGTTTCTTATTCCTCATCATTCCAGTTTTGCAAAACAACAATCATTCAAGGGCCTTTTTAGTTTCTTGCATCCCAAGCATCAGCTGGAAATCTGTAAGTCATTCTGACCCTTTTCTGCATTCTTAGTTGTTTTTTTAACTTGTTTTGAACTAAGAAACATATTTTAAAACTTCAAAGAAATCCCAAAGTTTGCAAAACACAAAAACAGAAGTGGTATACTTCTTTTTCTAACCAAATTCGAAAGTTTTTCACCCCTTTGAGGTTCTGAAATCAGTTCAGAAGCAGAGTCTGAACAGTACTTCAGACTCTGAAGTTCAGAGTCTGAACAGTGCTTCAGACTCTGAAGTTTAGAGTCTGAGGGTCAACAAAAGTCAACCCATGAACAGTGCTTCTGAGGGTCAACCAAAGTCAACGTCTGAACAGTACTTCAGACTCTGAAATTTCAGCTTCTGAAGTACTGTTCACTCAGACTCAGGATTTCAGCTTCTGAAGCACTTCTGGGCATGTTTTTTTTAAGGTTCAGAAGCACTTCTGGGCATCTGTTTAAGGTTCAAAACCTGACTTTCCTTTTGAACTCTTTTTGAAAAGGATTAAAACTCATTTTTTGTTCAAAGCATAAGAGTTTTTGCATATAGTTGGAAATTCATAAGTTTAAATAACAAACTTAAACAACAAGCTTTGTTCATTGAGTTTCAAAACCAAACTTGAACAACAAGCTTTGTTCATTGACTTTCAAAACCAAACTTGAACAATAAACTTGTTCTTAAGTTCCAATAAACTTGAACAACATCTTGTTCACTTTTTCAATCAAAAACTTGTTCTTTTTCTCAATCAAAAAAACTTGTTCATAGGTTGCAACAACTAATTTGAGTAATAAACTTGTTTTAAGTTTTTAACCAAGTGTTTTGCTCTTATTTGGGATTTCTTTAAGTTTCAAATAATAAACTTGAATGAAAAAGGAGTGGTTTGACGTATGTCTCTCCATTCCCCGATTGAACAAACACTTGACGTATGTCTCGTTGTTTAAACAATCGTCATTCTTTTCAAACTTAACCAAAAAATACAATTTTTAAGTTTCAACATTAAACTTGAATGAAAAAAGAATGGTTTGACGTATGTCTCTCCATTCCCCGATTGAACAAACACTTGACGTATGTCTCGTTGTTCGGACAATCGTCATTCTATTTTTAAAAATACAAAACACAAAACGTATCCAACACACCAAACCTTTTCTTGGTCCCCCGTGACCATTTGAATCAATTCTCGACTCCTTTGAGTCAATTGAACCCTTTCTTGGTCCCCCGTGACCATTTGAATCAATTCTCGACTCCTTTGAGTCAATTGAACCCCCCGTGACCATTTGAATCAATTCTCGACTCCTTTGAGTCAATTGAACCCTTTCTTGGTCCCCCGTGACCATTTGAATCAATTCTCGACTCCGTTGAGTCAATTGAACCTTTCTTGACCCCCCGTGGTCATCTTAAACTCATTTCTCGACTCTCCGTAGTCATTTGAGTTTATTCTTGACTCCCCGTAGTCAATTGAACCTTTTCTTGACTCCCCGTAGTCAATTTAGTTTATTTCTCGACCCCTTGTAGTCATTTAAACTATTTTTTGGCCCCCCATGGTCAATTCAAACCCTTTCTCACAAACGAACATGTTTTTATCAATTCTAATGCGATACGAACAAACGCTTAAGCCTCCCACGCGCGAGCACATAAGCTACGTTTAATCGCAAGAATACGATCAAAACATCGTTCTTTACAAACAACCAACAAAGAAACGTTTTCTACCAAAGAACTACGTAGCTTTGAATTCTCCATCGCACCAGGAGATACGTAGGAGCAAGAGCCCACTCTTGTCAAGCACAATAATAAAAACTTTCTTTTTCCCCTTTATATATTTTTTCTATTTCCCTTTTATATATTCAAGCATGCAAGCAAACTTTAAAAAAACACTTTAGCCTTAACTAACTAGAAGGTTCCCATTGAGTACAATGGATGTGAGGGGTGCTAATACCTTCCCCTTGCATAATCGACTCCCGAACCCGATAATGGTTGCGATGACCATCCTTTCCTCATCGTCAAGGGTTTTATTATCGTTTCCCTTTAAAAATAAAACTCAAAGGGTTTATCAACGTTCCCTTTTAAAACAAAAATTTTGGTGGCGACTCCGCATTTTCTTTCCGAGTGTCCTTACGACCTCGAGCGTTTTTTTAGAGAGCGCACAGCTGGCGACTCTGCTGGGGAACACTGCCTCATTAGGCTAAGTGTTTTTGTTTTGCTTGCATACTTTTGTTAGCTTTTAGGCTAAGTGTTTTTGTTTTGCTTGCATACTTTTGTTTTATTGTCTTTATCTTCTTTTATTTTCTTGTCTCTATATTTATATGCATCATAATACTTTGTGATCATATGGGTATGCCAACTGTGGGATGTCACATTGTTTGGGTTAATGCCGAACGTGTGAAGCTCTATACCCGAGCTTTGAGGGAAAATTAAGATAAGATGGGTTTGTGTAGTGTTGGCCCTCTTGACGTATGTCTTGTAGGAATCGACATGAGAACCCCGCCTAGAGTAGGTCCTCTTGGAAGTATGGTTGTATTGCGAGTATTTGCAACAACAATTATAAGTCCTTGTAGAATCCGTGACTCTAGGGACCTTTTTAGAAAGTTTTTCTAGAGCCTACATGTGAGAATGGGGGGGAAGTTTTGAATGTTCCTATACCATACCTCTGCATACCATACATTTGCATTCATGAAAATAATTTTTGCATATCATTTTGCTTTATAGGGAATTAAAAAAAAAGGGCAATCAGTATTTAGCAAAAGAAATATGGCTTCCGGAAAGAGAAACACATTTGCTTTCAAGGTCAAGGCTCCTAAAGTAGAAAGTCTGCTAGTTTTGAGTAGTAAGCTCACTTCGATCAACAAGAGTAATTTCCAAACAAATTATGGATTGTTACTTGACCTCCTCCACGTGAAGGTAGATACAATGGCTTTAACTACATTGGCTCAGTTCTACGACCCACCTCTCCGGTGCTTCACCTTCCAGGACTTCCAGTTAGCTCCAACTTTGGAAGAATTCGAGAAGATTTTGGGATGTAGTTTGAAAGATCATGGGCTTTACCTCGGTTCGGGAAAGGACCCTACTTTAGAAGTCATCGCCGAATCTTTACACCTTAGTGTCCAAGAAATAACACCACACTTGGAAACCAGAGGAAGCATTAAGGGATTCACAAGGAGGTTTTTGGAGACCAAGGCTCGAGTTTTGTTAACCAACAAAGAGGGGAAAGCGTTCAATGCCATCCTAGCTCTCTTGATATATGGATTAGTTTTGTTCCCTAATATGGAGGACTTCACAGATCTTCCTGCTATAGGAGTATTCATAACTAAAAATTCAGTTCCCACACTTTTGGCGGATTTCTATCATTCCCTCTATGCTAGGCATGAAAAAGGGAGATGAGGCATAGTTTCATGCTGTGTTCCCTTGGTACAAATATGGTTAATGTCCCACATGCCAAGAAATCAGGATTTTGTGGAAAACCGAGCTGAGCTCAAGTGGTCACAAAGGTTAACGGCTCTCACCGAGGGGGATATCCATTGGCATTCGCGAGATTTAGATGATCCGGAGGTCATTCTTAGCTGCGGTGAATTCCCTAATGTGCCCCTCATAGGTACTAGGGGATGCATCAATTACAACCCAGCTCTCTCTCTCTCCGCCAATTAGGTTATCCAATGGAGGATAAACCCGATGACATCTTGTTGAAAGCTTTCTTCCTAAGAGAGGGAGATAAAGATCCAGCATTGCTAGAAAAAATCCAAAGAGCTTGTCAATACACTCAATGGGTGAAAGAAAGGGTTAAAATGATCAAACTACCCTTTACGGTTGTATGCCCTCCTAAACCTCTCGCACCTAAGCCAATCATAACCGTTCCCACTAAAGAAACGGAAAAGCTTAAAGCCAAGATTCGAGAACTCCAAAACAAAAATGGGGCGTTAGAATTAAAGCACCTTCAAGCTTTGGGAGAGATCACTAGAGCAAAGAGAGATCGAGAGGAAACGACAAAATCTCTCCTAGTGTGCAGAAAAAGGCTAAGAATCTCCGAGGGGAAAAGAGAATGGATCGGGGGAGGTTTGGTCAGTGCCAATGCTAACCTCATAGCCAAGGACGAAGAGTTGGAGAAAGTCTTGCATTCCAACCAAGAACTGAAAAAGTTCGGAGAACTAGCCATTGAAGCTCAAAGAAAATGGAGGTTGAAATATCAAGAGAAAAACCAACAACTCCAAGAAGTCGTCAAGGACTACAAAGAGCAGCTACAAATCGAGTGCGTCCAAAGGCAAGAATATGAGAGGCTTTCTCATCAAGGGAAGCTAAAATGCAATCATCTCGAAGCCGATATCAGGAAATATGAAGAATATTTCGACAAGGTTGCAAGAGAGCACGGGAACCATATTGCACGACTACATGATGAGATTAGGAGTGCAAACACCAAGCTAGCTCAGCGCAAGGAGGTAATTGAGTTTGTGTGGCAAGATGCCACCCGATTAAGTGAAGACTTCACAAAATTGGTCGCATTCTCAAACTTGGTCATTGCCCAACTTCCGAAGAAGCTAGCAAAAGCCGAAATGGTCATGCCATACTTTGTCATCCCTAAGAAGATCCAGAAATTCATGAAGTTCTGCAAAGACACCGTAGACTTCTATAGGGAAGAAATGGACAAAGCTGAAAAGAGAGCAGCTGTTTGATTTGTATTAGCATTAGTTACGCCTTGTAATCAAAATGTTATTCAATCAAATAATATCTTTTGAACAATGCTAATTTCCCGGCCTTTAACATTTCTAATTGCTAATATTAACTGCGCGCCTTTAATTCCCTCGCAAAAGCAAAATGAAAAAACAACGCATGTTTTTCATTAAAAAAAAAAAGAAAAAAACACTCATGTCATTTCCCCTAAAACAGTTTGAAGGAAATCAATCATAGCCAGAAAACCCAAGAAGCCATCGGCCCAAGAGCCTGTTCTTCAACACTCATACAGGACGCGTGCTAATCATCTAAGGATCATGGATAGCTTGGAACAAAATTAGACTGCTTTGAGAGGAGAGGTGGATGCAATGAAAGAGAAAATGGATCAAATGCTAGAGCTAATGCAAGCTCTATCCAACCGGGAAAGCAACCCTCGACCAACTGTGGATGCAGCCAATGTAGTATGGCCCCCGTACGGTCTTCCTCCAGGTTACACCCCACCCGAAAGTGATAGCCTTGTGCCACCTCCTCAACCACAGCTTACCATTCCCGTTAGGAATGAAGAGCATCGTCCTCCAGGAAATTCCACCACTCAACATGAGAATGTTTCTCATAATGTGGAAGACACTTAGCTTAGACATTCTGCTCCCAACAACACCCACCAAGACAACGATCCCACTCAAATGTATCGTGTTTTGGAAGAGAGGTTAAAGGCTGTCGAAGGATTCAGCTCCTATGGGTACAATGCTTTGGATATGTGTTTAGTGCCCGATGTGGTAATCCCTCCGAAATTCAAAGTACCAGACTTCGAGAAGTACAAAGGTATTCAATGCCCTAGAAACAATTTGCGAATGTTTTGTAGGAAGATGGCGGCCTACGCTACAAACGAGAAACTCATGATCCATGTGTTTCAAGACAGTTTAAGCGGAGCCTTGTTCGATTGGTATATGCAACTAGAGCGTACCCACGTCCAAACTTGGAAAGACTTGGCCGATGCTTTTTTAAAGCAATACAAGTATAATTTGGATATGGCTCCCAATAGGATGCAATTACCAAATCTTGTCCAAAGGAGTAACGAATCCTTCAAAGAATACACGCAAAGATGGAGGGAATTAGCATCTCGCGTACAGCCACCGCTTTTGGAAAGAGAGTTGGTAGACACCTTCATGGGCACACTACAAGGCCCATATTATGATAAAATGATTGGAAGCACATCATCTGGCTTCTCCGATCTAGTCATAATTGGTGAGCGAGTAGAGGATGGAGTGAAGAGGGGAAAGATTCAAGGCCCTCCTGAAGCTCAAAGTGGAGCCAGAAGACCCCCCAGTAACTTTCATAAAAAGAAAGAAGGGGAGACAAACGCTGTTTTGGTAGGTCCATCTCGGGCACCTCCAACTCAAATGCCTCATTACCATTATCCCTATGTGGCAACAGCAGCAACTCAGGGGCAGTACCCATACCAAGTGAGACCCACGACTCCACCTCAACAACCGGCAGTTTTGCCTCAGCAAAACCAGCAGCAGCAGCGAGGCGTGTATCCACCGAGGAATCAAACGGGCCCAAGGAACAACTATAAAAACTTGCAGTTTGATCCGGTGCCCATGTCGTACAGTCAAATCTTGCCGTACTTAATCCAAAAGGGGATGGTCGAGCCAAGACCACTACAACCTTTATTGCCACCATACCCACCTTCTTATGATGCAAATGCATGGTGCGAGTATCACGCGGGATCCCCGGAGCACAACATTGAAGGCTGTAAAGCTTTCAAGTACAAGGTCCAGGAACTTATTAACCGGAAGTTGTTGTCCTTCAAGGAGGAAAACCCAAACGTGAAGAATAATCCATTGCCGGGGCATGTGGGTTCCTCTGTAAACGCAGTGGAAGAGCAAGAAAACATTGGCCCAATCAAAGAGGTGACCAATGTAAAGACCCCCATGGCGATCATACGAGAAAGATTGATCGGCTTTAGTTTGTTCGAAGAAATGCACTCCAATTGCGAAGCCTGCATAATCAATCCGGACAAGTGTGAAAAATTGAAGAATTGTCTTCAAGAGCTGATGGACCAAGGTTGGATCCAAATTGGCTATACAAAAGATAGCACGGACGTTGCTACTTTGGAGTCTCAAGACCCAAAACCTCTCGAAATCCCATATCAAAGGAGAGAGGTACAAATACCTGTACATCCCATAATATTCCATGTGCTGGCACCCTTTTCCTTTGAGAGTACAAAGAGGGTACCGTGGAATTACCAACCTGTTGCTTATATGGAGGGAAAGTCATTGGCAAAAATAGAACCCAATGTCACTAACATTACCGGCGTTGGAGGAATGACAAGGAGTGGTAGAGTCTTCGCTCCGGAGAAACTCGGGAAGACGCCAGCAGAACTACCAAGAGAACCGCTCAAAGAAAGGAACGTGGAGGAGGTGGAGAACCAAGCGAGACCCTCTCAGAAAACAGCCCCACAAAAGGAGGCCGAGGAGTTCTTAAGGATTATCCAAAAGAGCGAGTACAAGATAATTGACCAGTTGGGTCAAATTCCCTCCAAAATCTCCATGTTATCTTTACTGCTAAGCTCGGAGGCTCACCGAGAAGTATTATTGCGGATCCTTAGCGAGGCGCATGTCACTAAAGATATCCGGGTGGACCAATTTGATGGGATAGTCGCAAACATTACCTCATGCAGGTATTTGGGTTTCAATGACGACGAGCTACCCGACGAGGGGCGTAATCACAACCGCGCTTTGCATATCTCTGTAAAGTGCTTGGACCACATCCTCTCTCGAGTATTGGTAGACACGGGATCATCTTTGAACGTAATGCCCAAGACTACCCTCTTGAAGCTATCTTGTGAAGGGACAATGATGAAGCCAAGCGCTTTAGTGGTAAAAGCCTTTGACGGGTCAAGAAGGGCCGTCATAGGAGAAATTGACCTGCCAGTTCAAATCGGGCCAAAGGTTTTCACCATCACTTTCCAAGTCATGGACATTAATCCAACCTACAGTTGTCTTCTAGGATGACCCTGGATTCACACCGCCGGAGCCATCACCTCTACCCTACACCAGAAACTCAAGTTCATTGTCAATGACATAATGATCGTAGTTTCCGGCCAAGAGGATATGATGGTAAGCCATCTGTCATCCTTCCGTTACATAGAGACGGATGAAGAAGCTGTGGATATTCCCTTTCAGTCTTTGGAAGTGGCAAATGTCATGACCATGAGCTCGGAGCGTAAGAAAGAGGCGAGGACAGCCATGTCTTCATGGAGGGCCGTAAGAGAAGCTCTAGAAGAGAGCAACCTTAAAGGATGGGGCAAACTGGTGGACATACCAGAAAAGAAGAACAGTTTTGGGCTAGGATATCAACCATCGGAGGAAACCTCATCAAAACCTTGTCAGCAAGGGATCCTTCCCATTCTAGAAACATTCTACAGCGTTGGTTTTAGCCATGAAGACCAAGTGGCTCTGTTGGAAGACACGGATGAATAAGTGCCCGACTTGGTGTATCGTTGTGCTTCGGATGAGATCTTGAACAACTGGAGGGCCATCGCAATTCCCGAAATCATTACCAAGTTCAAGTAATATACCATGTTTGTTTTTGTTTTTTGAAAAAAAAATCATTTTGCTCTGCCCAAGGTAAATGATTAGTTGTGTGGGGCCCCCATGTTTTTCAAGTTTATTTCAATCATAAATAAAATTGCATTTTATGTTCAATTGTGTCCATTTCTTTTTCATTTGTTCTTTAATCGCAATATTTTAAAAAAAAATTCTGCAAAAAAAACCTAAAATAAAATCATACTCATGCAGATCCACAAATCCACCCACCGAAAATAACACCGCTATAATCCCTTACGACTTCGATTTCCTGATTAACCAAACGGAAGACGACGAAGAGGACGATTATGAACTTCCTGAAGATTTGTCCAAGCTTGGGGATCAAGAGGATAGGGTAATACAACCTCACCAGGAGCCGGTTGAAATGATCAACTTAGGAACGGAAGAGGACAAGAAAGAAGTCAAGGTGGGAGCCTCCCTGCAAGAAGACTTGAAGGAAAAGCTGATTAAGCTACTACAAGAGTATGTAGATGTGTTCGCTTGGTCATATCAAGACATGCCAGGATTAGACCCCAACATAGTCGTGCATAGACTACCACTCAAGCCAGAATGCCCACCAATAAAGCAAAAGTTGAGAAGAACCAGACCCGACATGGCTCTCAAGATTAGAGAGGAGGTCAAAAAGAAGTTTGATGCCGGTTTCTTAGCAGTGACTAAGTATCCACAATGGGTTGCCAATATTGTGCCAGTCCCAAAGAAGGATGGCAAAGTCAGAATGTGTGTGGACTACCGGGACTTGAATAGAGCGAGCCCAAAGGATGATTTCCCACTACCTCATATTGACATATTGGTAGACAACACCGCCCAATTCTCAATCTTCTCTTTCATGGACGGTTTCTCGGGATACAACCAAATCAAAATGGCTCAGGAGGACATGGAGAAAACCACATTCATCACCCCATGGGGAACTTTCTGCTACAAGGTAATGCCTTTCGGATTAACAAATGTCGGGGCAACATACCAAAGAGCAATGGTAACTCTTTTCCATGACATGATTCATAAGGAAATAGAGGTCTATGTCGATGATATGATCGCCAAATCCCAGACGGAGGAGGATCATTTGTCCCATTTGCAAAAGCTATTCGAGCGCCTGAGAAAGTTCAAGCTGCGTCTAAATCCTAACAAGTGCACATTTGGTGTTAGGTCCGGTAAGTTATTGGGTTTCATCGTCAGCAAAAAGGGAATTGAAGTGGATCCTGACAAGGTAAAAGCCATACAAGATATGCCAGCGCCAAATACCGAGAAAGAGGTTCGTGGTTTCTTAGGAAGATTGAACTACATTGCTAGATTCATCTCACACATGACAGCCACTTGTGAACCAATTTTCAAATTGCTAAGGAAAAATCAAGCTGTTCATTGGAATGAGGACTGCCAAGAGGCGTTTGACAAGATCAAACAATACCTGCAAGAACCACCAATTTTAATACCTCCAGTTCCCGGCAAACCCCTCATCTTATACTTAACAGTACTTGAGGGATCAATGGGTTGCGTGCTAGCACAACAAGATGAAACGGGAAGGAAAGAGCACGCCATCTACTATCTAAGCAAGAAGTTCACCGATTGTGAATCGAGATATACCTCGCTTGAAAAGACTTGTTGTGCCTTAGCATGGGCTGCCCGACGCTTAAGACAGTACATGTTGACTCACACCACTTGGTTGATATCAAAGATGGATCCCATCAAATACATCTTTGAAAAGCCTGCCCTCACGGGAAAGATAGCCCGTTGGCAAATGCTGCTATCCGAGAACGACATCCAATATGTTACTCAAAAGGCTATAAAAGGAAGTGTTTTATCCGAGCACCTTGCTCACCAACCATTGGAGGACTATCAACCCATACAATTTGACTTCCCCGATGAAGACGTTGTAGCCTTGAATGACGAAAAGATCACAAGTGATGACGAAGGGCCAGAACTGGGAGCTCGATGGAAGCTCGCGTTCGATGGTGCCTCAAATGCCATGGGGCACGGAATCGGCAGTCCTAATATCACCAAGAAAAGGGTATCAACCTTTCACAGCAAGGTTATGCTTTGACTGCACCAATAACATGGCAAAGTATGAAGCGTGCATCTTGGGCCTCGAAGCAGCAATTGATCTAAGGATCAAAATCCTTGAAGTATATGGGGACTCAGCACTCGTCATCTATCAAGTCAAAGGGGAATGGGAAACAAAACATCCCAATTTGATTCCATACCGTGCCTGGGTTGTAGAATTGATTGAGCATTTCGATGAAATCACCTTTCATCACATACCTCGAGAAGAGAATCAGGTAGCAGATGCTTTGGCTACATTATCATCAATGTACCAAGTAAATTTCCACAACGAGGCGCCAATCATAAAGATGGATCGTAGGGACAAACCAGTTGTGTGTGCAGTAGTCGAAGAAGGACTTGACAACAAACCCTGGTTTTACGACATCAAGCGATACCTCGAAGAGCAAGAGTATCCAGAGAATGTCTCACAAACAGACAAGAGAACCCTCAGGAGATTGGCATCGCAGTTCTTCCTTAGCGGGAACACCCTCTACAAAAGGAACTATGACATGGTCTTGCTCAGGTGTGTGGATAAACACGAAGCGGACATGCTCATCAAGGAAATCCATGAGGGATCCTTTGGAGCCCATGCCAATGGGCATGCAATGGCAAAGAAAATTCTAAGGGCGGGATATTACTGGCTAACTGTGGAAGCTGATTGTTTCCACTACGCCAAGACATGTCACAAGTGTCAAATTTACGCCGACAAAGTGCATGTGCCACCAACTCCTCTGAATGTCATGACGGCACCCTGGCCATTCTCTATGTGGGGCATAGACATGATAGGAATGATTGAGCCAAAGGCTTCAAATGGACACCGGTTCATCCTGGTTGCCATCGACTATTTCACCAAGTGGGTCGAAGCGGCTTCTTATGCAAACATAACCAAACAAGTGGTAGCCCGATTCATCAAGAAGGAAATCATTTGCCGTTACGGCACTTTCCACAAAATTATCACAGATGATGGGGCAAATCTAAACAACAACACCATGAAGGAGTTGTGCAAAGTCTTCAAGATTGAGCACCATAATTCCTCACCGTATCGGCCAAAGATGAACGGTGCGGTAGAAGCGGCCAACAAGAACATCAAGAAAATCATCCAGAAGATGGTAAAAACCTACAAGGATTGGCATGAGATGCTTCCCTTTGCGCTACATGGCTATAGAACAGCCGTTCGCACTTCCACTGGGGCAACCCCTTTTTCCTTAGTATACGGTATGGAGGCCGTACTTCCCATTGAAGTTGAAATCCCCTCGTTAAGGGTTTTAATGGAAACCAAGTTAGAAGAAGCCGAATGGGTCCAAACAAGGTTCGACCAACTGAACCTCATAGAGGAGAAGCGCCTTACAGCATTGTGTCATGGACAGCTGTACCAAAGGAGGCTCAAGAGGGCATTCGACAAGAAAGTTCGTCCTCGAGAATTCTGAGAGGGAGACTTAGTGCTGAAGAAGATATTACCCATCCACAAGGATCCCTGCGGGAAGTGGACGCCTAGCTATGAAGGACCATACGTAGTAAAGAAGGCCTTCTCTGGTGGAGCCTTAATCATCACCACTATGGATGGAGAAGAGTTTCCACTCTCGATAAACTCCGACGCAGTCAAAAAGTACTATGCCTAAAAGAAAAGAAAAGAGCTCGCTAAATCGAAAACCCGAAAGGGCGGTTTAGGCAATAGAGAGCGTCCTGGTAGATCGAAAACCTGAAAAGGCGGTCTAGGCAAAAATTAAGGACATCAAAAAAAGGAAATATACCCCAATGGACTGAAAACTCGAAAGAGCGGTCCAGGTAAAAGTTAGGGGTTTCAAAACAAATAAAGAAAGGCAAAAGGTTGCGACATTCAAGATCTGGACAGGATTCAAGAGGGGAAGAATCGGTCTCGTCATCGTCTTTCAAAGGCAAAGGATTTCGAAGTCATAGGAAAAGTAGCACGTGTTGTGTTTAAAACAACACTCAAACAAATCTTCTTTTGTTTTTTGCTTCTTGTTTTCCCCAGCGGAGTAATCACTTCTTACAAGGATTACGTCCTCATGTGTTGTTACCCATTCAAGGGATCAAATCTGCATTGAATAAATTCATCTTTAAAACCTTTTCAATATTTTGTGTTCTCACTAACGCATAAAATGTTATTTTTATTCATGATAAATAACGCATTGAAATATGGGAAATAAGAAAAAAAAACTTGCAAAAACAAATGTGTGTCTTACTTGAATTTCTTAAATGTCAAAAGAATTTCGTTGGTCTCCAGTTTTGCATCAAAGGACTCAAGGCCTGAAACTCTTCATTGGTCATTGTAAGGGTCTTACTCTTCAACAGAAGCAAGTGCGTAGCTCACAGTACGTGAAACGCAAAGATCCCGGGTGTCGGAGGAACAGAATTCCCCAAATAAAGCATACCCCATGCATTTCTTTCATCCACTAAGGTTGGATATCGATCAGTTGTCAAGATGATCCTTATATCCCCAGCGATGTCACAATTAAAGCCCAATTTTCATTGGCATTTCCAAACACAATTTCCACCAAAGCCCAATTGTCATTGGCAATCCTTATCACAAATAAAGCCCAACAATGCTTGGCACCCAATCACAAATAAAGCCCAATCATCATTGGCACTCACAAATCCAATTTCCAACCAAAGCCCAATCGTCATTGGCACAATCACAACCAAAGCCCGACCTTGCTCGGCATCCAATCATAATCCCCAACGTTCAACATGACATCTGTTTATCCCACATATCAGCATAGTGCATGCATCATATCAAACTCATTCATTAGCATGCATCTCATATTCATATCATGATCTCCCTCAAAATTTATCATGCTCCCCAGCAAACAATCCCCAGTGAATATCCCATATCCACCGGCATTTACCAACATTTAGCCCAGTGTTCCTCAGTGAACCTCTTTCAGGAGCTACCCCAACAGGTTTCTCACACAAGAAAACCAAAGGGTCCTTTCACAAACTATCCCAACATCCACCAAGTTTCCCCAGCAGAAACTCCTTATTGGATTAATTTCATATCATATCATGCTGCATAAAGCATGGCATGCATCAACAATCATATTTTCCTCTTAACAATCTATGTACTAGCCACGTCTAGAGACGATTACATTTATCCCCACGGCAGTCTAAGCACCCCCCGAGGCGACGACTTGTCTGTCAGATCTAAGCACCCCCTGAGGCGTTGATCTATTTTATCTCCCCAGAGAGTCTAAGCACCCCCCGAGGCGACGACTTCTTCTAGATCTAAGCACCCCCCGAGGCGACGACTTCTTCTAGATCTAAACACCCCCGAGGCGATGATCTATTTTTAATTCCCCAAGCGAGTCTAAGCACCCCCCGAGGCGACGACTTGTCAGATCTAAGCACCCCCCGAGGTGACGATCTTTTTACCTTTTCAGTCTAAGCTGTACCCGAGGCGACGACTTGTCAGATCTAAGCACCCCCGGAGGCGACGATCTATCTTTTTATCCCCAGCCAGTCTAAGCACCCCCCGAGGCGACGACTTGTCTATTTTATTCTTAGTTTATGCACCAGTAACCAACCCAGAGGTGACCCTGCATTTACTTTTATCCTTTTGTTTTCGCATTTCAATACTTTCATTATTTACTACAGTCTTATTTCACTTTAAAGGACAAAATTTGGATCCTTTTTACTTAATTGCTCTTCACAAAGAGTTTACGCGATGCCCTTGGCACTCACATTCTCTATGTAAAGACACAATTAAGTAGGGGCAGCTGTTGTACCCTAATTTTGTCCAAGCTTTTTCAAAAAAACAACACAAAAAAAAAGAGAGAAAGTCAATCGCTATAAATAATAAATAATAATATAAAAGTTTTATAATTATTTATTATCTTTCTTTTTACCTTTTTCCTTTTTAAATAAATGATAAGTAATAATAATAAAGTTTTATTATTATTTATTTATCTTTATTTTTATTATTATTTCTTTTATTATTATTATTACTTTTATTATTTTTATTACTTTTATTTGTTAAGTTTTATTTTCAAAAAAAAAAAGAGAAGAAAAGAAAGCCAAAACAAAAGAAAAGAGAGAGAGAAAGGGAAAGAACACGTGCTGGGCACGTGTTCTTCAGAAGCAGAAGAAGAAGAAGAAGAAAAGGGAAAAGAAGAAACACGTGCAGAGCACGTTTTTTCAGAAGAGAAGAAAGAAAGAGGAACCACGTGCCTGGCACGTTTCATCAGAAGAAGGAAGGAGAGAAGAAAGCCAAGCCAAACACGTGCCCAACACATGCCATCAGACACAAGTGGCTGCCCCAAGGGCAGCCCTTCTTCTTCCCCACTTGCTCTACCCCTGACCTGCACTTTCCAGCACTTCTTCTTCCCCACTTGCTCTGCCCTTGACCTGCACTTTCCAACACTTCTTCTTCCCCAATTGCCCTGCCCCTGACCTGCACTTTCCAGCACACAAACCACCTGTATTTCTTCCCTTCTCCTTTATCAAAACCAGTCAACTTAAGCTGCAAAACTGCTGCCCTGGTTCTGAAACTGCTTGCCCAAGGTCCAAAACTGCTGCCCTTTGTCCAGCATTTCTTCCTTCCTCATTGCAGCACGTTTTTCATTTGTTTCTCCTCAAACTCTGCACAAACAGCACACTACTTTCCTGTTTGTCTTCTCAAAATTTTAAAGATCAATCCCAAAGGGCATCCAAGGGTGACCTGCACTCTGATTTCCCTTGATTCCAGCAAATCCTGTCAAGTTCAGCCCCCATTGGGTTCTGAAATTAGCCAAAGTCTTCACCATGATCACAAGGCAAGGTCACTTCCTTCCTTTTTCATTTAATGCTAGCCATTTGACTTGGTCACAGCCCACAAAACAGTCTGGTCTTAGGGGATTCTCATGATTACATTTGATCTCAATTTGCCTATATAAGCAATGCAATGCTGAAGGATTGAGAAACAGTTAGTTTTTGATATAAGACTGAACCTTTGAGCAATTTCTGAGAGAAAAAAACACAGAGCAATCACAACTCAGTTTTAATACAATTCAGTTTTAACACAGTTTATACACAGCAGTTTCAACCCAGTTTATTTAACCCAATTCAATCCAATCTTAGAGCAATTCAGCAGTTTATTTTAGAGAATTTTAGAACAAACTCAGAATCAACAGAAAACATTAGAAAAAAAACTCTGTTTTTCTGTTTCCTTCTTTCACAAACAATCACAAACCAACCCAGCAATCAAAACCAGCCATCAAGCACCCATAAACACCATACCTAAGCAAAGAATAGCAGCAAAACATCCCTTGTTATTGCTGTTTCTTATTCCTCATCATTCCAGTTTTGCAAAACAACAATCATTCAAGGGCCTTTTCAGTTTCTTGCATCCCAAGCATCAGCTGGAAATCTGTAAGTCATTCTGAACCTTTCATCGTGCATTTGCATTGCTGTCTGCATTTGTTCAGTGATTCTTGTTTGATTCAGCACCCTTTTCTGCATTCTTAGTTGTTTTTTTAACTTGTTTTGAACTAAGAAACATCTTTTAAAACTTCAAAGAAATCTCAAAGTTTGCAAAACACAAAAACAGAAGTGGTATACTTCTTTTTCTAACCAAATTCGAAAGTTTTTCACCCCTTTGAGGTTCTGAAATCAGTTCAGAAGCAGAGTCTGAACAGTACTTCAGACTCTGAAGTTCAGAGTCTGAACAGTGCTTCAGACTCTGAAGTTCAGAGTCTGAGGGTCAACAAAAGTCAACCCATGAACAGTGCTTCTGAGGGTCAACAAAAGTCAACCCATGAACAGTGCTTCTGAGGGTCAACCAAAGTCAACGTCTGAACAGTACTTCAGACTCTGAAATTTCAGCTTCTGATGTACTGTTTGTGCGCACCTCGTTTTTTTCCTCGGGAAAAAGACGCGCAAATCCTCCGAGGTCGTTCGCAAACGCTCGGAGGGCCTTTGTGAAGCCGCCACCAAAGTTTTTGTGTAAAGGGAACGTTGATAAACCCTTAAGTTTTTTTTTGTTTAAAGGGAAACGATAATAAAACCCTTCGACGATGAGGATAAGGATTTGGTCATCGCAACCATTGTCGGGTTCGGGAGTCGATTACGCAAGGGGAAGGTATTAGCACCCCTTACGTCCGTTGTACTCAACGGGAACCTTCTATTTGGTCAAAGCTTGAATTGTTTTTTAATATTTTGCGTGCATGTTCATTTATGTTAAAAATATAATAAAGGGGGGGAAAGAGATAAAAACAAACGAAAGAAAAGAAGGAAAAAAAGTTTTTTTGTTATTGCGCTTGACAAGATGTCGATCTTGCTCCTACGTATCTCCCGGTAGTCGGAGAATTCAAAGCGTACGTAGTTCTTTGGTAGAAAAACGTACATGTGTTGGTTGATTTTAAATGGACGATGTTTTAACCGAATTCTTGCGATTAAAACGTAGCTTGTATGCTCGCGCTCGGGAGACTTATTAAGCGTATAGCTTGTATGCTCGCGCTTGGGAGACTTATTAAGCGTTTTGTTCACGAATCGCATTAGAATTGTTAAAAGGTACGTCCGTTAGGGTAAAGGGTTAATTGGTCGCTATGGGACCAAGAGAGGTGCAATGGACTCATACAAGTCAATCATTGACCGAGTGGACTCCGAAGAGTCGGGCGATTGTTCGATTGATCCACTGAGATCAAGAACAGGTACAATGGACTCGGATGAGTCGAACATTGACCGAGTGACTCAAACGAGTCGAGGGGTGAGTCTAATGGCCACGGGGGACCAAAAGGTTTGGATTGACCACAAGGGGCCAAGTTTTGGTTTGGTTAGGGTTGTACATATTGAAAATGGAATGACGATTGTCCGAGCGACGAGACATACGTCACGCATTCGTACAATCGGGGCGATGGAGAGACATACGTCACACCATCCCTTTTTCATTCATGTTTTTGGGTTGAATCCTTTAGAAATCCCAAGGTATGTCAAAACATTTGGTTTGAAAACCCAAAATGGGAAGGTTTAGCAAATTTTGCTAGAAAACGCATAAGTTCGCCTCATTTTGCGAAAATGCGAACGTATTCGGCGTATGTTCATGTTTGAGTTTTGAAAGTCATGAACAATATTTATTGTTCAAGTTTAGATTGAAATGATGAACATAGCCTGTTTGTTCATGTGGTTTGAAAGTTTGGGAACATAACTTGCTTTGCAAGTTATCCACATAATGGTCATACGAACTTGTGATTTTGTCAAAATTACGCAAAATCTTTGTTATGGTTTGAAGAACATGGGTTTAAAAACTCTTAGGTTCTGAGCTCCTGGGCTAGAACCTCAAAAATTGGTCATTTTGACACAAAAACTCAGATTCTGAGTTCTGTCATGGTCGCACTGCGACCATGACTTCGCACTGCGAAGCATGCGAAATTTTGAGTTCAGAAGCTGTTTCTGAACTTTTGTTCAGACACAACTTCTGAACACACTCAGGACCTTATAGATGAGTGAAAAGCTTTGAGTTTTTGGGGTGAAAAAGGCTGGACAAACCAGTTTTGATGTTTTGAAAACCTTGGGATTTCTTTGAAATTCAAAAGGGGTTTTTTAGAATCAAAGGGTTTTGAACCAAAATAGCTATGCAAACACAATTGTAAATGCAATATAAGAGCTTAGAAACTTACAGAACTCCTTAGCAAAGCTCCAGCTGCAATTGATTTGATTTAGTTGAAGGCTTTTGCAAGAGGTTTGAATATTTGGTGATGGTTTTGGAACTTTGTAATGCTTGGTGTTGGATTGATTTTTTCTGGTTGTTTGTGAGGGTTTGTAAGCTAAAATGAGTAGAGTTTCTGCTCTTGAAATGCTGTTGTTAATTGTGTTTGTGACCTTGGGCATTGCCTTCTATTTATAGGCCAAAACCAAATCTTTTTCATCATTACTAAATCCCAAAATTCAGCTGATTTGTGGCTAAGATCAAGCTGGATCCTTTTGCATTAAATGCTAATGGATAGAGGCAACCTTGCCTTGTACCAAGGGGCAAGATTCAGCCTGATTTCAGCCACAAATTCAACCAATTCTAGAAGGTAATGATGAAGAACAAAGCTGAATTGCAATTGGCTAATGCTTGGGGATCAATCCTTGCAATCTCAATGGTTGATCAATGAAAACGTGCACTGTAATGTGCAGAGATTGAGGGATGAAAAAGGCTACTTATGGCTGGTGTGACGGGTGAAAAGCTGCTGCAAAAACAGAGTAGGCACTCATGGCTTTTCAAGTGAGAAAATCCAGCTAGTTTGACTGGTTTTGGGGGGAGCAAGCAGGAGGAAAGTCCTCAAGCAGGTGGCTGGCAACCTTGTGGTGGTTAGCAGGTCACATGGGAGGGACTAGAGCTGCCCAAGGGCAAGCCCACTTGCTTGTCACATGCTAGGTTGGAAGAAAAAGCTTCCAACCTTGGCATTAATGGCAAGTCCTTCAATCCTGGTTTTGCTTGGCCCAATTAGCCATGAATGCTACTTAAAATAATTATGGAAATGATATGCAACAAATTCTGGAATTAAATCAAAGAAACCAAAAATCTGCAGAAAAATCGCAGACTTCGCAGTGCGAAGTCAGCATTTTTGAAATGTTGACTTTTCTGTTGACTTTTGTTGACTTTTGACTTTTTCCCCTCTTTGATTTTTTTTGATTTTTGTTTTAAAATGCTTAGGACAAAATTAGGGTACTACAGCTGCCCCTACTTAATTGTGTCTTCGCATAGAGTGCGTGAGTGCCGAGGGCATCTCATGAACTCTTTGCGAAGATCAATTAAGTAAAAAGAAGGACCCGAATTTTGTCCTTCGCGAAATGCAAATGCAATGGTTGGAAAAGGTTGATCGTATCCAGTCGCTAACACTGGAGGTAGATCCATTGGGGGATGAAGGTAATCTTATCTAGGCACTGTCACTAGAGGTCGATTCCTGAGGGTGGTGATTTACTCTAGGCACTGTCACTAGAGGTCGAACATTGATGGTGGTGATCTACTCTAGGATGTCACTAGAGGTCGAACATTGAGGGTGGTGATCTACTCTAGGATGTCACTAGAGGTCGAACATTGAGGGAGGTGATCTACTCTAGGATGTCACTAGAGGTCGAACATTGAGGGAGGTGATCTACTCTAGGATGTCACTAGAGGTCGATACCTAAGCTAGGTGATCTTATTCAGGCACTGTCACTGAATGTCGATTCCTAACGAGCTGTGATCTTATTCAGCCGCTAACACTGAAGGTCGATACACTGGGGGAGGTGATCTACTCTAGGCACTGTCACTAGAGGTAGATACCTAAGGATAGTGGTTTACTCTAGGCACTGTCACTAGAGGTAGAACGTTGATGGTGGTGATCTACTCTAGGATGTCACTAGAGGTAGATACCTAAGCTAGGTGATCTTGTTCAGGCACTGTCACTGAATGTCGATTCCTAACGAGCTGTGGTCTTACCCTAAATAGGTGCCCCTGGTTGAATGTTTGATGGATGTTGGTGAATATGTGATACTCACTGAAGAATCCTTGTTGAGGATGCATGATTTGATATAAAATGCATGTGTATGAATGATTTGTATATGCATGCATGAATGAAAATGAAATGATGCTGGCTAGGTGCCGAGCAAAGTCGGTCTTGGTTGTGGTTGTACCAATGACGATTGGGCTCTCCTTTTTTTTTTGGTTTTTTGGTTTTTTGGTTGGTCGGTTTGGAAGGACAAGGTCCTTTGCCTACATACCCAAATGGGATCAAAACCGGTGTAGTTCGAGCCTAAGCCCGAAAATTTGTGTGGGTTTGCCAATAATGATTGGACTTTTGTTTGGGGTTGAGACTCCCTGGGGAATATCAATGAGGTTTGGCTTATGGGGATATAAGGATCATTTTGGCAGCATGATCGATATCCAGCCTTGGTTAGTGTTTGGATGTTTAGGGTGTTTACTGGGGATTTTTGCTCCTCCTAACCCTTGGGGGGTTTTTTTTGCGCTCCGCGTGCCACGAGCTACACACTTGCCTTTGCTAAGGAGCATAAGTCCTTTGGTGCAATATTTTGGTGGGAATTACCGCAATTCTTTCAGAACTCACGAAGATTCAAAATAAAGCAATGTTTGTTTGTTTTTTTTTTCTCTCTTTTTTGGAAGAAAATTCTTTTGTTTATTTCCCATGTTTTAAAGCATTTTCATCATGAATAAAACAAAATTTTATGCGCTACTGAGAACATAAAATAACAAAAAGGAAATTTATTCAATGCAGATTTGACCTCTTGAATGGGTAAAAAAAATACACAAAGTGGGAAGTGAGACAGAGAAAGACAAGAAAAAGCAAAAAGAAAATGTTGGTTTTGGCACAACAAATGCTATTTCCTTATGACTTCGAGATTTTTGTTTGTTGGAAGATGCTGAGGAGACCGATTCTTCTCCTCTTGAATCTTGTCCGGAGCTTGGATGCTGCAGTCATTGCCTTTCTTTTTTTTTTTGTTAACCCCTAACTTTTGCCTGGACCGCTCTTTCGAGTTTTCAATCCACCGGGGTGTATTTCCTTTTTTGATGTCCTTAATTTTTGCCTAGACCGCCTTTTCAGGTTTTCAATCTAGCAGGACGTTCTCTATTGCCTAAACCGCCCTTTCAGGTTTTCGATTTAGCGAGCTTCTTTCTCTTTTTTTTTCTTTTAGGCATAATACCTCTTGACTGCATCGGAGTTTATTGAGAGTGGGAACTCTTCTCCGTCCATAGTGGTGATGATCAGGGCTCCGCCTGAGAAAGCTTTCTTTACCACGTACGGCCCATCATAGCTGGGAGTCCACTTCCCTCGGGGATCTTTGTGGATAGGTGATATCTTCTTGAGCACTAGGTCTCCTTCTTTGAACTCTCGAGGACGGACCTTCTTGTCGAATGCTCTCTTGAGCCTCCTTTGATAGAGTTGTCCGTGACAGATTGCCGTCAGACGCTTCTCCTCTATGAGATTCAGTTGGTCGAACCTTGTTTGGACCCATTCAGCTTCTTCTAGCTTGGTTTCCATCAAGACCCTTAACGAAGGAATTTCCACCTCTACGGGGAGAACAGCTTCCATACCGTATACTAAGGAGAAGGGGGTATCCCCAGTTGAAGTGCGAATGGCTGTTCTGTAGCCATGTAGCGCAAAGGGAAGCATCTCATGCCAATCCTTATATGTTGTCACCATCTTTTGGATGATCTTCTTTATGTTCTTATTGGCTGCTTCTACCGCACCGTTCATCTTTGGTCGGTAAGGGGAGGAATTATGGTGCTCAATCTTGAAATCTTTGCACAACTCCTTCATTGTCTTGTTGTTTAGGTTTGCCCCATTATCGGTGATGATTTTGTGGGGAGTACCATAACGGCAGATGATTTCCTTCTTGATGAATCGGGCTACCACTTGTTTGGTTACGTTTGCATACGAAGCTGCTTCTACCCATTTGGTGAAGTAGTCGATGGCAACAAGGATGAAGCGATGTCCATTTGACGCTTTGGGCTCGATCATTCCAATCATGTCTATGCCCCACATAGAGAACGGCCAAGGTGAAGTCATGACGTTTAGTGGAGTTGGTGGTACATGCACCTTGTCGGCGTAAATCTGGCACTTGTGACAAGTCTTGGCGTAGTGGAAACAATCAGCTTCCATGGTTAACCAATAATAGCCCGCCCTTAAGATTTTCTTTGCCATTGCATGCCCATTGGCATGGGTTCCAAAAGATCCCTCGTGGATTTCTTTGATGAGCATGTCCGCTTCATGTTTATCCACACATCTGAGCAGGACCATGTCATAATTTCTTTTGTAGAGGGTATTTCCACTGAGGAAGAATTGAGATGCCAATCTTCTGAGGGTCCTCTTGTCGGTGTGCGAGACATTTTCTGGATACTCTTGCTCTTCGAGGTATCGCTTGATGTCGTAGAACCAAGGTTTGTCGTCAAGTCCTTCTTCGACTGATGCGCATACAACTGGTTTGTCTCTACGATCCATCCTTATGATTGGTGCTTCGTTGTAGAAATTTACTTGGTACATTGATGATAATGTAGCCAAAGCATCTGCTACCTGATTTTCTTCTCGAGGGATGTGGTGGAAGTTGATTTCATCAAAATGCTTGATCAATTCTACAACCCAGGCTCGGTAGGGAATTAAATTGGGATGTTTTGTTTCCCATTCTCCTTTGACTTGATAGATGACCGAGGCTGAGTCACCGTATACTTCAAGGTTTTTGATCCTTAGATCAATTGCTGCTTCGAGGCCTAGGATACATGCTTCATATTCTGCCATGTTATTGGTGCACTCAAAGCATAACCTTGCTGTGAAGGGCTGGTATCCATTTCTTGGGGAGATTAAAACTGCTCCGATACCGTGTCCCATGGCATTTGAGGCGCCATCGAAAGCGAGCTTCCATTGAGCTCCTGGTTCTGGCCCTTCATCATCGCTTGTGACTTCTTCGTCATTTAAAGCTACGACATCTTCGTCCGGGAAATTGAATTGTATGGGCTGATAATCCTCCAATGGTTGGTGAGCAAGGTGCTCGGATAAAACACTCCCTTTGATGGCTTTTTGAGCAACATATTGGATGTCGTACTCAGACAGCAACATTTGCCAACGGGCTATCTTCCCTGTGAGGGCAGGCTTTTCGAAGATGTACTTGATGGGATCCATCTTCGATATCAACCAAGTTGTATGGGTCAACATGTATTGCCTTAGACGTCGAGCAGCCCATTCTAAAGCGCAACAAGTCTTTTCAAGTGAAGTATACCTTGTTTCACAGTCAGTAAACTTCTTGCTTAGGTAGTAGATTGCGTGCTCTTTTCTTCCCGTTTCATCTTGTTGTCCTAACACACAACCCATTGATCCTTCAAGTACGGTTAGGTATAAGATGAGGGGTTTACCCGAAACCGGAGGTATCAAAATTGGTGGTTCTTGCAGGTATTGTTTGATCTTGTCAAACGCCTCTTGGCAATCTTCATTCCAATGAACGGCTTGGTTTTTCCTTAGTAGTTTGAAGATTGGTTCGCAGGTAGCTGTCATGTGTGAGATTGTAACACCCATATAGAGATTGCCTAGGATCTCTTACGAGTATTAAAATTTCGTACTGGATACATTAAATACAATACAGAAAAGTTGTTTATTAATCCACAATACATAAGTTCATGATACAACTCAAGTTCCAATACATAACATTTCTTATAATATACATCATATACATTAATCTTTTACAACATCCACAAGATAAAACACAATACGGCAAGATCAATCCGTAGCTTTCTCTTTACCTTTGCGTTGTGCCACCTGAGAAGAACCTGCACCAGAAGGAAAGGGATGAGACATAAAGTCTCAGTGAGCTCCTACCCTGCCTACTGTTTGGCAACCGCAGGGAACCTAGGGTCGCCGTGCCTACCTCGGCAATCTTGGGAATACCTATAATCGCCAAGTCTTGACTTACCCATAGAGGGCCATCTGGCTGATTCTGCTGAATCGGTGATCAAGGGTAAACCTAGGATCACCGTCTGATAACTACTAACTGAAGTCTGATAATTGTCTGAGTAAATATTTCCTGACTGATAATATAAATAATTAATAACTGATACTTTGAGTTAGCTGTTAGCGTTGAACAAACATTATTATCTGGGTTCATTTTACGGAATGCCCCCGGGTGGAGTAACCCCGAAGCACATTCCCCTGATAACCGGTGAAAATTCCTATCATATCAGGCTAACACCGGACTCCTCTTGTCGTCGTGCGGTTACCCTTGCGGAATAACACGTCCCACTGGCGTGAACCTCCTGTGTCCCACTGGCGTGAACAACAGAAGACACGACTTAATATAAGTTTTAACTGATGCGTATACCTCCCGTCTATGGACATACGTCGACATGACTTCAATTAATTCCACGTGAAAGTCTCATCTAAGCGGGGTTGGACATCCTACCTCACGGACATACGTCAACGCGGGCTTCGGCACACAACCTCCTTCTAACTTAGTGTTTTTCTCAAGCTCGGGTAGAGAGCCTCACACGTCCGGCATTAACCCGAACAATGTGGAGTAACATCACTCAAGTAACCCCCACATTTGATATATATAATATGAATATAAAGCAGATAAAGCAAATATAACCATAAAACATAAATATAACATGCATGAATAAAATAAATAAACATGGCACGCAAAGAAAATAAAGCAATTGTCTTTAAACCAAATAGATTAGGCTTGACTCGCTAGTGGGAACAGGGTCCCCAGTGAAGTCGCCAGCTGTGCGCACCTCGTTTTTTTCCTCGGGAAAAAGACGCGCAGATCCTCCGAGGTCGTCCTCGAACGCTCGGAGGTGCCTTTGTGAAGCCGCCACCAAAGTTTTTGTGTAAAGGGAACGTTGATAAACCCTTAAGTTTTTTTTTGTTGTAAAGGGAAACGATAATAAAACCCTTTGACGATGAGGATAAGGATTAGGTCATCGCAACCATTGTCGGGTTCGGGAGTCGGTTACGCGAGGGGAAGGTATTAGCACCCCTCACGTCCGTTGTACTCAACGGGAACCTTCTATTTGGTTAAAGCTTGAATTGTTTTTTTTATTCTTTGCGTGCATGTTCATTTATGTTAAAAATATAATAAGGGGGGGGAAAGAGATAAAAACAAACGAAGAAAAAGTTTTTATTATTATTGTGCTTGACAAGATGTCGATCTTGCTCCTACGTATCTCCCGGTAGTCGGAGAATTCAAAGCATACGTAGTTCTTTGGTAGAAAAACGTATGTGTGTTGGTTGATTTTAATTGGACGATGTTTTAACCGAATTCTTGCGATTAAACGTAGCTTGTATGCTCGCACTTGGAGACTTATTAAGCGTTCGTTCGCGAATCACATTAGAATTGTTAAAAGGTACGTCCGTTAGGGTAGAGGGTTGAATTGGTCGCTATGGGACCAAGAGAGGTACAATGGACTCATATAAGTCAAACATTGACCGAGTGGACTCCGAAGAGTCGGGCGATTGTTCGATTGATCTACTGAGATCAAGAACGGGTACAATGGACTCGGACGAGTCGAACATTGACCGAGTGGACTCTAACGAGTCGAGGGGTTGAGTCTAATGGCCAACGGGGGACCAAAAGGTTTGGATTGACCACAAGGGGCCAAGATTTGGTTTGGTTAGGGTTGTACATATTAAAAAAAAGGAATGACGATTGTCCGAGCGACGAGACATACGTCACGCATTCGTACAATCGGGGCGATGGAGAGACATACGTCACACCATCCCTTTTTCATTCATGTTTTTGGATTGAATTCTTTAGAAATCCCAAGGTAAGTCAAAACATATGGTTTGAAAACCCAAAAATGGGAAGGTTTAGCAAATTTGCTAAAAACGCGCAAGTCCGTCTCATTTTGCGAAAATGCGCACGTAAACGGTGTATGTTCATCTTTGAGTTTTGAACATCATGAACAATATTTATTGTTCAAGTTTAGATTGAAAAGCTGAACATAGCTTGTTTGTTCATGTGGTTTTGAAAGTTTGGGAACATAACTTGCTTTGCAAGTTACCCACAAAATGGTTATACGAACTTGTGATTTTGCCAAAATTATGCAAAAACCTTGTTATGGTTTGAAGAACAGAGGTTTAAAAACTCTTAGGTTCTGAGCTCTGGGGCTAGAACCTCAAAAATTGGCTGGTTTGACACAAAAACTCAGGTTCTGAGTTCTGTCATGGTCGCACTGCGACCATGACTTCGCACTGCGAAGCATGCGAGATTTTGGGTTCAGAAGCTGTTTCTGAACATTTGTTCAGAAACAACTTCTGAACACACTCAAGACCTTATAGATGGGTGAAAAACTTTGAGTTTTTGGGGTGAAAAAGGTTGGACAAACCAATTTTGATGTTTTGAAAACCTTGGGATTTCTTTGGAATTCAAAAGGGGTTTTTTAAGATCAAAAGGTTTTGAGCCAAAATGGCTATGCAAACACAATTAAAAATGCAAGATAAAGAGCTTAGTAACTTACAGAACTCCTTAGCAAAGCTCCAGCTGCACTTGGTTTGATTTGGTTGAAAGCTTTCACAAAGGTTTTGAAGATTTGTGATGAACTTGGAACCTTGGTAAAGCTTTGTGTGGATTGGCTTTTTTCTGGTTATTTGTGGAGGTTTGTGAGTTGAAATGAGTAGAGTTTCTGCTCTTTGAATTGCTGTATTAACTGTGTTTGAACAAGTGCTTGTAACCTTGGGCATTGCCTCTTATTTATAGGCCAAGATCAAATCTTTGTCATCATTACACAATCCCTTGATTCAGCTGATTTGTGGCCAAGATTAAGCTGAATCCCTTTGCATTAAATGCTAATGGATAGAGGCAACCCTGCCTTGTACCAAGGGGCAAGATCCAGCTTGATTTCAGCCACAAATTCAACTTATTCTAGAAGGTAATGATGAAGAACAAAGCTGATTTGCAATTGGCTAATGCTTGGGGATCAATCCTTGCAATCTCAATGGTTGATAAATGAAAACGTGCACTGTATTGTGCAGAGATTGAGGGATGAAAAGGCTACTTATGGCTGGTGTGAGGGGGTGAAAAGCTGCTGCAAAAACAGAGTAGCAATCATGGCTTTTCAAGTGAAAAAAAACCAGCTAGTTTGACTGGTTTTGGGGCAGCAAGCAGGAGGAAAGTCCTCAAGCAGGTGGCTGGCAACCTTGTGGTGGTTAGCAGGTCACCTGGGAGGGACTAGAGCTGCCCAAGGGCAAGCCCACTTGCTTGTCACATGCTAGGTTGGAAGAAAAAGCTTCCAACCTTGGCATTAATGGCAAGTCCTTCAACTCTGGCTTTGCTTGGCCCAATTAGCCATGAATGCTACTTAAAATAATTATGGAAGTGATGTGCAACAAAATCTGGAATTAAATCCAAGAAACCAAAAATCTGCAGAAAAATCGCAGACTTCGCAGTGCGAAGTGAGCTTCGCATTGCGAAGTCCTCAATTTTGAAAAGTTGACTTTTCTGTTGACTTTTGTTGACTTTTGACTTTTTCCCCTCTTTGATTTTTTTGATTTTTTTTGGTTTTAAAATGCGTAGGACAAAATTAGGGTACTACAGCTGCCCCTACTTAATTGTGTCTTCGCATAGAGTGCGTGAGTGCCGAGGGCATCTCATGAACTCTTTGCGGAGATCAATTAAGTAAAAAGAAAAAGAAGGACCCGAATTTTGTCCTTCGCGAAATGCAAATGCAATGGTTGGTAGGGGGTTGATCATATCCAGCCGCTAACACTGGAGGTAGATCCACTGGGGGATGAAGGTAATCTTATCTAGGCACTGTCACTAGAGGTCGATTCCTGAGGGTAGTGGTTTACTCTAGGCACTGTCACTAGAGGTGGAACATTGATGGAGGTGATCTTCTCTAGGCACTGTCACTAGAGGTTGAACATTGATGGCGGCGATCGACTCTAGGCACTGTCACTAGAGGTCGATACCTAAACTGGTGATTTACTCTAGGCACTGTCACTAGAGGTGGAACATTGATGGTGGTGATCTACTCTAGGCACTGTCACTAGAGGTTGAACATAGATGGCGGCGATCGACTCTAGGCACTGTCACTAGAGGTCGATACCTAAACTGGTGATCTTATTCAGGAACTGCTTCTGAATGTCGATACACTGGGGGAGGTGATCTACTCTAGGTATTGCTTCTAGAGGTCGATACCTAAGCTAGGTAATCTTATTCAGGAACTGCTTCTGAATATCGATTCCTAACGAGCTGCGGTCTTACCCTAAATAGGTGCCCCTGGTTGAATGTTAATGGATGTTGGTGAATATGTGATACTCACTGAAGGATCCTTGTTGAGGATGCATGCTTTACGAAATGAAATGCATATGTATGAATGGTTTTAAATAAACATGCACGAAATGAAATAATGTTGGTTGGGTGCCGAGCAGAGTCGGTCTTTGTTTGTGGTTGTGTTCATGACAGTTGGGCTTTCCTTTTTTTGTTAGTTTTTTGGTTGGTCGGTTTGGAAGGACGAGGTCCTTTGCCTACATACCCAAATGGGATCAAAACCAGTGTAGTTCGAGCCTAAGCCCGAAAATTTGTGTTTGTCTGGTTGGTCGGTTTGGAAGGACGAGGTCCTTTGCCTACATACCCAAATGGGATCAAAACCGGTGTAGTTCGAGCCTAAGCCCGAAAATTTGTGTTTGTCTGCCAATAATGATTGGACTTTTGTTTGGGGTTGAGACTCCCTGGGGAGTATCAAGGAGGTTTGGCTTATGGGGGATAAAGGATCATTTTGGAAGCATGATCGATATCCAGCCTTTGTTGGTGTTTGGATGTTTAGGGTGTTTATTGGGGAATTTTGCCCCTACTAACCCTCGGGGTTCTTGCGCTCCGCGTGCCGCGAGTTACACACTTGCCTTAGCTAAGGAGCATAAGTCTTTGGGTGCAATATTTTGGTGGGAACTACCGCAATCCTTTCAGAATTCACGAAGATTCAAAATAAAGCAAAGTTTGTTTGTTTTTTTTCTTTTTTGGAAGAAAATTCTTTTGTTTATTTCCCATGTTTTAAAGCATTTTTCATCATGAATAAAACAAAATTTTATGCGCTACTGAGAACATAAAATAACAAAAGGAAATTTATTCAATGCAGATTTGACCTCTTGAATGGGTAAAAATACACAAAGTGAGAAGTGAGATAGAGAAAGACAAGAAAAAGCAAAAAGAAAATGTTGGTTTTGGCACAACACATGCTATTTCCTTATGACTTCGATATTTTCGTTTGTTGGAAGATGCTGACGAGACCGATTCCTCTCCTCTTGAATCTTGTCTGGAGCTTGGATGCTGCAGTCATTGCCTTTCTTTTTGTTAACCCCTAACTTTTGCCTGGATCGCTCTTTCGAGTTTTCAATCCACCGGGGTGTATTCCTTTTTTTTTTTTTGATGTCCTTAATTTTTGCCTAGACCGCCTTTTCAGGTTTTCAATCTAGCAGGACGCTCTCTATTGCCTAAACCGCCCTTTCAGGTTTTCGATTTAGCGAGCTTTTCTCTTTTTTTCTTTAGGCATAATACCTCTTGACTGCATCGGAGTTTATTGATAGTGGGAACTCCTCTCCATCCATAGTGGTGATGATCAGGGCTCCGCCTGAGAAAGCTTTCTTTACCACGTACGGCCCATCGTAGCTGGGAGTCCACTTCCCTCGGGGATCTTTGTGGATAGGTAATATCTTCTTGAGCACTAGGTCTCCTTCTTTGAACTCTCGAGGACGGACCTTCTTGTCGAATGCTCTCTTGAGCCTCCTTTGATAGAGTTGGCCATGACATATTGCCGTCAGACGCTTCTCCTCTATGAGATTCAGTTGGTCGAACCTTGTTTGGACCCATTTGAAGGTGAGAAAAACAAACACACAAGAAGGGGGGGGTTGAATTGTGTGACTCTAAAAACTTGTTCCTTTTCTTTTTAAAGCTTAAGGATCAGTTCAGAAGCTAATGTAGTCAGTTCTGAACAGATATCAGAAGTTAAATGCAGCGGATTAAAACAAGTTAAGGAGAAGGGAAAGAGAAGACACACAGAATTATACAGGTTCCTTCTCAATGTAAGAAGTAGTCCTGTCCCCTTGTGTCCAACAAGAGAGTTTCACTATAATCAAGTTCTGATTACAATTGCTCAATCACTAAGAAAGAGACTTCCAGCTGCTCAATCACAAAGAAAGAGACTTCTATGCTCAACCACCAAGGAAGAGGCTTCCAATGCTCAAGTCACTAAGACAAGAGACTTCTCAATGCTCAAGTCACAAAGACAAGAGGCTTCTGACTCAGACCACTAAGGAGTGAGGTTACAAATGCTTAGTATTCAGACTAAGACTTTGAGGGACCAAACTGGTTTACACGTAAAGAAGTTTGGGATGAACACTTGATCAAATATCAGAGGTGTTCTCTAAATACAACACAGGTTAAGACTCTTAACCTTAAGAAATTCCTAAGTTACAAAGACTGAAGAATTTCTAAGAGTTTTGAACTATGACAGTTTTACACAGAAAACAGGGCAGAGTTTCAGCTTATGCGTTTCAAAGAGTCTTCAACATTTTCTTCTTCAAATCTCCCTCCTTTTATAGATGAAAATAGAGCTGTTGGAGATTTGCTGGAATTCAGGAAGTTAGCCGTTGCAATTGGACTAGGTTGCTGCAAATGTGTGCTACACTTTTTCTTGTCAGAACAGGGCAGGTGCCATTTTTGAATTGGCCCACCATAAAAACTGGAGAATGTTTGGTTCAGGGGAACAACTGTTCCATTGAGTTGTTCTGACATTTCCAAGCATTAAATGCGCACAGTACTGATCAGAATCCATGCCACATCAACTTCAGAAGCTTCTGAGTGAACAGTGATCAGAACCTCTCTCTCTGTACGGATCAGAGGCTGACTTAGTTGTACGGATCAGAAGCTGGCTTCAGGAGTTGACTTGCGTTGACTTCTTCAGGACCTCTTCAGAAGCTCTTTCTTCAGGAGCACTTCTTCAGGACCAGTTTCTTCTTGGCCTTGCAACCTTGCTTCTTGGCTTTCCTTCTTGCTCTTTAGCTTGTTCTTCATAACCATTATTAATCAATACTTGATAAGCATGTGGTTCTGAAACACTTGAACAAAGCATTAGCATATAACCAATTTTCTCTTTAATACCTTGTTATCATCAAAACCATAGAGAGAGATATGTTTACACATGAATGTTTCAACAATCTCCCCCTTATTATATGAGAGACTTGTTAAACACATTTTGTTCCAACAATCTCCCCCTTTTTGATGATGACAAACATAAGTATTAAAACAGAAAATTGTTGTTAACTTAATTAACAAGTTAACTGCAGGGTGAGGTTTGTAAGCTCCCCCTGAGTCTGATCCAAGTTAATTAAGTTCAGTTAAAAACACAGATGTGAAAATTTCAGAATTGTCGTTAAGTGTAATTAACAATCTGACTTCAGGAGAGGTTTGTAAGCTCCCCTTAGGTCTGACAGTCCTCAAGGTTAGGTTTGTAAGCTCTCCTTGATTCTTATCCATGTTAATTAAGCTTAACTTAAGACAATATGATGAAATTTACACTCAGAATTTAAAATGACTTGTTGACTTCAGGTTCTGAGGTTTGTAAGCTCTCCCCCTAAGTCTGATAATCCACAGGATGAGTTTTGTAAGCTCCCTGAGTCTTATCCAAGTTATTTTAAATTCTTTTTACTCACTAAGAGTTATGTATCTCACAGAATATATCAGAGCTAGAATTTTACTCCAAAGCAGTTCTCATAAGTTAAATGTATCAGAGCTAGTCAGAAATGTATTAGAGCTTAACTTAGCTTATCTGATCAATATCAGAGCTAGCTTAACAATTGTATCAGAACTTAATCCTAACAATTGTATCAGAGCTATCAGAGCTTTAATATGCTTAGCATCTGACAATTTTAACTTATTTGAGCTCAGGTGCTTTAATACTTGTTTTACTTTTCTCCCCCTTTTGTCATCAACAAAAAGTAGCACTTTCTCCTCTTAAGACAGAAAAATTTCTCCCCCTTTGTCAAGAGAGTTGGAAAGTATCTGTATCAGAGCAGAAATGGATTTGAAAAGAGTTTGAAAACAGTTATCAAAGCAGTTCAGTTTCCCCCTTTTAAAAGAGTTTGAAAGCAGTTCTGACATCAGGTTTAAAATAAGTTCAAAAGGATGCAGAATTTGGGAGGGTTGAACTGACCAAGATTGTGAGATATTTGTGCAATCATATGGATAACCAAGTAGCAATGATAATCATCAGAGCCTACTTGATTTACAATGAGTATATGACTTGCAATAAAATAGAATGCTGTTCAGAAGCAGAAAAAGTTTGGAGCTTCTGATCAGGTCATTCTGTGTTCAGACATTACTTTGTTCAGTACAAACTGGTTCAGCATTAGAGCAAAACACCAGTTGTGTTCAGTATCAGAGCAAAAGCTTTTCAAGAAGTGTTCAGTATCAGAGCAAAAGCTTTTCAAGAAGTGTTCAGTATCAGAGCAATTCTGAGTTTGCTTTAAAGAAATATATCAGAATCTGATACCAATTGAGGATTTATCTCAGAGTCTGATACCAGCAAAAAAAATCTTAATTCAGAGTCTGATACCAAATGAAAACATTTCTAAAGACTGATACCAAGATGAAAAGAGTTCTAGAAACTGAACATGTCTGAAACACTTTGGGCTTTTAAAATGTGTCTGTGCCAAACATTTTGAAAATAAACTGATACCAACTGAAAATTGTTTGTTAAGCAATTTTAACAATGAGTATCAGAGCATAAAAACACATTTTTACTTGATGACTTTGGGAGGATTATAGTATAAACTTTCAAAGCTTTAATCATCATTGCCCATAACTATACTTATCAGATTCTGACCAACATTAGATTTTTATCAGATTCAGAGGTCAGAACATCCAGATTCTGATCCTTCAGACTCTGAAGTTTTTCAGGCTGAACTTTAGTCAAACTCTCAGAAGATGAGTGTTTGATAAGTCTTAGCTTATGATAAACTTAGAATCAAGGAATACATTCAGATTCAAGCACATTTTTCAAGAGATAAAATGCATGTTCAGATTCTTTTTAATAAAATTGAATCTATCTTCTGTTAAGGGTTTTGTGAATATGTCAGCCCATTGATGATCAGTATCAATGAACTGAATATCTAAAACACCCTTCTGAACATAATCTCTTATAAAATGATGTTTTATTTCTATGTGCTTGGCTCTAGAGTGCAGAATTGGATTTTTAGACAGACAAATAGCAGCAGTATTATCACAGTAAATAGGAATATTGTCTGCATGAATCTGATAATCCTCTAATTGATGTTTCATCCAGAGCAGTTGTGTGCTACAACTTGCAGCTGAGATGTATTCTGCTTCTGCTGTTGACAAAGCAATGGTTGCTTGTCTCTTGCTGGCCCAGGATATCAGATTCTCACCAAGAAACTGACAGTTTCCACTGGTGGATTTTCTTTCAATCCTGTCCCCAGCATAGTCAGCATCACAGAATCCAACTAGCTTATAATTTAGAGATTTCTTATACAGAAGTCCCAAATTAGTTGTTCCTTTCAGATACCTGAAGATTCTCTTGACAGCAGTCATGTGAGATTCTCTAGGATCTGATTGGAATCTAGCACACAGACATACACTAAATAAAATATCTGGCCTAGAAGCAGTTAAGTATAGGAGAGAACCTATCATACCTCTGTACAGCTTCTGATCTACCTTAGTGCCATTGTCCTCTTTGCTTAATGTGCAGGTAGGATGCATTGGTGTTGTCATCAGCTTGCAATCATCCAACTGGAACTTCTTCAGAAGCTCCTTGGTGTATTTGGACTGATGAACATACACACCTTCTTTGCATTGGTTGATTTGAATTCCCAAGAAGAATTTCAATTCACCCATCATGCTCATTTCAAATTCATCCTGCATTAACTTAGAGAATTCCTTGCAAAGGGAGGCATTAGTAGAACCAAATATGATATCATCAACATAGATTTGTACAATTAAGATTTCTTTCTTAACAGTTTTTCTAAAGAGTGTATTGTCAACTTGTCCTCTTACAAAACCATTTTGAGTTAAGAAGTTGCTTAGTCTTTCATACCAAGCTCTGGGAGCTTGTTTCAGACCATACAAGGACTTCTTAAGTTTAAAAACATGGTTTGGATATTTTACATCTTCAAAACCAGGAGGTTGTTTGACATATACTTCTTCAGAAATCACACCATTTAAGAAAGCACTCTTAACATCCATTTGATACAAGATGATATCATGATTAATAGCATAAGAAAGAAGTAACCTGATTGCTTCCAGTCTTGCTACTGGAGCAAATGTCTCAGTGTAGTCTATTCCTTCTTGCTGGCTGTACCCTTGAGCTACTAATCTAGCCTTGTTTCTGATCACTTCTCCTTGTTCATTGAGCTTGTTCCTGAACACCCATTTTGTTCCAATGATGTTCTTCTGATCAGGTCTTGCCACAAGATCCCATACATCATTCCTTTGGAACTGGTTCAGCTCTTCTTGCATTGCTACAATCCAACCATCATCAGCAAGTGCTTCATCAGCAGTTGTGGGCTCAATCATGGATAGCAGGCCAAGCATGGACTCATTCTGAATGAATGCTGATCTTGTCTTCCTTGGACTGTTCTTGTTTCCAATGATTAACTCCTCAGGATGTGAAGACTTGTACTTGAATGAGGTTCTGGGAGGATTAGCTTCTGAAGGGCCATGAGGGGTTTGTTCAGAACCATGCTGTCCTTGAATAGCATCAGGAGTAGTGTCATTGCTGGAGAGTTTCTCAGAGTCTTCATTGTTTTCAGCTTCTGAACCTTCATCAGAACCTGAACTGGGTTCAGCTTCTGAAGGTTCTTCTGAGATTCTGACATCTGCAAAACTCTCAACCAGCTCTGGTATTTCACTACCAGGCTTCTTATCATCAAACCTAATGTGTATAGCTTCTTCAACAACATGTGTTTCAGAATTATACACTCTGTATGCCTTAGATCTCTCTGAGTAACCTAAAAAGGTACCCTTTTGAGCCTTGGCATCAAATTTCTTTAGGTAGACCTTATTGTTCAGTATGTAACATGTACAACCAAACTGATGAAAATAAGAAATACTTGGTTTTCTTCCTTTAAATAATTCATATGAAGTTTTATTCAGAATTGGTCTGATATAGATCCTGTTCTGAATATAACATGCTGTGTTTACAGCTTCTGCCCAAAAGTACTTAGCAATTTTTGATTCATGGATCATGGTTCTGGCCATCTCTTGTAAAGACCTGTTCTTTCTCTCTACAACTCCATTTTGTTGTGGAGTTCTAGGAGATGAGAACTCATGGAAAATTCCATGGTCTTCACAAAAGTTTTCAAAAGGTTCATTTTCAAATTCACCACCATGATCACTTCTGATTTTCAAAATTTTCAAATCAGTTTATGTTTGTACTTGTTTGCAGAATTTGAAAAACACATCATATGTTTCATTTTTGGTTCTGAGGAATTTAACCCAAGTCCACCTACTATAATCATCAACAATCACAAGTCCATACTTCTTCCCATTGATTGAAGCTGTTCCAACAGGACCAAACAAATCAATGTGAAGTAGTTCAAGAGGTTTAGAGGTGGAAACAATGTTCTTTGGTTTAAAAGAAGTTTTAGAAAACTTTCCAATTTGGCATGCACTGCACAGTGCATCTGAGTGATAATCAATTTGGGGCAAGCCTCTGACCAGCTGTAACTTGCTAAGCTTGGAGATGAGTCTCCAGTTAGCATGTCCCAGCCTTTTGTGCCAGACCCACTTCTCATCACTCACAGACAGAAGGCAAACTACCTTCTGCTGAACCAATTCAGAAAAATTAATTTTATAAACATTGTTTTTCCTGCTGCCTCTGAACACTACAGACTTGTCTTTGCTACTGATTACAGTGCAAGTGTTCTTATTAAATAGGACTTCATAATTACTATCACATAATTGACTTATGCTAAGTAAGTTATGTCTAAGTCCATCTACCAGCCAAACATTATCAATGTACAGGGAAGAATTACCTATCTTACCAGTACCAATGATCTTTCCTTTCTGACTTCCTCCAAATCCCACAGTTCCTCCCTCTTTCAGAGTCAGGGTTTGGAACATAGACTTGTCCCCTGTCATATGATGCGAGCATCCACTGTCCAGGTACCAGGACCTTTCCTTTTCTTTGGATGACAAGCATATCTGCAATTGTAATAATTTCAGACTTAGGTACCCAGATTTTCATGGGTCCTTTGGGGTTAGTCTTGAAAGGTTTTGGCTTCTTGTGTCTGAAGTTATGGTATTCAGACTTGTTCTGATACTTTGGATATGAATCCTTGTATTTAGAATAAGTCTGAGTTTCAGAACCTGAGTGCTTCAGAACCTGAGTTCTCAAAGGTTTGGACTCAGACTTCTTCAGAACCTGAGACTTGAAGGTCTTTGGTTCTGATTTGTTCAGAGTCTGACCTTTTGAGTGCTTTGGTTCTGATCTCTTCAGTATTCTGACTTTGTTTACTTCAGGCACAAGGCAAGCTTCAGTTTTGCCTTTCTTAAAACAGTTTGAAGCAGAAAACTGATTGGTTTGCTTTGGCTTGCTTTGCCTATCATTCTGAGACTGAAAATGTTTTCCATTAACTGGTTTGACAGATTTTGAAGTTTTAATAGACCCAGTCTTAGAAAAATTTGAATCAGATTTATTCAGATTCTGAGACTTACTAGTTCCAGGTTCTGAACACTTCAGATTCTGAACAGGTTTAAGTTCAGAGTCTGATTTCCTCTTACTCTTAGGCTTAGGACCTTTTGGCTTAGATTTAGGCAAGGTTTTATTAGTTGCCTTCATCTTACCCTTAGGCTCAGAAGCTTCAGAGTCTGAGTTGTTCAGAACTTCTGACTTAGTCTCAGATTCTGATACTTTCAATTTCTCAGAGCTATCAGAAGCAGGCACAAAACAAATACCATTGCCTTTTAAAATACTTTCAGAACATGAAGGTGAGTTTAAATCATTTGAAGGTTTGAATAAATCATAGCCAATGCCTTCACCTTTGTTTCTGATCATATTATACATCATGGAGGCAATTTTTGTTTTATTGAATCCAGTCAACATGAAATCCTGAAGAGCTATTTCCTGATCATTAGGAACTTCTTCAGATTTCTTATGAGCCTCTTTTCTGAGTTCCTCAACTTCTTCATCATATTCAAAAATTTGATTCTGAAGTTTAAGGTTTTCCTCAGACAGCAAGTTATTTTGATTTTTCAAAGATTTAATTTCTTTAATCTTGCTTTTAAGATGACTCATAAGATCATTAACTGTTTCAATTAAATCAGATCTAGAGAGTTCAGAATATACCTCATCTTCTTCATCAGAATCTGAACATGATTCTGCATCAGAAGATGCAATTGCCATCAGGGCCAGGTTTGCTTCTTCCTCATCAGATTCTGACTCATTATCCAGATCATCCCATGTTGCCATGAGACTCTTTTTGAGCTTATTTCTGAAGTTGCTGGACTTAGAGGTGGACTTCTTTGCTTTTTCCTTTGATTTTTCCTTCTGAAGATCAGGACAATCAGCAATGAAGTGGCCAGGCTTTTTGCAGTTGTAGCAGCTTTCCTTCTGGATATCCCTCTTAGAATTTGAACCAGATCCTCTGAAGTTACTGCTTCTGTTAGAGAACTTTTTCTTTCTGTTCATCAGATACTGAAGTCTTTTAGAAATCATTGCAAGCTCATCAGCATCTGAATCTTCATCAGAATTTCCCTCAGGAAATTCTTCTTCAGATTCAATTGCTTTCAAGGCTTTAGCAGGTTTTCTTTTAGACTTCAGAGCTAATGTTTTTGGTTCTCTAACAGGCTCATCCTCATTGAGTCCCAGTTCATGCACTTTGAGTGAGCTTATAAGATCTTCAATACTTAAAGTATTTAGATCTTTAGCTTCCTCAATGGCAGTCACTTTAGGTCTCCATTTGGATGGCAGACTTCTAAGGATTTTATTCACATGATCAGCTGTGGTATAACTCTTCTTCAGAATCTGAAGTCCAGAAACCAGAGTCTGAAATCTTGAGAACATAGTCTCAATATTTTCATCCTCTTTCATTCTGAACAATTCATATTGCTGAACAAGTATGTTTGCCTTAGCTTCTCTAACCTTCTGATTACCTTCATAGTTAGAGCAGAGGGATGTGAATATAGCCTTTGCAGTGGACTTGTCACTCAGCTTCTGATACTCAGTGTGAGGCAGGGAGTCCACAATGATACCTCTGACATGATGATGCTTCCTATAGATCTTTCTTTCAGCATCACTCAGAGTTCTCCTGTTGACAGCAACACCTTCTTCATCTACAGGTATTGAGATTCCATCTTCAATAATATCCCACAGAGTATCATCAATCCCAATAATGTGACTATACATTTTGCTCTTCCACCAAGAGAATTTTTCTGGGTCACCAGTAAACATAGGAGGTTTATTGTGTGACCTAGACTTCTTTTCTTCAGTACTATAGTCATAATGGACATTTCTTTGATTTCTGGGAGATGGTGGAGGTGACTCACTTGTTGAGGCCATGTTTTTCTCAGGATCCTACTGACACACTGTTAAGTGTTAATATCAGAACCGGAGCTCTGATACCAACTGAAGGTGAGAAAAACAAACACACAAGAAGGGGGGGGGTTGAATTGTGTGACTCTAAAAACTTGTTCCTTTTCTTTTTAAAGCTTAAGGATCAGTTCAGAAGCTAATGTAGTCAGTTCTGAACAGATATCAGAAGTTAAATGCAGCGGATTAAAACAAGTTAAGGAGAAGGGAAAGAGAAGACACACAGAATTATACAGGTTCCTTCTCAATGTAAGAAGTAGTCCTGTCCCCTTGTGTCCAACAAGAGAGTTTCACTATAATCAAGTTCTGATTACAATTGCTCAATCACTAAGAAAGAGACTTCCAGCTGCTCAATCACAAAGAAAGAGACTTCTATGCTCAACCACCAAGGAAGAGGCTTCCAATGCTCAAGTCACTAAGACAAGAGACTTCTCAATGCTCAAGTCACAAAGACAAGAGGCTTCTGACTCAGACCACTAAGGAGTGAGGTTACAAATGCTTAGTATTCAGACTAAGACTTTGAGGGACCAAACTGGTTTACACGTAAAGAAGTTTGGGATGAACACTTGATCAAATATCAGAGGTGTTCTCTAAATACAACACAGGTTAAGACTCTTAACCTTAAGAAATTCCTAAGTTACAAAGACTGAAGAATTTCTAAGAGTTTTGAACTATGACAGTTTTACACAGAAAACAGGGCAGAGTTTCAGCTTATGCGTTTCAAAGAGTCTTCAACATTTTCTTCTTCAAATCTCCCTCCTTTTATAGATGAAAATAGAGCTGTTGGAGATTTGCTGGAATTCAGGAAGTTAGCCGTTGCAATTGGACTAGGTTGCTGCAAATGTGTGCTACACTTTTTCTTGTCAGAACAGGGCAGGTGCCATTTTTGAATTGGCCCACCATAAAAACTGGAGAATGTTTGGTTCAGGGGAACAACTGTTCCATTGAGTTGTTCTGACATTTCCAAGCATTAAATGCGCACAGTACTGATCAGAATCCATGCCACATCAACTTCAGAAGCTTCTGAGTGAACAGTGATCAGAACCTCTCTCTCTGTACGGATCAGAGGCTGACTTAGTTGTACGGATCAGAAGCTGGCTTCAGGAGTTGACTTGCGTTGACTTCTTCAGGACCTCTTCAGAAGCTCTTTCTTCAGGAGCACTTCTTCAGGACCAGTTTCTTCTTGGCCTTGCAACCTTGCTTCTTGGCTTTCCTTCTTGCTCTTTAGCTTGTTCTTCATAACCATTATTAATCAATACTTGATAAGCATGTGGTTCTGAAACACTTGAACAAAGCATTAGCATATAACCAATTTTCTCTTTAATACCTTGTTATCATCAAAACCATAGAGAGAGATATGTTTACACATGAATGTTTCAACAATCTCCCCCTTATTATATGAGAGACTTGTTAAACACATTTTGTTCCAACACCATTCAGCTTCTTCTAGCTTGGTTTCCATCAAGACCCTTAGCGAAGGAATTTCCACCTCTACGGGGAGAACAGCTTCCATACCGTATACTAAGGAAAAGGGGGTTGCCCCAGTTGAAGTGCGAACGGCTGTTCTGTAGCCATGTAGCGCAAAGGGAAGCATCTCATGCCAATCCTTATATGTTGTCACCATCTTTTGGATGATCTTCTTTATGTTCTTATTGGCTGCTTCTACCGCACCATTCATCTTTGGTCGGTAAGGGGAGGAATTATGGTGCTCAATCTTGAAATCTTTGCATAACTCCTTCATTGTCTTGTTGTTTAGGTTTGCCCCATTATCGGTGATGATTTTGTGGGGAGTACCATAACGGCAAATGATTTCCTTCTTGATAAATCGGGCTACCACTTGTTTGGTTACGTTTGCATACGAAGCTGCTTCTACCCATTTGGTGAAGTAATCGATGGCAACGAGGATGAAGCGATGTCCATTTGACGCCTTGGGCTCGATCATTCCAATCATGTCTATGCCCCACATAGAGAAAGGCCAAGGTGAAGTCATGACATTCAGTGGAGTTGGTGGCACATGCACTTTGTCGGCGTAAATCTGGCACTTGTGACAAGTCTTGGCATAGTGGAAACAATCAGCTTCCATGGTTAACCAATAGTAGCCCGCCCTTAAGATTTTCTTTGCCATTGCATGCCCATTAGCATGGGTTCCAAAAGATCCCTCGTGGATTTCTTTGATGAGCATGTCCGCTTCATGTTTATCCACACATCTGAGTAGGACCATGTCATAATTTCTTTTGTAGAGGGTATTTCCACTGAGGAAGAATTGGGACGCCAATCTTCTGAGGGTCCTCTTGTCGGTACGCGAGACATTTTCTGGATACTCTTGCTCTTCGAGGTATCGCTTGATGTCGTAGAACCAAGGTTTGTTGTCAAGTTCTTCTTCGACTGATGCGCATACAACTGGTTTGTCTCTACGATCCATCCTTATGATTGGTGTCTCGTTGTAAGAATTTACTTGGTACATTGATGATAATGTAGCCAAAGCATCTGCTACCTGATTTTCTTCTCGAGGTATGTGGTGGAAATTGATTTCATCAAAATGCTTGATCAATTCTACAACCCGGGCTTGGTAGGGAATTAGATTGGGATGTCTTGTTTCCCATTCTCCTTTGACTTGATAGATGACCAAGGCTGAGTCACCGTATACTTCAAGGTTTTTGATCCTTAGATCAATTGCTGCTTCGAGGCCTAGGATACATGCTTCATATTCTGCCATGTTATTGGTGCAGTCAAAGCACAACCTTGCTGTGAAGGGTTGGTATCCATTTCTTGGGGAGATTAAAACTGCTCCGATACCGTGTCCCATGGCATTCGATGCGCCGTCGAAAGCGAGCTTCCATTGAGCTCCTGGTTCTGGTCCCTCATCATCGCTTGTGACTTCTTTGTCATTCAAAGCTACGACATCTTCGTCTGGGAAGTCAAATCGTATGGGCTGATAATCCTCCAATGGTTGGTGAGCAAGGTGCTCGGATAAAACACTCCCTTTGATGGCTTTTTGAGCAACATATTGGATGTCATACTCAGACAGCAGCATTTGCCAACGGGCTATCTTCCCTGTGAGGGCAGGTTTTTCGAAGATGTACTTGATGGGATCCATCTTCGATATCAACCAAGTTGTATGGGTCAACATGTATTGCCTTAGACGTCGAGCAGCCCATGCTAAAGCGCAGCAAGTCTTTTCAAGTGAAGTATACCTTGTTTCACAGTCGGTAAACTTCTTGCTTAAGTAGTAGATTGCGTGCTCTTTCCTTCCCGTTTCATCTTGTTGTCCTAACACACAACCCATTGATCCTTCAAGTACGGTTAGGTATAAGATGAGGGGTTTACCCGGAACCGGAGGTATTAAAATCGGTGGTTCTTGCAGGTATTGTTTGATCTTGTCAAACGCCTCTTGGCAATCCTCGTTCCAATGAACGGCTTGGTTTTTCCTTAGCAGCTTGAAGATTGGCTCGCAGGTAGCTGTCATGTGTGAGATGAACCTGGCGATGTAGTTCAATCTTCCTAAGAAACCCCGGACTTCTTTCTCGGTATTTGGCGCTGGCATTTCTTGGATGGCCTTTACCTTATCGGGATCCACTTCAATACCTCTTTGGCTGACGATGAAGCCCAATAACTTCCCGGATCTAACGCCAAATGTGCATTTGTTAGGATTTAAGCGCAGCTTGAATTTTCTTAGGCGTTCGAAAAGCTTTTGTAGATGGACTAGATGATCCTCCTCCGTTTGGGATTTGGCAATCATATCGTCGACGTAGACCTCAATTTCCTTATGGATCATGTCGTGGAAAAGAGTCACCATTGCCCTTTGGTATGTTGCCCCGGCATTTGTTAATCCGAAAGGCATTACCTTATAGCAGAATGTTCCCCATGGGGTGATGAATGTAGTTTTCTCCATGTCCTCTGGAGCCATCTTAATTTGGTTATATCCCGAGAAGCCATCCATAAAGGAAAAGACTGAGAATTCGGCTGTGTTGTCCACCAATATGTCGATGTGTGGTAGCGGGAAATCATCCTTTGGGCTTGCTCTATTCAAGTCCCGATAATCCACACACATTCTCACCTTGCCATCCTTCTTCGGAACTGGCACAATGTTGGCAACCCATGTTGGATACTTGGTTACGGCTAAGAAGCCGGCATCGAACTGCTTTTTGACCTCCTCTCTGATCTTGAGAGCCATATCGGGTCGAGTTCTTCTTAATTTCTGCTTCACTGGCGGGCATTCCGGCTTGAGTGGCAGCTTGTGTACAACGATGTTAGGGTCTAAACCCGGCATGTCTTGATACGACCAAGCGAATACGTCCATGTACTCTTGCAGAAGCTTGATCAACTTTCCTTTCACATCCTCGTGCAGAGAGGCTCCTATCTTGACCTCTTTCTTATCCTCTTCGGTCCCCAAGTTGACCTTTTCAACTGATTCTTGGTGAGGTTGTATTACCCTATCCCCTTGATTTGCAAGTCTAGACAATTCTTCAGGCGGTTCATAATCGTCCTCTTCATCATCTTCCGTTTGATTAATCGGGCAATCGAAGTCATAAGGGTTTAAGGTAGTGTTGTTTTTGGAGGGTAGATTTGTAGATCTGCATGAGTATGATTTTTTTTTAGGCTTTTTGTAGAAAAATCTTTTTTTTAAAACAAATGCAAAAAAGAAAAAGACTCAAATGAACATAAAAGATTGCTTTTATTCATGATTGTAAATAACTTATAAAAACATGGGGGCCCCACACGACTAATCATTTGCCTTGGGCAGAGCTAAATGATTTTTTTTATTTAAAAGTAAAAGACAAACAAACATGGTTTACTTGATCCTGGTAATGATCTCGGGAATCGCGATAGCCCTCCAATTATTCAAAGCTTCATCCGAAGCGCAACGGTACACCAATTCAGGCACGTCTTCGTCCACGTCTTCGAGTAGAGCCACTTGATCTTCATGGATAAACCCCGCACTGATGAATGTTTCCGAGATGGGGAGGACCCCTTGCTTTGGCGGCTTTGAGAAAGTTTCGGCTGATGGATGATACCCCAACCCGAAGCGATTTTTCTTCTCCGGTATGTCCACTAACTTGCCCCATCCGGTGGGTCGGCTTTCTTCTCGGGCCTCTCTTATCGCCCTCCATGATGACATGGCTGTCCTAGCCTCTTCCTTGGGCTCCGAGCTCAATGTCACGACATTCGCCACTTCCAAAGATTGGAATGGGACGTCCACAGCTTCTTCATCCGTTTCTATATAACGGAAAGATGAGAGATGGCTTACCATCATGTCCTCTTGCCCGGAAACTACAATCATTTGGTTATCAATGATGAACTTCAGTTTCTGGTGCAGGGTAGAGGTAATGGCTCCGGCCGCATGGATCCATGGTCGTCCGAGAAGACAACTATATGTTGGATTAATGTCCATGACTTGGAAGGTTATAGTGAAAACCTTAGGTCCGATTTGGACCGGTAAGTCGATCTCTCCTATGACGGCTCTTCTTGACCCATCGAAAGCTTTTACGACCAAGGCACTGGGCTTCATTACTGTCCCTTCACATGATAGTTTGAGGAGGGTAGTCTTGGGCATGACATTCAATGATGACCCCGTGTCCACTAGCACTCTTGAGAGGATGTGGTCCATGCATTTCACGGAGATATGTAAGGCGCGGTTATGAATGTGCCCATCGTCGGGTAGCTCATCGCCATTGAAACCCAAGTACCTACTTGAGGTAATATTTCCGACTATCCCGTCGAATTGGTCCACCGGAATGTCCTTGGTGACATGTGCCTCACTGAGGATCCGTAGTAGTGCTTCCCGGTGTGCTTCCGAGCTGAGTAGTAAGGATAGCATGGAGATCTTGGAGGGAGTTTGACCTAGCTGGTCAATGATCTTGTACTCGCTCTTTTGGATTATCCTTAGGAACTCTTCGGCTTCTTTTTGCGGGATTGTCTTTTGAGAAGGCCCCGCTTGGTTCTCTTTTTCCTCCACGCTCGTTTCTTTGAGCGGCTCCTTTGGTAGTACAGCTGGCGTCTTCCCGAGTTCTTTCGGGGCGAAAACTCTACCACTTCTAGTCATTCCTCCAACACCGGTAATGTTAGTGATGCTGGGCTCGATTTTGGCTAGTGGTTTTCCTTCCACATAAGCCACAGGTTGGTAATTCCATGGTACCCTCTTTGTGCTTTCAAAAGAGAAGGGTGCAGGTACATGGAATGTTATGGGTTGTATTGGCATTGGTACCTCTCTCCTTTGGTATGGGATTTCGAGAGGTTTTGGGCCGTTAGACTCTAAGGTAGCAATGTCCGTGCCTTCCCTTATGTAGCCAATTTGGATCCAACCTTGGTCCATTAACTCTTGAAGACAGCTCTTCAACTCTTCGCACTCATTCGGGTTGACCTTGCAGGCTTCACAGTTGGCGTGCACTTCCTCGAATAATCCAAAGCCGGTTAAACGCTCCCTTATGGTTGACAGGGGAGTCCTAACGTTGGCTACCCTTTTGACTGGACCAAAGTCCTCTTGTTCCTCCACCGCATTTACAGAGGGACCCGCGTGCCCCGGCAATGGGTTGTTCTTCACATTGGGGCTTTCCTCTTTGAAGGATAACAGCTTCTTGTCAATAAGATCCTGCACCTTGTGTTTGAAAACCCTACAGTTTTCGATATTGTGCCCCACGGATCCTGCGTGGAAATCACATTTGGCATTTGCGTCGTACCACTGTGGATATGGTGGCGACATTGGTGGTAGTAGTCTTGTCTCGACCATACCCTTTTGGATTAGGTATGGCAAGATCTGACCATAGGACATAGGTACAGGATCAAACTGCCTATTATAGTAATTGTTCCTTGAGCTCGCCTGATTCCTTGGTGGGTACCCGCCTTGTTGCTGTTGCTGTTGATTTTGCTGTGGCAACACTACTGGTTGTCGAGGTGGAGTTGCGGGAATTACTTGAGGTGAGTAACGCCCTTGAGTCGCTGCTGCTGCCACATAAGGATAGTGGTAGTGAGGCATTTGACTTGGTGGCGGGTAGGATGGTCCCATTAGGACGGCATTTGTCTCCCCCTCTTTCTTTTTGTGAAAGTTGCTGGGGGGCTTTCTAGCTCCACCTTGAGCTTCTGAAGAGCCTTGGATTTTTCCTCTCTTCACTCCATCTTCTATTCTTTCACCGACCATGACTAGATCGGAGAAACCGGCAGACGTACTTCCGATCATCTTGTCGTAATATGGGCCTTGAAGTGTGCCCATAAAGGTGTCGACAAGTTCTCTCTCCAATAGTGGTGGTTGTACACGAGAAGCTAGTTCTCTCCACCGCTGAGCGTACTCCTTGAAGGACTCGTTGCTTCTTTGCAGGAGGTTTTGTAGTTGCATCCTATTTGGAGCCATGTCCAAATTATATTTGTATTGCTTTAGGAAGGCATCGGCTAGATCCTTCCAAGTTTGGACATGGGTACGCTCGAGCTGCATGTACCAATCTAAGGACGCTCCACTTAAGCTATCTTGAAACACATGCACCATGAGTTTCTCGTTCATTGCGTAGGCTGCCATCTTCCTACAGAACATCCTTAGATGGTTCCGAGGGCATTGAATTCCTTTGTATTTCTCGAAGTCCGGTACTTTGAACTTCGGAGGAATTACCACGTCGGGCACTAGGCACATGTCCAAGGCGTTGTGGGCACCATATGAGCTGAAACCCTCGACAGCTTTCAACCTCTCTTCCAAAACTCGATACATTTGGGTGGTATCATTGTCTTGGTGGGTGGTGTCGGGAGCAGATTGCCTTAGCTGGCTATTCTCCACATCATGAGGAATTACTTCATGCTGAGTAGTGGAGGTTCCTTGAGGACGACGCTCTTCATTTCTTACGGGGATTGTGAACGGTGGTGGAGGTGGTCCTTGACCCTCATTCTCGAAGGGTGGGGTATAACCCACAGGTAAACCATAAGGAGGCCATTGCACATTGGATGCATCCATTGTTGGGCGAGGGTGGCTTTCTCGTGCCGACAGAGCTTGCATTAACTCTAGCATCTGATCCATTTTTCCTTTCATTCCATCAACTTCCTCTCTCAAAGCCGCTTGAGTTTGTTCCAAATTGTCCATGATCCTTTGTTTGTTAGCTCGTGTTCCGTACGAGTGTTGAATATCTGGTTCTTGGACCGAGGGCTTTCGGGGTTTTCGGGCTATGATTGCTTTGAACTGTTTGAATGGGAATGAATGAGTTTTTTTCGAAAAAATGCATGAAGATGCATGTGGATGTATGTATGCAAAATATGCGTTTTTTTTATTATTTTGCTTTATGGAGTTTAAAGGTGCACGATTAATATTTAGCAATTCAAAATATTAAAGACCGGGAAATTGATTATACTTCAAAATATATTTGATTAAATAACATTTGTTTACAAAGTGTAACTAATGCTATTACAAATCAAATAGCCGTTCGCTTCTCGGCTTTGCTCATCTCCTCCCTATAGAAATCTATGGTGTCCTTGCAGAACTTCATAAACTTCCGGATCTCCACAGGGATGACAAAGTAGGGCATGACCATCTCGGCCTCCGCTAGCTTCTTTGGAAGTTGGGTGATCACCAAATTTGAGAATGCAACCAATTTAGTGAAATCCTCACTTAATCGGGTGGCGTCTTGCCATACATACTCAATCACTTCCTTGCGCTGGTCTAGCTTGACTCTTGCACTTCTAATCTCATCGTGTAGTTGTGCAATGTGGTCCCCATGAGCTCTTGCAATCTTGTCGAAGTACTCTTCGAATTTCTTGATGTCTTCCTCGAGAAGATTGCACTTTAGCCTCCCTTGATGAGAGAGACTCTCATGTCTTTGCCGCTGGACGCGTTCGGCTTGAAGCTGCTCTTTGTAGTCTTTCACTACTTCTTGGAGCTGTTGATTTTTCTCTTGGAATTTCAACCTCCATTTTCGTTGAGCTTCGATGGCTAGTTCGCCAAACTTCTTGAGCTCTTGGTTGGAATGTAGAATTCTTTCCAACTCTTCGTCCTTGGCCACAAGGTTGGCATCCGCACTAACCAAGCCGCCTCCTATCCAATCCCTTTTCCCTTCGGAGGTTCTTAGCCGTTTTTGGCATACTAGGAGAGAATGTGATACTTCATCACGATCTCTCTTCGTCCTAGTAATCTCTCCTAAAGCTTGGAGGTGCTTCAATTCTAAGTCTCCGTTTTTGTTTTGGAGTTCTTGAATTTTAGCTTTGAGGTCCTCCACTTCTTTGTTGGGAATGATTGCAATAGGTTTAGGTGTAGGAGGTTTTGGAGGGTTTGTGACCACGAAGGGTAACTTGATTACTTTGACCCTCTCCTTCACCCATTGAGTATAAAGGGGTTTGGCGACACAGTTTCTCTTGCCGACCCTTCCCTTGCGTACTTGGCTCCATGCTCCCCGGATTCTCTCTAGCAATGCCGGGTTTTGATCGCCTTCCCTTAAGTAGAAAGCTTCCAACAAAAGGTCGTTAGGTTTATCTTCCATTGAAAAACCTAGTTGTCGGAGAGAGAGGACCGGATTGTAATTAATACATCCCTTAGTACCGATGAGGGGTACGTTAGGGAAGTCCCCGCAGCTGAGGATAATTTCCGGGTCATCTAAGTTTGGTGAAAACCAATGGATGTCCTTTTCGGCGAGGGTTATCATCCGTTGCGACCATTTGAGCTTGGTCCGGTTTTCCACAAAGTCTCGGTTTCTTGGCATGTGGGACATCATCCAAATTTGCACCACGGGAGTGCAACAAGTAATTTTGCGTCCCCTTGCTTGTTCATGCCTTGAATAGAGGGTATGATAAAAATCCGCTAAGATTGTAGGAACTGGATTTTTAGTCATAAACACCTCTAGAGCCGGAAAGTCTACGAAATCATCCATGTTGGGGAATAAGACAATCCCGTAGACTAAGAGGGCTAAGATGGCGTTGAAGGCCATTACCTCTTTGTTGGCTAGTAAATCCCGAGCTTTGGCTTCCAAAAACTTTCTTGAAAAGCCCTTAAGGTTTCCTCTAACTTCCAAGTTAGATGCCACTTCTTGGGTGTCGAGGTATAAGGATTCGGCGATGGCTTCAAATGTAGGATCCTTTCCCGGACCGAGATAGAGTTCATGACCTTTCATGCTACAACCCAAAATCTTCTCAAACTCTTCCAAAGTTGGCGCTAGTTGGAAGTCTTGAAATGTGAAGCACCGTAGAGGTGGGTCGAAGAATTGCGCCAAAGTGGTTAAGGCGGTTGAATCTATTCTCACGGGTAAAAGATCAAGGATTAGCCCATAGCTTGCCTCGAAGATGTTCTTGTGGACCGAAGAGAGCCTCTTGCTTAGAGCTAATAAACTTTCCACCCTAGGAGCTTTAATTTTGAAGGCGAGCGTATTCTTGTTCCCGGAATCCATATTTCTCTTTTGCTAATATTTGTTCGTTCTTTTTAAACTCCTATAAAGCAAAACGATGCGAAAATTACTTTCATGAATGCAAATGTTATGCAAGGGTATGGTTTATGAAGGTTCGGAACTTCCCCCCCATCCTCACATGTAGGCTCTAATTTGTGAAATATCCTAAGAAGAGGTCCTTAGAGTCATAGACCTCACATGGAATTAGGGTTGTCTATGGACATACGTCGACATGACTTCAATTAATTCCACGTGAAAGTCTCATCTAAGCGGGGTTGGACATCCTACCTCACGGACATACGTCAACGCGGGCTTCCGCACACAACCTCCTTCTAACTTAGTGTTTTTCTCAAGCTCGGGTAGAGAGCCTCACACGTCCGGCATTAACCCGAACAATGTGGAGTAACATCACTCAAGTAACCCCCACATTTGATATATATAATATGAATATAAAGCAGATAAAGCAAATATAACCATAAAACATAAATATAACATGCATGAATAAAATAAATAAACATGGCACGCAAAGAAAATAAAGCAATTGTCTTTAAACCAAATAGATTAGGCTTGACTCGCTAGTGGGAACAGGGTCCCCAGTGAAGTCGCCAGCTGTGCGCACCTCGTTTTTTTCCTCGGGAAAAAGACGCGCAGATCCTCCGAGGTCGTCCTCGAACGCTCGGAGGTGCCTTTGTGAAGCCGCCACCAAAGTTTTTGTGTAAAGGGAACGTTGATAAACCCTTAAGTTTTTTTTTGTTGTAAAGGGAAACGATAATAAAACCCTTTGACGATGAGGATAAGGATTAGGTCATCGCAACCATTGTCGGGTTCGGGAGTCGGTTACGCGAGGGGAAGGTATTAGCACCCCTCACGTCCGTTGTACTCAACGGGAACCTTCTATTTGGTTAAAGCTTGAATTGTTTTTTTTATTCTTTGCGTGCATGTTCATTTATGTTAAAAATATAATAAGGGGGGGGAAAGAGATAAAAACAAACGAAGAAAAAGTTTTTATTATTATTGTGCTTGACAAGATGTCGATCTTGCTCCTACGTATCTCCCGGTAGTCGGAGAATTCAAAGCATACGTAGTTCTTTGGTAGAAAAACGTATGTGTGTTGGTTGATTTTAATTGGACGATGTTTTAACCGAATTCTTGCGATTAAACGTAGCTTGTATGCTCGCACTTGGAGACTTATTAAGCGTTCGTTCGCGAATCACATTAGAATTGTTAAAAGGTACGTCCGTTAGGGTAGAGGGTTGAATTGGTCGCTATGGGACCAAGAGAGGTACAATGGACTCATATAAGTCAAACATTGACCGAGTGGACTCCGAAGAGTCGGGCGATTGTTCGATTGATCTACTGAGATCAAGAACGGGTACAATGGACTCGGACGAGTCGAACATTGACCGAGTGGACTCTAACGAGTCGAGGGGTTGAGTCTAATGGCCAACGGGGGAACAAAAGGTTTGGATTGACCACAAGGGGCCAAGATTTGGTTTGGTTAGGGTTGTACATATTAAAAAAAAGGAATGACGATTGTCCGAGCGACGAGACATACGTCACGCATTCGTACAATCGGGGCGATGGAGAGACATACGTCACACCATCCCTTTTTCATTCATGTTTTTGGATTGAATTCTTTAGAAATCCCAAGGTAAGTCAACACATATGGTTTGAAAACCCAAAAATGGGAAGGTTTAGCAAATTTGCTAAAAACGCGCAAGTCCGTCTCATTTTGCGAAAATGCGCACGTAAACGGTGTATGTTCATCTTTGAGTTTTGAACATCATGAACAATATTTATTGTTCAAGTTTAGATTGAAAAGCTGAACATAGCTTGTTTGTTCATGTGGTTTTGAAAGTTTGGGAACATAACTTGCTTTGCAAGTTACCCACAAAATGGTTATACGAACTTGTGATTTTGCCAAAATTATGCAAAAACCTTGTTATGGTTTGAAGAACAGAGGTTTAAAAACTCTTAGGTTCTGAGCTCTGGGGCTAGAACCTCAAAAATTGGCTGGTTTGACACAAAAACTCAGGTTCTGAGTTCTGTCATGGTCGCACTGCGACCATGACTTCGCACTGCGAAGCATGCGAGATTTTGGGTTCAGAAGCTGTTTCTGAACATTTGTTCAGAAACAACTTCTGAACACACTCAAGACCTTATAGATGGGTGAAAAACTTTGAGTTTTTGGGGTGAAAAAGGTTGGACAAACCAATTTTGATGTTTTGAAAACCTTGGGATTTCTTTGGAATTCAAAAGGGGTTTTTTAAGATCAAAAGGTTTTGAGCCAAAATGGCTATGCAAACACAATTAAAAATGCAAGATAAAGAGCTTAGTAACTTACAGAACTCCTTAGCAAAGCTCCAGCTGCACTTGGTTTGATTTGGTTGAAAGCTTTCACAAAGGTTTTGAAGATTTGTGATGAACTTGGAACCTTGGTAAAGCTTTGTGTGGATTGGCTTTTTTCTGGTTATTTGTGGAGGTTTGTGAGTTGAAATGAGTAGAGTTTCTGCTCTTTGAATTGCTGTATTAACTGTGTTTGAACAAGTGCTTGTAACCTTGGGCATTGCCTCTTATTTATAGGCCAAGATCAAATCTTTGTCATCATTACACAATCCCTTGATTCAGCTGATTTGTGGCCAAGATTAAGCTGAATCCCTTTGCATTAAATGCTAATGGATAGAGGCAACCCTGCCTTGTACCAAGGGGCAAGATCCAGCTTGATTTCAGCCACAAATTCAACTTATTCTAGAAGGTAATGATGAAGAACAAAGCTGATTTGCAATTGGCTAATGCTTGGGGATCAATCCTTGCAATCTCAATGGTTGATAAATGAAAACGTGCACTGTATTGTGCAGAGATTGAGGGATGAAAAGGCTACTTATGGCTGGTGTGAGGGGGTGAAAAGCTGCTGCAAAAACAGAGTAGCAATCATGGCTTTTCAAGTGAAAAAAAACCAGCTAGTTTGACTGGTTTTGGGGCAGCAAGCAGGAGGAAAGTCCTCAAGCAGGTGGCTGGCAACCTTGTGGTGGTTAGCAGGTCACCTGGGAGGGACTAGAGCTGCCCAAGGGCAAGCCCACTTGCTTGTCACATGCTAGGTTGGAAGAAAAAGCTTCCAACCTTGGCATTAATGGCAAGTCCTTCAACTCTGGCTTTGCTTGGCCCAATTAGCCATGAATGCTACTTAAAATAATTATGGAAGTGATGTGCAACAAAATCTGGAATTAAATCCAAGAAACCAAAAATCTGCAGAAAAATCGCAGACTTCGCAGTGCGAAGTGAGCTTCGCATTGCGAAGTCCTCAATTTTGAAAAGTTGACTTTTCTGTTGACTTTTGTTGACTTTTGACTTTTTCCCCTCTTTGATTTTTTTGATTTTTTTTGGTTTTAAAATGCGTAGGACAAAATTAGGGTACTACAGCTACAGCGCCCAATTCCTCGCTACAAGCGACAACCGTCGCTACAAGCGCCTGAGTGGTCGCTACAAGCGCGGCTAGGCAGGGATAATCCCAGTTTGGTCGCTACAAGCGACCATCCGTCGCTACAGCGACCGTATCAGTAAAAACCTGTGTAAAAACATGATATCCACCATTTTTGCCCATTTAATGGTACCCATGCTTCTTAAACATGATAAATATGATTTTCTTTCATAAATTAACAATTATTAACACTCATGAGCAAAGATTAAACAAGCAAGGAAAATTAGGGTAAACTTGAAACTTTCTAAAACATGTAAAACTTGTCAAAGACACTCTAATTAGGTTCTATAATCTGAAATGAGCTCACCTATGCCTTAATTGGTGCTGGTTCAACTTGTTTCTTGCAAACCCTAGCTTGTTCCTTCCTTATTCTTCCTATTACTCTAGCTTCCAACTCAAGTTTGCTTGCATAAGCTTCTCACAAGGATTGGGATGAAAGCTTGAAGGTTTTGGGTGAGGAAAAGTGGCTTGAGAGTGAGAAGAGTGAGGGGAGAATGGCTGGTTAATGGAGAGAAAGAAGAAGAAAACTCTAGAAAATGAAAATATCTTCTTTCCCCATTTCTCTTATAATCCTCTTCTTTAACATATTTACAATTTTGCCATCGCATAAATTACTAGCTTGCCACGCTCATTAAATGCTTCTCACACTGATAACTGATACTAATAAGCGGGATATTACAATCTACCCCCCTTAAAGAAATTTCGTCCTCGAAATTTAGAATTTACCTGAAAATAAATGGGGATAGTTCTCTTGCATCTCTGATTCTAGCTCCCACGTTGCTTCGCCGTCGGGAGAACCCTTCCATACAACTTTGACAATAGGGATTTCCTTGTTTCGCAAGGTCTTAACATCGCGATCAATTATCTGGTCTGGCTCAGGTTGAAAAGTCAGGTCTGATCTCAAATCAATACTGTCCAATTCCACTGGTTGAAAAGGATCAGGGATGAACTTCCTCAACTGGGAGACGTGGAATACATCATGCAGTCCTGACATGGCTGGTGGCAGCGCTAACTGATAAGCTGCCGGACCAACACGACGAAGTATCTGGAATGGTCCAACATATCTTGGACAAAGTTTCTTGGTTCGGAATGCTCCTCGTAATCCCAACTTGGGTGTAACCTTAAGAAACACATGATCTCCTTCATCAAACTCTAAGGGTCTTCGCCTCCTATCAGCGTAACTTTTCTGGCGACTCTGTGCTGTTCTCATCTTATCTTGAATAGACTTAATCTTCAGAGTCGTCTCCTGAATGATCTCTGGTCCCAAAATGCTCTTATCTCCAACCTCAGCCCAACAAAGCGGGGTTCTACACTTCCTACCATACAGGGCTTCATAAGGTGCCATTCCAATGCTAGAATGGTGGCTGTTATTGTAAGAAAATTCAATCAGTGGTAGGTGATCATTCCAACTTCCTCCATCTTCTAGGATACATGCACGTAGCATATCCTCTAATGTCTGAATAGTTCTTTCTGATTGTCCATCTGTCTGAGGATGATGGGACGTGCTCATCTTTAATCTTGTCCCCAAAGCTTTCTGAAAAGCTTTCCAAAAGTGAGAAGTGAAGATAGGATCTCTGTTAGACACTATACTAGCAGGTACACCATGGAGTTTCACTATCTCTGCAATAAACAATTCAGCATACTGAGAGGCTCGGTAAGTGGTCTTAACCGGCAAGAAATGTGCTGACTTGGTTAACCGATCCACTATTACCCATATGGAGTCATGTCCTCGCTGCGTCCGAGGTAATCCACTCACAAAATCCATGGTTATATCCTCCCATTTCCACTGTGGAATTTCCAAGGGTACTAACATTCCCGCAGGCCTTTGATGTTCAATCTTCACCTGCTGACAGACAATGCATCGCGCTACAAATTCCGCAATATCTCTTTTCATGCTCGGCCACCAATAATCTCTTTTCAAATCTTGGTACATCTTAGTGGTACCTGGATGAATGCTGAAACTGTTTTTATGCGCCTCTTCTAAAATCAACCTTTTCAATTCCTCATCATTCGGAACATAAACTCTTCCCTCAAACAGTAATGTTCCATCCGGTGCAAAAGAAAACTCTGGTTGGCTAGCTTTTCTTTGCAGATCCATATCCATACATTGCGCTTGTGCAATCCTAGATCGTAGGTCGCACGAAATCTCTAACTTGTTTAACAAGATGCCACCATCCAAATCGGTAACATGGAGATTAAGGTCTCTAAACCGTTCATACAACCCACACGTGTGCATCATCACCTCAGCTTTTACTAAAGCCTTTCGACTTAAGGCATCTGCTACCACATTTGCCTTTCCTGGATGGTATTTCAGATCAAAATCAAAATCCTTCAAATACTCCATCCATCGCCTTTGCCTCATATTCAGATCTCGTTGATCAAACAAATACTTCAAACTCTTATGGTCGCTGAATAAATCAAATTGCGCACCATACAAATGATGTCTCCATATCTTCAATGCAAAAACTATGGCTGCTAACTCAAGATCATGGGTGGGGTAATTCTCCTCATGAGTCTTGAGCTGTCTAGAGGCATAAGCTATTACATTTTCTCCTTGCATGAGAACACTTCCCAGTCCCTTGGAAGATGCATCGCAGAAAACGGTGTATCTCCTTTCAGGATCTGGTATTGCCAATACAGGGGCCTTAGTCAATTTCTTCTTTAAAACTCTGAAACTTTCTTCACATTCATCATCCCAAATAAAGGGTACATCTTTTCTGGTGAGGCGTGACAGGGGTAAAGCAATCTGAGAAAACTTCATGATAAATCTTCGATAATAACCTGCCAAGCCTAGAAAGCTCCTGACTTCAGCTACATTCTTTGGTCTTTCCCAATTGAGTACAGCCTCAACTTTAGATGGATCAACAGCTACTCCTCCTTGAGAAATAACATGACCCAAAAACTTAATCTCGGATAGCCAAAACTCACACTTGCTAAACTTAGCATACAGCTGCTTGTCTCTAAGGACATCTAATACAATTCTCAAATGCTGAGCATGCTCTTGAGGGTCCTTAGAATAGATCAAGATGTCATCAATGAAAATCACCACAAATTGATCGAGATAGGGCTGAAATATCCTGTTCATGTAATCCATAAACACAGCTGGAGCATTAGTTACACCAAAAGGCATAACCAAAAATTCATAGTGTCCGTAACGCGTTCGAAACGCCGTCTTAGACACATCTGAAGATTTAATACGAATCTGATGATAACCCGATCGAAGATCAATCTTGGAAAATACTGTTGCTCCCTTGAGCTGATCTAGAAGATCATCAATCCTTGGAAGAGGATACCTGTTCTTGATAGTCACTTTGTTAAGTTGGCGGTAGTCAATACATAGCCTCATGCTTCCATCCTTTTTCTTGACTAACAAAACTGGAGCACCCCAAGGTGATACACTGGGTCTGATGAAATGCTTCTGGATTAAATCCTCGAGTTGAGATTTCAACTCTTTCAACTCTGTTGGTGACATTCTGTACGGTGCCACAGACACTGGCTCCGCTCCTGGAATCAAATCAATTGAAAACTCCACCTCACGCTCTGGAGGTAAACTCGTGACTTCTGAAGGAAAAACATCTAGGTATTTATTCACAACAGGAATGTCACTGGGACTTAACTCTGACTCTGAAGCCAAAGTGAGCATAACATAGAATCCCTTTTCTTGAGCACAAATGAACTGGATTAACTGATGGGTGCGGTTAATCAATTCTGACAAAGCCACACCTTCTGTCGTATCACTGGTAGGCATATAAATACTCTTCTCTGAACATCCTATATAGACATGATTAGCAGAGAGCCAATCCATGCCTAAAATTACATCCAGTTGCTCCATCGGGAGACAAACTAAATCAACATAGTAAGTCTTGCTAGACACAGTGATAGGACAGCTTTCACAAACATACTTAGCCTCAATTCCGCCTTCAGTAGCGGTTGATACTAACATTGGAGGGTTCAACGGAGACAAGGGTAATTGCAGCGTCTCCACACATTTATATGAAATAAAAGAACATGTAGCGCCGTAATCAAATAGAACTTTTACTGGATTTGTACCCAAATAACACATACCGGCAATTAAATCTTCATTGGCCGAAGCCTTGGCGCCGTCAAGAGAGTACACTCTGCCCCTACTAGTAGTTGTTCCTTCAGCTGATCCTTTACCACGTCTGTTTGGACACTCTGATATGAAATGACCTGGCTGTTTACATCCATAACAAATTCCAGCTCCAACCAAGCACTCTCCTTTATGCATTCTACCGCATGTCTTGCAAGTAGGATTAGTCCTCAAAGGATTATATTGTGGAGAGTAGGTCTGTTTTCCTCTCTGAGGAGATCCTTTCGGCTTAAGCTTATCGTGATACTTATCTGACATCCTGCTTTTCTTCTTCTCAAAAGCTGCTGCTCTTTCTTTCGAGGCCTTTGCAAGTCCTGCCTCAACTACTAAGCTATCATGCACCAACTCGTCATAACTCGCAGTTCTCTGAAGGCTAACTGCTGTATCAATCTCACCCCTTAATCCTCTTTTATACTGATTCATCTTCCACACTTCATTCTCGGCATACTCATTGTGTGTAGAATAGTAGGACAACTCCTCAAATTTCTTTGTGAACTCAGCAACCGACATACTACCTTGTTTCAACTCTAAGAACTCTTGTTCTTTCTTTACCTTATAGGACAAAGGCAAATACTTTTCTAACATCACTCCTTTAAAATTCTCCCAATTCACTTCTACACCATTGGCTTCCATCCTGCGCTGAGCAGATTCCCACCAGTCTTCTGCTGCGCCTCTGAGTTGGTTTGTTGCATAGACTACTTTATCTTCCTCTGAACATTCAGCCATTCTAAAAATATTTTCCATTTGCTTAATCCACTTTCTTGCTTCTTGTGGCTCACCTTCTCCATTGAACTCCGGAGGGTGATGCCTGTTATACTCCCGGAACACTGGATTACCAATTACTGGAGGGGGTGGTGGCTGTGGATGGAAACCTTGACCCTGCTGCATCATTTCCATCCATTGCTGTTGAGCCTGGGCTTGTTGCTGAGATTGTTGTTGCATCATCAGCATCATTTGCTGATACTGTAATGCATTCTGAGCTTGTTGTTCCTGATACTGTTGTTGCCAGGCCTGTTGTTGTTGAATCATTTGTTCCCAAGAATTCATGCTGGGTCCTCCACTTTCGTCACTAGCTTGATTAGTACGAGGTCTACCTCTTCTTCTCCCAGACATCTTATCCTAGCTGTCATATACAAGTCAAAGTGATCAGTTTTAACTGAACATAACATCTAGAATAATGTCCTGGATCCAAGAGGTCCATAAACTTGGATTGTACTTTAATGACCCAAGGCACGGTCTGAATCGACCTGCTCTGATACCAAATTGTAACACCCATATAGAGATTGCCTAGGATCTCTTACGAGTATTAAAATTTCGTACTGGATACATTAAATACAATACAGAAAAGTTGTTTATTAATCCACAATACATAAGTTCATGATACAACTCAAGTTCCAATACATAACATTTCTTATAATATACATCATATACATTAATCTTTTACAACATCCACAAGATAAAACACAATACGGCACGATCAATCCGTAGCTTTCTCTTTACCTTTGCGTTGTGCCACCTGAGAAGAACCTGCACCAGAAGGAAAGGGATGAGACATAAAGTCTCAGTGAGCTCCTACCCTGCCTACTGTTTGGCAACCGCAGGGAACCTAGGGTCGCCGTGCCTACCTCGGCAATCTTGGGAATACCTATAATCGCCAAGTCTTGACTTACCCATAGAGGGCCATCTGGCTGATTCTGCTGAATCGGTGATCAAGGGTAAACCTAGGATCACCGTCTGATAACTACTAACTGAAGTCTGATAATTGTCTGAGTAAATATTTCCTGACTGATAATATAAATAATTAATAACTGATACTTTGAGTTAGCTGTTAGCGTTGAACAAACATTATTATCTGGGTTCATTTTACGGAATGCCCCCGGGTGGAGTAACCCCGAAGCACATTCCCCTGATAACCGGTGAAAATTCCTATCATATCAGGCTAACACCGGACTCCTCTTGTCGTCGTGCGGTTACCCTTGCGGAATAACACGTCCCACTGGCGTGAACCTCCTGTGTCCCACTGGCGTGAACAACAGAAGACACGACTTAATATAAGTTTTAACTGATGCGTATACCTCCCGTGTCCCACTGGCGTGAACGACGGAAGACGCGAATAAATAATCTGTAAACTGAAACGTGAACATTTCATGTCCCACTGGCGTGAACGATGAAAGTCACGACTTAAACGTACTAATCTTTATGTGAACCGTTCGTGTCCCACTGGCGTGAACATCGAAGGCCACGTCTTAATCTTACTAATTTCTGAACTCTTAACCTATATAAGGTTCTTGACCCATCGTTCTCATGAGCCATTCCTAGGGCTTTCTTAAGCCTACAACTTTAATTCATGAATTTCCAAGCTTTGTATAACCTTTGCTCAAGTAATATTTTAATCTTTGGAAACATATAAAATGAACTAAAATGGTGGTTTTTAAGTTTCTAAAAATGTATTATAGAAAATCAGTTGCCAAAAAGCCATGCACGCGCGAACCAGAACCCCCAGAACAGCTCAACTAGATTGGATTGTTCAAGGCTGGTCGCTACAGCGCCCTTCTGGTCGCTACAAGCGACAACAGGCAGAACTTGGTCGCTACAGCGCCCAATTCCTCGCTACAAGCGACAACCGTCGCTACAAGCGCCTGAGTGGTCGCTACAAGCGCGGCTAGGCAGGGATAATCCCAGTTTGGTCGCTACAAGCGACCATCCGTCGCTACAGCGACCGTATCAGTAAAAACCTGTGTAAAAACATGATATCCACCATTTTTGCCCATTTAATGGTACCCATTCTTCTTAAACATGATAAATATGATTTTCTTTCATAAATTAACAATTATTAACACTCATGAGCAAAGATTAAACAAGCAAGGAAAATTAGGGTAAACTTGAAACTTTCTAAAACATGTAAAACTTGTCAAAGACACTCTAATTAGGTTCTATAATCTGAAATGAGCTCACCTATGCCTTAATTGGTGCTGGTTCAACTTGTTTCTTGCAAACCCTAGCTTGTTCCTTCCTTATTCTTCCTATTACTCTAGCTTCCAACTCAAGTTTGCTTGCATAAGCTTCTCACAAGGATTGGGATGAAAGCTTGAAGGTTTTGGGTGAGGAAAAGTGGCGTGAGAGTGAGAAGAGTGAGGGGAGAATGGCTGGTTAATGGAGAGAAAGAAGAAGAAAACTCTAGAAAATGAAAATATCTTCTTTCCCCATTTCTCTTATAATCCTCTTCTTTAACATATTTACAATTTTGCCATCGCATAAATTACTAGCTTGCCACGCTCATTAAATGCTTCTCACACTGATAACTGATACTAATAAGCGGGATATTACAGAGATGAACCTGGCGATGTAGTTCAATCTTCCTAAGAAACCCCGGACTTCTTTCTCGGTATTTGGCACTGGCATTTCTTGGATGGCCTTCACCTTATCGGGATCCACTTCAATACCTCTTTGGCTGACGATGAAGCCCAATAACTTCCCGGATCTAACGCCAAATGTGCACTTGTTAGGATTTAAGCGCAGCTTGAATTTTCTTAGGCGTTCGAAAAGCTTTTGTAGATGGACTAGATGATCCTCCTCCGTTTGGGATTTGGCAATCATATCGTCGACGTAGACCTCAATTTCCTTATGGATCATGTCGTGGAAAAGAGTCACCATTGCTCTTTGGTATGTTGCCCCAGCATTTGTTAATCCGAAAGGCATTACCTTATAGCAGAATGTCCCCCATGGAGTGATGAACGTAGTTTTCCCCATGTCCTCTGGAGCCATCTTGATTTGGTTATATCCCGAGAAGCCATCCATAAAGGAAAAGACCGAGAATTGGGCTGTGTTGTCCACCAATATGTCGATGTGTGGTAGCGGGAAATCATCCTTTGGGCTTGCTCTATTCAAGTCCCGATAATCCACACACATTCTCACCTTGCCATCTTTCTTCGGAACTGGCACAATGTTGGCAACCCATGTTGGATATTTGGTTACGGCTAAGAAACCGGCATCGAATTGCTTTTTGACCTCCTCTCTGATCTTGAGAGCCATATCGGGTCGAGTTCTTCTCAATTTCTGCTTCACTGGCGGGCATTCCGGCTTGAGTGGCAGCTTGTGTACAACGATGTTAGGGTCTAAACCCAGCATGTCTTGATACGACCAAGCGAATACATCCACGTATTCTTGCAGAAGCTTGATCAACTTTCCTTTCACATCCTCGTGCAGGGAGGCTCCTATCTTGACCTCTTTCTTATCCTCTTCGGTCCCCAAGTTGACCTTTTCAACTGATTCTTGGTGAGGTTGTATTACCCTATCCCCTTGATTTGCAAGTCTAGACAATTCTTCAGGCGGTTCATAATCGTCCTCTTCATCATCTTCCGTTTGATTAATCGGGCAATCGAAGTCATAAGGGTTTAAGGCAGTGTTGTTTTTGGAGGGTGGATTTGTAGATCTGCATGAGTATGATTTTTTTTAGGCTTTTTGTAGAAAATTTTTTTTAAAACAAATGCAAAAAGAAAAAGACTCAAATGAACATAAAAGAGTGTTTTTATTCATGATTGTAAATAACTTTAAAACATGGGGGCCCCACACGACTAATCATTTGCCTTGGGCAGAGCTAAATGATTTTTTTTTTTTTTTTAAAGTAAAAAACAAACAAACATGGTTCATTACTTGATCCTGGTAATGATCTCGGGAATTGCGATAGCCCTCCAATTGTTCAAAGCTTCATCCGAAGCGCAACGGTACACCAAATCAGGCACGTCTTCGTCTACGTCTTCGAGTAGAGCCACTTGCTCTTCATGGATAAACCCCGCACTGATGAATGTTTCCGAAATGGGGAGGATCCCTTGCTTTGAAGGCTTTGAGAAAGTTTCGGCTGATGGATGATACCCCAACCCGAAGCGATTTTTCTTCTCCGGTATGTCCACTAATTTGCCCCATCCGGTGGGTCGGCTTTCTTCTAGGGCCTCTCTTATCGCCCTCCATGATGACATGGCTGTCCTAGCCTCTTCCTTGGGCTTCGAGCTCAACGTCACGACATTCGCCACTTCCAAAGATTGGAATGGGACATCCACAGCTTCTTCATCCGTTTCTATATAACGGAAAGATGAGAGATGGCTTACCATCATGTCCTCTTGCCCGGAAACTACAATCATTTGGTTATCAATGATGAACTTCAGTTTCTGGTGCAGAGTAGAGGTAATGGCTCCGGCCGCATGGATCCATGGTCGTCCGAGAAGACAACTGTATGTTGGATTAATATCCATGACTTGGAAGGTTATGGTGAAAAACTTAGGTCCGATTTGGACTGGTAAGTCGATCTCCCCTATAACGGCTCTTCTTGACCCATCGAAAGCTTTCACGACCAAGGCGCTGGGCTTCATTACGGTCCCTTCGCATGATAGTTTGAGGAGGGTAGTCTTGGGCATGACATTCAATGACGACCCCGTGTCCACTAGCACTCTTGAGAGGATGTAGTCCATGCATTTCACGGAGATATGTAAGGCGCGGTTATGAATGTGCCCCTCGTCGGGTAGCTCATCGCCATTGAAACCCAAGTACCTACTTGAGGTAATATTTCCGACTATCCCGTCGAATTGGTCCACCGAAATGTCCTTGGTGACATGTGCCTCACTGAGGATCCGCAGTAGTGCTTCTTGGTGTGCTTCCGAGCTTAGTAGTAAGGATAACATGGAGATCTTGTAGGGAGTTTGACCTAGCTGGTCAATGATTTTATACTCGCTCTTTTGGATTATCCTTAGGAACTCTTCGGCCTCTTTTTGCGGGATTGTCTTTTGAGAAGGCCCCGCTTGGTTCTCTTCTTCCTCCACGCTCTTTTCTTTGAGCAGTTCTCTTGGTAGTACGGCTGGCGTCTTCCCGAGTTCTTTCGGAGCGAAGACTCTACCACTTCTAGTCATTCCTCCAACACCGGTAATGTTAGTGATGCTGGGCTCAATTTTGGCTAGTGGTTTTCCTTCCACATAGGCCACAGGTTGGTAATTCCATGGTACCCTCTTCGTGCTTTCAAAAGAGAAGGGTGCAGGTACGTGGAATGTTATGGGTTGTATTGGCATTGGTACCTCTCTCCTTTGGTATGGGATCTCGAGAGGTTTTGGGTTGTTAGACTCTAAGGTAGCAACGTCCGTGCCATCCTTTATATAGCCAATTTGGATCCAACCTTGGTCCATTAACTCTTGAAGACAGCTCTTCAACTCTTCGCACTCATTCGGGTTGACCTTGCAGGCTTCACAGTTGGCGTGCATTTCCTCGAATAATCCAAAGCCGGTTAAACGCTCCCTTATGGTCGACAGGGGAGTCTTAACATTGGATACCCTCTTGACTGGACCAAAATCCTCTTGTTCCTCCACCGCATTTACAGAGGGACCCGCATGCCCCGGCAATGGGTTGTTCTTCACATTGGGGTTTTCCTCTTTGAAGGATAACAGCTTCTTGTCAATAAGATCCTGCACCTTGTGTTTGAAAACTCTACAGTTTTCGACATTGTGCCCCATGGATCCTGCGTGGAAATCACATTTGGCGTTGGCGTCGTACCAATGTGGATATGGTGGCGACATTGGTGGTAGTAGTCTTGTCTCGACCATACCCTTTTGGATTAGGTATGGCAAGATTTGACCATAAGACATAGGTACAGGATCAAACTGCCTATTAAAATAACTGTTCCTTGAGCTCGCTTGATTCTTTGATGGGTACCCGCCTTGTTGCTGTTGCTGTTGATTTTGCTGTGGCAACACTACTGGTTGTCGAGGTGGATTTGCGGGAATCACTTGAGGTGAGTAACGCCCTTGAGCCGTTGCCGCTGCCACATAAGGATAGTGGTAGTGAGGCATTTGATTTGGTGGTGGGTAAGATGGTCCCACTAGAACGGCATTTGTCTCCCCCTCTTTCTTTTTGTGAAAGTTGTTGGGGGGTTTTCTAGCTCCACTTTGAGCTTCTGGAGAGCCTTGGATTTTTCCTCTCTTTACTCCGTCTTCTATTCTTTCACCAACCATGACTAGGTCGGAGAAACTGGCAGACGTGCTTCCAATCATCTTGTCGTAATATGGGCCTTGAAGTGTGCCCATAAAGGTGTCGACAAGTTCTCTTTCCAATAGTGGTGGTTGTACACGAGAAGCTAGTTCTCTCCACCGCTGAGCGTACTCCTTGAAGGACTCGTTGCTTCTTTGTAGGAGGTTTTGTAGTTGCATCCTATTTGGAGCCATGTCCAAATTATATTTGTATTGCTTTAGGAAGGCATCGGCTAGATCCTTCCAAGTTTGGACATGAGTACGCTCGAGCTGCATGTACCAATCCAAGGACGCCCCGCTTAAACTATCTTGAAACACATGCACCATGAGTTTCTCGTTCATTGCGTAGGCTGCCATCTTCCTACAGAACATCCTTAGATGGTTCCGAGGGCATTGAATTCCTTTGTATTTCTCGAAGTCCGGTGCTTTGAACTTCGGAGGAATTACCACGTCGGGCACTAGGCACATATCCAAGGCGTTGTGGGCACCGTATGAGCTGAACCCTTCGACAGCTTTCAACCTTTCTTCCAAAACTCGATACATTTGGGTGGTATCATTGTCTTGGTGGGTGGTGTCGGGAGCAGATTGCCTTAGCTGGCTATTTTCCACATCATGGGGAATTACTTCATGCTGAGTAGTGGAAGTTCCTTGAGGACGACGCTCCTCATTCCTTACGGGGATTGTAAGCGGTGGTGGAGGTGGTCCTTGACCCTCATTTTCGAAGGGTGGGGTATAGTTCAGAGGTAAACCATAAGGAGGCCATTGCACATTGGATGCATCCGTTGTTGGGCGAGGGTGACTTTCTCGTGCCGATAGAGCTTGCATTAACTCTAGCATCTGATCCATCTTTCCCTTCATTCCATCAACCTCTTCTCTCAAAGCCGCTTGAGTTTGTTCCAAATTGTCCATGATCCTTTGTTTGTTAGCTCGTGTTCCGTACGAGTGTTGAATATCTGGTTCTTGGACCGAGGGCTTTCGGGGTTTTCGGGCTATGATTGCTTTGAACTGTTTGAATGGGAATGAATGAGTTTTTTTTTTGAAAAAAATGCATGAAGATGCATGTGGATGTATGTATGCTATGAGTATGCAAAATATGCGTTTTTTTTTTATTTTGCCTTATGGAGTTTAAAGGTGCACAATTAATATTAGCAAATTCGAAATATTAAAGACCGGGAAATTGATTATGCTTCAAAATATATTTGATTGAATAACATTTGTTTACAAAGTGTAACTAATGCTATTACAAATCAAATAGCCGCTCGCTTCTCGGCTTTGCTCATCTCCTCCCTATAGAAATCTATGGTGTCCTTGCAGAACTTCATAAACTTCTGGATCTCCATAGGGATGACAAAGTAGGGCATGACCATCTCGGCCTCCGCTAGCTTCTTTGGAAGTTGGGTGATTACCAAATTTGAGAATGCAACCAATTTAGTGAAATCCTCACTTAATCGGGTGGCGTCTTGCCATACATACTCAATCACTTCCTTGCGCTGGTCTAGCTTGACTCTTGCACTTCTAATTTCATCGTGTAGTTGTGCAATGTGGTCCCCATGAGCTCTTGCAATCTTGTCGAAGTACTCTTCGAATTTCTTGATGTCTTCTTCGAGATGATTGCACTTTAGCCTCCCTTGATGAGAGAGACTCTCATGTCTTTGCCGCTGGACGCGTTCGGCTTGAAGCTGCTCTTTGTAGTCTTTCACTACTTCTTGGAGCTGTTGATTTTTCTCTTGAAATTTCAACCTCCATTTCCGTTGAGCTTCGATGGCTAGTTCACCAAACTTCTTGAGCTCTTGGTTGGAATGTAAGATTCTTTCCAACTCTTCATCCTTGGCCAGAAGGTTGGCATCCGCACTAACCAAGCCGCCTCCTATCCAATCCCTTTTTCCTTCGGAGGTTCTTAGCCGTTTTTGGCATACTAGGAGAGAATGTGATACTTCATCACGATCTCTCTTCGTCCTAGTAATTTCTCCTAAAGCTTGGAGGTGCTTCAATTCTAAGTCTCCGTTTTTGTTTTGGAGTTCTTGAATTTTAGCCTTGAGGTCCTCCACTTCTTTGTTGGGAATGATTGCAATAGGTTTAGGTGTAGGAGATTTTGGAGGGTTTATGACCACGAAGGGTAACTTGATTGCTTTGACCCTCTCCTTCACCCATTGAGTATAAAGGGGTTTGGCGACACAGTTTCTCTTGCCGACCCTTCCCTTGCGTACTTGGCTCCATGCTCCCCGGATTCTCTCTAGCAATGCCGGGTCTTGATCGCCTTCCCTTAAGTAGAAAGCTTCCAACAAAAGGTCATTAGGTTTATCCTCCATTGAGAAACCTAGTTGTCGGAGAGAGAGGACCGGATTGTAATTAATACATCCCTTAGTACCAATGAGGGGTACATTAGGGAAGTCCCCGCAACTGAGGATAATTTCCGGGTCCTCTAAGTTTGGTGAAAACCAATGGATGTCCTTCTCGGCGAGGGTTGTCATCCGTTGCGACCATTTGAGCTTGGCCCGGTTTTCCACAAAGTCTCGGTTTCTCGGCATGTGAGACATCATCCAAATTTGCACCACGGGAGTGCAACAAGTAATTTTGCGTCCCCTTGCTTGTTCATGCCTAGAATAGAGGGTATGATAAAAATCCGCTAAGATTGTAGGAACTAGGATTTTTAGTCATAAACACCTCTAGAGCCGGAAAGTCTACGAAATCATCCATGTTGGGGAATAAAACAATCCCGTAGACTAAGAGGGCTAAGATGGCGTTGAATGCCATTACCTCTTTGTTGGCTAGTAAGTCCCGAGCTTTGGCTTCCAAAAACTTTCTTGAAAATCCCTTAAGGTTTCCTCTAACTTCCAAGTTAGATGCCACTTCTTGGGTGTCGAGGTATAAGGATTCGGCGATGGCTTCAAATGTGGGATCCTTTCCCGGACCGAGATAGAGTTCATGACCTTTCATGCTACAACCCAAAATCTTCTCAAACTCTTCCAAAGTTGGCGCTAGTTGGAAGTCTTGAAATGTGAAGCACCGTAGAGGTGGGTCGAAGAATTGCGCCAAAGTGGTTAAGGCCGTTGAATCTATTCTCACGGGTAGGAGATCAAGGATTAGCCCATAGCTTGCCTCGAAAATGTTCTTGTTGACCGAAGAGAGCCTCTTACTTAGAGCTAACAAACTTTCCACCCTAGGAGCTTTAATTTTGAAGGCGAGCGTATTTTTGTTCCCGGAATCCATATTTCTTTTTGCTAATATTTGTTTGTTCTTTTTAAACTCCTATAAAGCAAAATGATGCGAAAATTACTTTCATGAATGCAAATGATATGCAAGGGTATGGTTTATGAAGGTTCGGAACTTCCCCCCATCCTCACATGTAGGCTCTAAGTTGTGAAATCTCCTAAGAAGAGGTCCTTAGAGTCATAGACCTCACATGGAATTAGGGTTGTCTATGGACATACGTCGACATGACTTCAATTAATTCCACGTGAAAATCTCATCTAAGCGGGGTTGGACATCCTACCTCACGAACATACGTCAACGCGGGCTTCCGCACACAACCTCCTTCTAACTTAGTTTTTTTCTCAAGCTCGGGTAGAGAGCCTCACACGTCCGGCATTAACCCGAACAATGTGGAGTAACATCACTCAAGTAACCCCCACATTTGATATATATATGATATGAATATAAAGCAGATAAAGCAAATATAAACATAAAGCATAAATATAACATGTATGAATAAAATAAATAAACATGACACGCAAAGAAAATAAAACAATTGGCTTTAAACCAAATAGGTTAGGCTTGACTCACTAGTGGGAACAGGGTCCCCAGTGGAGTCACCAGCTGTGCGCACCTCGTTTTTTTCCTTGGGAAAAAGACGCGCAAATCCTCCGAGGTCGTTCTCAAACGCTCGGAGGGCCTTTGTGAAGCCGCCACCAAAGTTTTTGTGTAAAGGGAACGTTGATAAACCCTTAAGTTTTTTTTGTTTAAAGGGAAACGATAATAAAACCCTTTGACGATGAGGATAAGGATTTGGTCATCGCAACCATTGTCGGGTTCGGGAGTCGATTACGCAAGGGGAAGGTATTAGCACCCCTCACGTCCGTTGTACTCAACGGGAACCTTCTATTTGGTTAAAGCTTGAATTGTTTTTTTAAATACTTTGCGCGCATGTTCATTTATGTTAAAAATATAATAAAAGGGGGGAAAAGAGATAAAAACAAACGAAAGAAAAGAAGGAAAAAAAAGTTTTTTATTATTGCGCTTGACAAGATGTCGATCTTGCTCCTACGTATCTCCCGGTAGTCGGAGAATTCAAAGCGTACGTAGTTCTTTGGTAGAAAAACGTACATGTGTTGGTTGATTTTAAATGGACGATGTTTTAACCGAATTCTTGCGATTAAAACGTAGCTTGTATGCTCGCGCTCGGGAGACTTATTAAGCGTATAGCTTGTATGCTCGCGCTTGGGAGACTTATTAAGCGTTTGTTCACGAATCGCATTAGAATTGTTAAAAGGTACGTCCGTTAGGGTAAAGGGTTAGTTGGTCGCTATGGGACCAAGAGGTACAATGGACTCATACAAGTCAATCATTGACCGAGTGAACTCCGAAGAGTCGGGCGATTGTTCGATTGATCCACTGAGATCAAGAACAGGTACAATGGACTCGGATGAGTCGAACATTGACCGAGTGACTCAAACGAGTCGAGGGGTGAGTTTAATGGCCACGGGGGACCAAAAGGTTTGGATTGACCACAAGGGGCCAAGCTTTGGTTTGATTAGGGTTGTACATATTGAAAAAAAGGAATGACGATTGTCCGAGCGACGAGACATACGTCACGCATTCGTACAATCGGGGCGATGGAGAGACATACGTCACACCATCCCTTTTTCATTCATGTTTTTGGGTTGAATCCTTTAGAAATCCCAAGGTATGTCAAAACATTTGGTTTGAAAACCCAAAATGGGAAGGTTTAGCAAATTTGCTAGAAAACGCATAAGTTCGTCTCATTTTGCGAAAATGTGAACGTATTCGGCGTATGTTCATGTTTGAGTTTTGAAAGTCATGAACAATATTTATTGTTCAAGCTTAGATTGAAATGATGAACATAGCCTGTTTGTTCATGTGGTTTGAAAGTTTGGGAACATAACTTGCTTTGCAAGTTATCCACATAATGGTCATACGAACTTGTGATTTTGTCAAAATTATGCAAAATCCTTGTTATGGTTTGAAGAACATGGGTTTAAAAACTCTTAGGTTCTGAGCTCTGGGGCTAGAACCTCAAAAATTGGTCATTTTGACACAAAAACTCAGATTCTGAGTTCTGTCATGGTCGCACTGCGACCATGACTTCGCACTGCGAAGCATGCGAAATTTTGAGTTCAGAAGCTGTTTCTGAACTTTTGTTCAGAAACAACTTCTGAACACACTCAGGACCTTTTAGGTGGGTGAAAAGCTTTGAGTTTTTGGGGTGAAAAAGGCTGGACAAACCAGTTTTGATGTTTTGAAAACCTTGGGATTTCTTTGAAATTCAAAAGGGGTTTTTTAGAATCAAATGGTTTTGAACCAAAATAGCTATGCAAACACAATTGTAAATGCAATATAAAAGCTTAGAAACTTACAGAACTCCTTAGCAAAGTTCCAGCTGCGATTGATTTGATTTGGTTGAAGGCTTTTGCAAGAGGTTTGAATATTTGGTGATGGTTTTGGAACTTTGTAATGCTTGGTGTTGGATTGATTTTTTCTGGTTGTTTGTGAGGGTTTGTAAGCTAAAATGAGTAGAGTTTCTGCTCTTGAAATGCTGTGTTAATTGTGTTTGAAATCCTTGGGCATTGCCTTCTATTTATAGGCCAAAACCAAATCTTTTTCATCATTACACAATCCCAAAATTCAGCTGATTTGTGGCTAAGATCAAGCTGGATCCTTTTGCATTAAATGCTAATGGATAGAGGCAACCTTGCCTTGCACCAAGGGGCAAGACTCAGCCTGATTTCAGCCACAAATTCAACCAATTCTTGAAGGTAATGATGAAGAACAAAGCTGAATTGCAATTGGCTAATGCTTGGGGATCAATCCTTGCAATCTCAATGGTTGATCAATGAAAACGTGCACTGTAATGTGCAGAGATTGAGGGATGAAAAAGGCTACTTATGGCTGGTGTGAGAGGGTGAAAAGCTGCTGCAAAACAGAGTAGGCACTCATGGCTTTTCAAGTGAGAAAATCCAGCTAGTTTGACTGGTTTTGGGGGGAGCAAGCAGGAGGAAAGTCCTCAAGCAGGTGGCTGGCAATCTTGTGGTGGTTAGCAGGTCACATGGGAGGGACTAGAGCTGCCCAAGGGCAAGCCCACTTGCTTGTCACATGCTAGGTTGGAAGAAAAAGCTTCCAACCTTGGCATTAATGGCAAGTCCTTCAATTCTGGTTTTGCTTGGCCCAATTAGCCATGAATGCTACTTAAAATAATTATGGAAATGATATGCAACAAATTCTGGAATTAAATCAAAGAAACCAAAAATCTGCAGAAAAATCGCAGACTTCGCAGTGCGAAGTGAGCTTCGCAGTGCGAAGTCAGCATTTTTGAAATGTTGACTTTTCTGTTGACTTTTGTTGACTTTTGACTTTTTCCCCTCTTTGATTTTTTTGATTTTTTGTTTTAAAATGCTTAGGACAAAATTAGGGTACTACACCCGCCAATGGCATTGCCCCACGGATCTCTCAAAAGTTTGGAAAATGGTAAATATAAGGGGAAGGTACATTGAACACAATAACCGTTATTCTCCCTAACAACTTTGAATTCCACCGTTTAGATGCTTCGGATTCAGAGTTTCTTTGACCGCTGATGTGCCCCAAGTGAGTAGAGATCAGACCAATGCAGTTACTTTGTCTTTGGATCCTTAACTTTTGCATAGATCGCCCTTTCGGGTTTTCGACCTATCAGGATGATTATTCTCTGTTTCATGTCTCTAATTTTTGCCTGGACCGCCCTTTCGGGTTTTCAGTCCACCGAGACGCTCATTTTTGCCTAAGCCGTCCTTTCGGGTTTTCGACTCAGCGAGCTGTTCTTTTATTTTTAGACAAAGTATTTCTTGACTGCATCGGCATTCACAGGACAGGGAAGCTCATAACCATCCATAGTCGTAAGAGTCATTGCACCACCGGAGAACGCTCTCTTGACGACATATGGGCCTTCATAATTAGGCGTCCATTTGCCCCTGGAGTCCGATTGAAAGGATAAAATCTTTTTGAGCACAAGGTCTCCTTCTCGAAATTCACGGGGACTAACCTTCTTGTCAAAGGCTTGTTTCATCCTCCTTTGGTATAATTGTAAGAGAAGGGGGTTGCCCCTGCTGATGTTCGCACCGAAGTACGATACTCATGCAAATTGAAAGGGAGCATCCCATGCCAATCCTTGTAGGTGACCACCATTTTCTGCCCTATCTTCATGATGTATCTTTCTCTTTTTTTGTTTCTTTTTTTTTTGCAGCTTCAATGGCACCATTCATCTGGGATTCGACCAAGAATATTGTAATGGCAGTTCTCCTGAACCCAAGTTAATCCTTTCATATACTAATAACCGCGAGATCTCATCGGGAATCTCTTCGTCCTCTTCCTCTTCAGCTTCGTAGACAGGGAAATCAAAGTTGGGAGAGACAATAGGGTTACAGTGTTCAACGGGTTTATTAATGTTCAGTCTACATATGGTTGATGATTGATTTTAGAAAATGAGTGAAAAATGCAAACCTTTGAAATTGATTGAAAATATTTTTTGGGTTTTTTGTGTTACCATTTTCCAGAAAAAGCAGTAAAATAAAAATAAAAGTCGCGAAAGAAACGACAATTTTTCATTGATAGTAGTAACTTGAAAACAAAAGTAGAGCCCTACATGATTTCACTTTCGTATTGGGCGAAACGAAAGGATTTTTTGAAAAGACAAGACAACGAAAACACATTACTTGGACCCATGAGTAACTGAGGGAATGTCAACAGCGACCCAATTGCGGCAAATCCTTCCTTGTGTTTGCACGACCACATCCATTTTCTCTTTTCTGTTTGCACGAGTATTGTAAGTGCGAGTCAGTTTGTAAGGTATGCGTCGGACCACTTTCTTTGACTGAGGCAGATTGACCTTTTGTGATGAAACAAAGGATGAGACTCGATTTGGGAAACTATGAATGCGATATGATGCATGATTATGCTTATGCAAAAAGAAGAAAGATTTGTTATCGAAGGACTTTGTTGAAGTAATTGTAAACATCATGGTTTGAACATTTCATTTGAGCATCAAAGCCTTACAAAATAGTTCTTTTTTAGAAACCAAGCCAAGGGACCAATTCAAAAGTCCTTTAGTGGAAGCTAGATTTTTTTTTTAAAAAAAATCTAAAGACTCCTAGCTTCCTTAAATTCAACAAATCAGGGCTCTTGAAGGTGTACTTCCTAGTGCTCCTCTATGATGTTTAAAAAACTTGTTCAAGTCCTTCGGTAATTGGATGAAAAAACAAATGAGTTTATGCATGGATGCATGTATGCATGATTATGCTAAAGAAACGGAGAAAACATGGTGAGGTTAAGTCCAAAATGTTGGGGTCAAGGGTAAACACGCCATTTGGTAAGGACTATGGTTTCAAATGTACCTGTATCTCGGGTTCTACCAAGTTCCCAAAGTCATTGACCACTTCCGAATATTGCCGGATTACGGGACTACTCCCGGTCCAACAACGTTCGTAGGAAAGTCTCGTTTGAGTGTAGTATCGCGTATCAACCAATTCAAGACTACTCTTGATTAGCCACCGCACTACGTCCTAAAAGGCCAAGATGGGTTAAAGGTAACTAAAGGTCCTCAACTTCATCGGTCACTTGAAAATAACAATGCCGAACACGACTACTCATGTCAACATGGTAATACTTCCAAGATTCCTCCATTGAGTGGGGTTATCACATGTGCCACATCCGAAACTCACTCTCGGAAAGACACTTTGATTATACCACCATCCTATCTTATGTTTCCCTCAAGTCCGGGTGTAGGACTTATCTCACCACTCACGCAAAAGAAAAGAAACACATAGGCACGTATTTACATCCTTATTTTTGTTTTAAGCAAGTTATAGCACTAAATAATTAAACAAAATCAAGTTAGGCTCAACCCTCTTAGGGTATTCCCCAGTGAAGTCGCCATTTCTGTCGCGGTGATTTTCGAAGATCAAGCTATTGATTAGCGTTGACTCACTAATTTTAATTCACGACTGAACTTTTAATTTTTTAAATGAAAAGTGGAAAAAAGTTCTAAATTACCACATTTTTAAAAGATTAGGGTTCAGGGGTTAGTTACGTTTAGGGAAGGTGTTAGCACCCTAAACGTTCGTAGTACTCTACGAGAACCTCTTGATTTTATTTATTTATTTTGGCTATAACTTGCTTATTATTTTTTGTTTAGAAAGAAAAGAAAGAATGAATTAGAATAATGAGAAAAAGTAAAAAAAGTTTTTTTGTATTTTTTATGATTTGGAAGGACAGAGTCCTCTGCCTACGTACCCGTGAGGGATCAAAACCTCGTAGTTCGGGGTAAAAATGACGTTTGATTTGTTTGGTTTTTTTTTATTAGTTTTAAAAAAAGTTTTAAAAATAAAAGCCAAGTGGCAAAATGGAATTGGTTTGTGTTTTTTAATTTTGAAAATGATTAAAGTGTAATTAAAATGGATTAACGGTTATTTAAAGAAAATAAAAGAGAAAAAATGGACACTTGATTGAAAATCAAGGTTTATTAAGAAAAGATTTTTTTTGTGATTTTCGATTATTTGCATGTTTTTGTTTTTTTTTTAATATGGACTAAGACTAAAAAAGCTAAACGCGAGGAAATTCCGTGGTGACGTTGGATCACCACGAAATCCCTTTGAAATTAAACTAACCTAATATTTTTGTATTTTTTTTATAAAGCGGAATAAATAAAAATAAATAAAGACATAAAGCGGAATAAATAAAGTGAGTGTCAGTGCAAATTCTCATTTATGATTTACATTTGTTCCTAAATACATTCTAATCAAAATAAAAAAGAAATGACAAAACAATAAATAAAGGGAATTGCAAATGCATGACAATAAATATGCTAGAATAAAAAACTAAAATGAAAATGCATGAAATAAAAGGAAAATAAATAAATATAAAAATGCATGATGTGCTAAAAAAAATAAAAGCAATAAAATGCATGTCAAATAAATAAAGACTAAAACTAAATGCAAAAAAAAGAAATGAAAATCAAAGAAGAAAAGAAATAAAAGAAAGAAAAGGGTGCAGGGAGTAATAGGGGGGTGTGGATAGCGAATGAGTAGAGAAATGGAGCAAGGAAGAAGCTGGGCCGTATGGGCTTGGCTGGGTTTGGTTCTTGGGTCAGTATACATTTGGAAAAAAGCTGATTTTCTTTCATTTCATTTTTTCCTTCTCTCTCATGCTTCTTTCTTCTCTCCTTCTCTCTTCTCTCACTGAAAAAAAGCTGCGGCCAGGACAGACTCAGGCGCGGTGGTTAGCCGGCCAAGGTGGCAGCGCCACCGCGCCGGAGAAGCCAACTTCGTCCCCTTTCAAAAAAAAAACATGTTTTCCGATTCCTTTTTTTTTTCCTCTCTTCAAAAATCAACCTTATTTTTCTCAAATCCCTTTTATAAAACCTAGATCTAATTTTTTTTAAGAAAATTCGAAAACTACCTTTAAAGAAAATGGGTCGGTTTTGGACGCGGCGTTGTGGCTGGTTCAGGGAGGAGCAGGGCGCGGTTTGGTGGTTGGGAGTTGGTAGGCCGCGTGTGTTTGTGGTATATATGGCTGATTGCGGTTTGGGTTAGAGGAGGAGGTGGCTAGGCCGTGTAGTGGTTGGTGTTTGTATGTGTTGTGGGTGTGAGGGAGGGTGGAGCCGGTTGGGTAATGGGGGCGTGAGGGAGAAGGGTTGTTGGTGGAGGATGGAGGCGGTTGTGAGGTGGACGTGAATGAGTGTTGGTGTGTGATGGGAGGAGTGGCCGTACGGGTCGTATGTGTGTGAGGTGGTTTGAGGTTGTTGAAGTGGTTGTGAGTTGTGGTGGAGGTTGTGAGAGTGGTTTTGGATTGATGATGAGGGAGGTGGTTTACGGTTTTTTTGGAATGTTGGAGATTGTTTTGCGTTTTTGCCTGATGAATTTGTGATAGCCCCCCTTTTTGTGTCTCACCAATTCCCCTTTTAAAACAATACCATCACTAATACTCAATAAATGACAGGTTGACAAAATAATGGCAATAAAACTCAATAAAAGACAAATAAGTGACAGCATAAAACACATTAATTTTATGACAAAAGTCTTCTTTCACAAAAGATTAGATTCTAAAAATAATAAAAAAAAAGGTTACTAGTAAAAAAAGGAAAAAAAAATAAACAATAAAAATGCTAACTAAAATAATACTAAAAATATAAAAATAAAGATAAAAATAATAATAAAAACAAAAAACAAAAAGACGGACTCGAACGAAATTAAAAAAAATGAGGTATTTTAAAATACCTCCCTGTCAAAATTTTGTCTGAAACGACGAACAAAATCCGACCTAAAAAGACAAATGAAAAAGAAATTTTAGGTCAAAAATTGGGGTATGACACGGGCAAAGATAGCAAGGTTCAATCGGTTGGCAATGCAGGAGAGGAGGAGGGACATGGAGGGGGAGGGTGTTGGAAAGAGAGGGAGGGACCGAAGTGGAGAAGAAGGAAGGTAGTAAGAAAGTTTAGGTTGGGAAGGTGAATGTCGGTGAGGGAGAAAAAGGTGTGAGCTTGGGTTTACATGGTGGGGTGAATGAGGGATCAAAGGAAGTGTTGGGAAAGGGGGGAGTGGCTGATGCGGCAGAGGTGAGAGTAGGCGAGGTGGTGGTGCGGTTAGGGGGTGAGAAAGGAACGGTGGTTCAGACGGCGGTGAGTAAGGGGTGGTGTGAAGGCTGATGTAATGGTGACGGGAAATTTGACGTTGACGGGTCAGAACTTGCAGCAACCTACCACTAAGAGGCTGGTGAGAATGTATAGGTCCTAGGTTGATCATTTGAATTGGGCACCCAATGGTCTGATGGCAACGGTGATTAGTGGGGAGGCTATTCTATAACACCCTGAACCCCAAGACTAATATTTAAATAATAAGTCATGCAATTATCAAACCTCAAGGTGTTACTATTCACCAAACATCTCATACTAAATCCTCATGAATAAAAATTTCATCAATATATAACAGATCACAGCGGAAATAAGAATCTTCAACAATATAATCTCGGGTCACATCATAAATCTCAAATATAATATATCAACAGCTTGATCATATAGATCCATCAACATCAATCCAATAAGGAAAATAAGACAATCCCCAAAATCCTAGATCAGAGCATCTAATCTAGACTCTTCAAAGCAAGAAAAAGAGTAGGCATCACACCATCCTCAGCATACTCACAAGCAAAGCTAGTCCTCAACCTGCACGTCTACACCAAGAGGATGCAGGCGACCAAAAGGCCACTGGAGGGTTGAAGGTGAGAAAAAAACACACAAGAAGGGGGGGGGTTGAATTGTGTGACTCAAAAACTAGGATCTTTTGCTTCTCAAAAACTTAAGTCAAGTTCAGAATCTGATATGAATCAGTTCTGAACTATTTTCTCAGAGTTATGCAGCGGTTATAAAAGTAAATAGAGAAGGGAAGAGAGACACACACAGATTTTATACTGGTTCCTTCTCAATGTGAGAAGTAGTCCAGTCCCCTTGTTTTCCAACAAGAGATTTCCACTATAATCAGAAGATTACACTTGCTCAACCACTAAGGAAGAGACTTCCAGTTGCTCAACCACCAAGGAAGAGGCTTCTAATGCTCAACCACAAAGGAAGAGGCTTCCAATGCTCAAGACACTAAGTCAAGAGACTTCCCAATGCTCAAGACACTAAGTCAAGAGACTTCCCAATGCTCAAGACACTAAGTCAAGAGACTTCTGACTCAGACCACCAAGGAATGAGGTTACAAATGCTCAGTATACAGACTGAGACTTTAGGGACCAAACTGGTTTACAAATAAATGAGTTTGGGTTGAACACTTGATAAAATATCAGAGGTGTTCACTTAATACAACACAGGTTAAGACTCTTAACCTTAAGAAATTCTAAGTTACAGAACTAAAGAATTTCTAAGAGATTTTGAACTTGACAGTAAAACAGAGCACAGGTTCAGCAATTTGATTTCAAGAGTCTTAGACAAATTCTTCTTCAAATCTTCTTCCTTTTATAGAGGAAATAGAGCTGTTGAAGATTTACATAATTTGAGGAAAGAGCCGTTGCAAGTTGAGCTAGGATAGACTGAAAATGTGTGCTGAGCTTTTTGCAGAAAACAGAGCAGCAGCTATTTTTGAACTTGCCTACCTTAAAAACTGGGGAATGTTTGAGTCAGGGAGACAACTGTTCCATTGGGTTGCTCTGACATATGCTGGCATTAAATGCGCACAGTACCAGTTGCTTTCCATGCCACATCAGCCTTCAGAAGCTTCTGTGTGAACAGTACATCAGAAGCACTTCTTCAGACTCAGACTTCAGAAGCAGGTCTTCAGACGTTGACTTTTGTTGACTTTCTTCAGAAGCTGCCTTCAGACTCAGACTTCAGAAGCTGCCTTCAGACGCAGGCTTCAGACTCTCACTTCAGGAGCACTACTTCAGGAGCACTCTTCAAGAGCACTTTTCCAGCTTTGCAACTTGCTTCTAAGCTTTCCTTTCTTGCTCTAAGCTTGTTCTTTCATAACCATTCTTAATTTCCAATCACTAAACACGTGGTTCTGAAATCACTTGAACAAAGCATTAGCAAATAACCAATTTTCTATTTAACACTTTTGTTATCATCAAAACCACCAAGAGAGATATGTTTACACATAATGTTTCAACAATCTCCCCCTTAATTCATAAGAGAGTTGTTTAACACATTTTGTTCCAACAATCTCCCCCTTTTTGATGATGACAAACATAAGTATTAATCAGAAAATTGTTGTTAACTTAATTAACAAGTTAACTGCAGGGTGTGAGGTTTGTAAGCTCCCCCTGAGTCTGATCCAAGTTAATTAAGTTCAGATTAAAACACAAATGTGAAAATTTCAGAATTGCTGTTAAGTTTAATTAACAATCTGACTTCAGGAGAGGTTTGTAAGCTCCCCCTAGGTCTGACAATCCTCAAGGTTAGGTTTGTAAGCTCCCCTTGATTCTTATCTAAGTTAATTAAACTCAACTCTAAACAATCAAGTGAAATTAACACTCAGAATTATAAATAACTTGCTGACTTCAGGTTCTGAGGTTTGTAAGCTCTCCCCCTAAGTCTGATAATCCACAGGATGAGTTTTGTAAGCTCCCTGAGTCTTATCTAAGTTATTTTGAATTCATTTTAACTCACTAAGAGTTATGTATTTCACAAAAATTAAATTCAGAGGCTAAAAGCTAAAATCAGTTCTCATAAGTTAAATTCAATCAGAACTTCAACTTATGTTCAGAGCCTCAGGTTTTAATACCTTTTACTCCCCTTTCATAAGTTAATTACTGACAGAATTTACTTTATATTTTTGAGCTCAGGTGCTTTAATACTTGTTTTACCTACTCCCCCTTTTGTCATCAACAAAAAGTTTTTGAAAAGGGTTTGAAAACATGTGTATCAGAGCATTGAAAGGAGTTTGAAGAGACATGTGAGATATTTATGCAATCATATAAATAATCGAGCAGCAAAGATGAACATCAGAGCATACTTGATTTTCAATGAGTATATGACATTGCATTGAAAATAGAATGTTGTTCAGAAGCAGAAACAGTTCAGAGCTTCTGATCAGAGCATTTTGTGTTCAGACATGATTTGTTCAGTATATTTTGTTCAGTATCAGAGCAAAACACACAAGGAAGGTATCAGAGAAGGTCTAACTCATTTTTAAAACAAAATAGTTCAGATCATAGACCAACTGAAAGGTTATATCAGAGCCTGATACCAAATGAAAGTTTTATCTCAGAGTCTGATACCAAATTTGAAGGTTTATCTCAGAGCCTGATACCAAATAAAATGGTTCAGTGCTGATACCAAGATAAAAAAAATTCTAACAACTGAACATTGTCTGATACACTTTGGGCATTTGAAAAAAAAAATGTCTGTGCTAAACAGTTTAAAAATTGACTGATACCAATTTGAAATTAAAACAAATTTGAGCAATTGATACCAAAACAGAAAATCACATTTTTAAATTGATGACTTTGGGAGGATTAGAGTATAAACTTTCAAAGCTTTAATCATCATTGCCCAGGGTTATACTTATCAGATTCTAACCAAGCATTAGATTCCTATCAGATTCAGAAGTCAGAAAATCCAGGTTCTGATCCTTCAGACTCTGAAGTTTTTCAGGCTTAACTTTATTCAGACTCTCAGAAAATGAGTGTCTGATAAGTCTTAGCTTATGATAAACTCAGAATCAAGGATTTCATTCAGATTCAAGCACATTTTCAAGAGATAAAGTGCATGTTCAGATTCTTTTTAATAAAATTGAATCTTTCTTTTGTTAGGGGTTTTGTGAATATGTCAGCCCATTGATGATCAGTATCAATGAACTGAATATCTAGAACACCCTTCTGAACATAATCTCTTATAAAATGATGTTTTATTTCTATGTGCTTGGCTCTAGAATGTAGAATTGGATTTTTAGACAGACATATTGCAGCAGTATTATCACAATAAATAGGAATATTATCTGCATGAATCTGATAATCCTCTAATTGATGTTTCATCCAGAGCAGTTGTGTGCTACAACTTGCAGCTGAGATGTATTCTGCTTCTGCTGTTGACAAAGCAATGGTTGCTTGTCTCTTGCTGGCCCAGGATATCAGATTTTCACCAAGAAAATAACAGTTTCCACTGGTGGACTTTCTTTCAATCCTGTCCCCAACATAGTCAGCATCACAGAATCCAACTAGCTTATAATTCAGAGATTTCTTATACAGAAGTCCCAAATTAGTTGTTCCTTTCAGATACCTAAAGATTCTCTTGACAGCAGTCATATGAGATTCTCTAGGATTTGACTGGAATCTAGCACACAGACATACACTAAATAGAATATCTGGCCTAGAAGCAGTTAAGTATAAAAGAGAACCTATCATACCTCTGTACAGCTTCTGATCTACTTTAGAGCCATTGTCCTCTTTGCTTAAGGTGCAGGTGGGATGCATTGGTGTTGTCATCAGCTTGCAATCATCAAGCTGGAACTTCTTCAGAAGCTCCTTAGTGTATTTGGATTGATGAACATAAACACCATCTTTGCATTGGTTGATTTGAATTCCCAAAAAGAATTTCAGCTCACCCATCATGCTCATTTCAAATTCATCCTGCATTAACTTTGAAAACTCTTTGCAAAGGGAGGCATTAGTAGAACCAAATATGATATCATCAACATATATTTGCACAATTAAGATTTCTTTCTTAACAGTTTTTCTAAAGAGTGTATTGTCAACTTGACCTCTTACAAAACCATTTTTAATCAAGAAGTTGCTTAGCCTTTCATACCAAGCTCTGGGAGCTTGATTCAGACCATACAAAGACTTCTTAAGTTTAAAAACATGATTTGGATATTTAACATCTTCAAAACCAGGAGGTTGTTTTACATACACTTCTTCAGAAATTACACCATTTAAGAAAGCACTCTTAACATCCATTTGATATAAGATGATATCATGATTAACAGCATAAGAAAGAAGTAACCTGATTGCTTCCAGTCTTGCAACTGGAGCAAAAGTTTCTATGTAATCAATTCCTTCTTGCTGGCTGTACCCTTGAGCTACTAATCTAGCCTTGTTTCTGATCACTTCTCCTTGTTCATTGAGCTTGTTCCTAAACACCCATTTTGTTCCAATGATGTTCTTATGATCAGGTCTTGCAACAAGATCCCAGACATCATTCCTTTGAAACTGGTTCAGTTCTTCCTGCATTGCTACAATCCAGCCATCATCAGCAAGTGCTTCATCAGCAGTTGTAGGCTCAATCATGGATAGCAGGCCAAGCATAGACTCATTCTGACTGAATGCTGATCTTGTCTTCCTTGGACTGTTCTTGTTTCCAATGATCAACTCCTCAGGATGTGAAGACTTGTATTTGAATGAGGTTCTGGGTGGATTAGCTTCTGAAGAACCATCAGGGATTTGTTCAGAACCATGCTGGTCTTGGTTTGCTTCAGGAGTAGTGTCTTTATCAGAGAGTTTCTCAGATTCTTCATTGTTTTCAGCTTCTGAGCCTTCATCAGACTCTGAACTGGGTTCAGCTTCTGAAGGTTCTTCTGAGATTCTGACATCTGCAAAACTCTCAACCAGCTCTGGTATTTCATTACCAGGCTTCTTATCATCAAACCTAATATGTATAGCTTCTTCAACAACATGTGTTTCAGAATTATACACTCTGTATGCCTTAGATCTCTCTGAGTATCCTAAAAAGGTACCCTTTTGAGCCTTGGCATCAAATTTCTTTAGGTAGACTTTATTGTTTAGTATGTAACATGTACAACCAAACTGATGAAAATAAGAAATACTTGGTTTTCTTCCTTTAACCAATTCATATGTTGTTTTATTCAAAATAGGTCTGATATAGATCCTGTTCTGAATATAACATGCTGTGTTTACAGCTTCTGCCCAAAAGTACTTAGCAATTTTGGATTCATGGATCATGGTTCTGGCCATTTCCTGTAAAGATCTGTTCTTTCTCTCTACAACTCCATTTTGTTATGGAGTTCTAGGAGATGAGAACTCATGGAGAATTCCATGATCTTCACAAAAATTTTCAAAAGGTTCATTTTCAAATTCCCCACCATGATCACTTCTGATTTTTAAAATTTTCAAATCAGTTTCAGTTTGTACTTGTTTGCAGAATTTGTAAAACACATCATATGTTTCATTTTTGGTTCTGAGGAATTTAACCCAAGTCCACCTACTATAATCATCAACAATCACAAGTCCATACTTCTTCCCATTGATTGAAGCTATTCCAACAGGACCAAACAAATCAATGTGAAGGAGTTCTAAAGGTTTAGAGGTGGAAACAATGTTCTTAGATTTAAAAGAAGTTTTAGAAAATTTTCCAATTTGGCATGCTGAACATAGAGCATCTGAGTGATAATCAATCTGGGGTAGGCCTCTGACCAGCTGTAACTTGCTAAGCTTAGAGATGAGTCTCCAGTTAGCATGTCCCAGCCTTTTGTGCCAGACCCATTTCTCATCACTCACAGACAGAAGGCAAACAACCTTCTGCTGAACCAATTCAGAAAAATTTATTTTGTAAACATTGTTTTTCTTGCTACCTCTGAACACTACAGACTTATCTTTGTTATTGATTACTGTACATGTGTTCTTATTAAACAAGACTTCATAATTACTATCACATAATTGACTTATGCTAAGTAAATTATGTCTAAGTCCATCTACTAGCCAAACATTATCAATGAATAGGGAAGAATTACCTATCTTACCAGTACCAATGATCTTTCCTTTCTGACTTCCTCCAAACCCCACAGTTCCTCCCTCTTTCAGAGTCAGGGTTTGGAACATAGACTTGTCCCCTGTCATATGATGCGAGCATCCACTGTCCAGGTACCAGGAGCTTTCCTTTTCTTTGGATGTTAAGCATATCTGCAATTGAAATGATCTCAGACTTAGGTACCCAGATTTTCATGGGTCCTTTGGGGTTAGTCCTGAAAGGTTTTGGCTTTTTCATCTTGTGTCTGAAGTTATTATATTCAGACTTGTTCTGATACTTTGGATATGAATCCTTGTATCTTGAATAAGTCTGAGTTTCAGAACCTGAGTTCTTCAGAACTTGAGTTCTCAAAGGTTTGGACTCAGATTTCTTCAGAACCTGAGACTTGAAGGTCTTTGGTTCTGATTTGTTCAGAGTCTGAACCATTGAGCCCTTTGGTTCTGATCCTTTCAGAATTCTAACTCTGCTAGCTTCAGGCACAAGGCAAGCTTTAGTTTTGCCTTTCTTAAAACAATTAGAAGCAGAAAACTGATTGGTTTGCATTTGCTTGCTTTGCTTAACATTCTGAGATTGAAAATATTTTGTATTGACTGGTTTAATAGATTTTGAAGTTTTAATAAACTCAGTCTTTGAAAAATTTGAATTTGAATTATTCAGATTCTGAGACTTACTAGTTCGAGGTTCTGAACTCTTCAGATTCTGAACATTTTCAGGTTCAGAGTCTGATTTTCTCTTACTCTTAGGCTTAGGACCTTTTGGCTTAGATTTAGGCAAGGTTTTAACATCTGCCTTCATCTTAACCTTAGGTTCAGAAGCTTCAGAGTCTGAGTTGTTCAGAACTTCAGACTTAGTTTCAGTTTCTGACATTTTCAACTTCTCAGAGTTATCAGAAGCAGGCACAAAGCATATACCATTGCCTTTTAAAATATTTCCAGAACATGAAGGTGAGTTTGATTCATTTGAAGGTTTGAATGAATCATAGCCAATGCCTTCACCTTTGTTTCTGATCATATTATACATCATAGAGGCAATTTTAGTTCTATTGAATCCAGTTAGAATGAAATCCTGAAGAGTTATTTCCTGTTCATTAGGAATCTCTTCAGATTTCTTATGAGCCTCTTTTCTGAGTTCTTCAACTTCTTCATCATATTCAAATATTTGATTCTGAAGTTTAAGATTTTCCTCATATAGCAAGTTAGTTTTATTTTTCAAAGATTTTATTTCTCCTAACTTGCTTTTGAGATGACTCATAAGATCATTAACTGTTTCAATTAATTCAGATCTAGTGAGTTCACAATATACCTCATCTTCTTCATCAGAATCTGAGCATGATTCTGCATCAGAAAATGCAGTTGCCATCAAGGCCTGGTTTGCTTCTTCTTCATCAGATTCTGACTCATTGTCCAGATCATCCCATGTTGCCATGAGACTCTTTTTAAGCTTGTTTCTGAAACTGCTGGACTTCTTTGCTTTCTCTTTAGACTTTTCTTTCTGAAGATCAGGACAGTCAGCAATGAAGTGCCCAGGCTTCTTGCAGTTGTAACAGCTTTCCTTCTGGTTATCCCTCTTTGAACCAGATCCTCTGAAGTTACTGCTTCTGTTAGAGAATTTTTTTCTTTCTATTCATTAGATACTGAAGCCTTTTAGAAAGCATTGCAAGCTCATCAGCATCTGAATCTTCATCAGAATTTCCCTCAGGAAATTCTTCTTCAGATTCAATAGCTTTCAAAGCTTTAGCAGGCTTTCTTTTAGACTTCAGAGCTAATGTTTTTGGTTCTCTAACAGACTCATCCTCATTGAGTCCCAGTTCATGCACCTTGAGGGAGCTTATAAGATCCTCAATACTTAAAGTATTCAGATCCTTAGCTTCCTCAATAGCAGTCACCTTAGGTCTCCATTTGGATGGCAGACTTCTTAAGAGTTTGTTCACATGATCAGCTGTGGTATAACTCTTCTTCAGAATCTGAAGTTCAGAAACCAGAGTCTGAAATCTTAAGAACATAGTCTCAATATTTTCATCCTCTTTCATTCTGAACAATTCATATTGCTGAACAAGAATGTTTGCCTTAGCTTCTCTAACCTTCTTATTACCTTCATAGTTAGAGCAGAGGGATGTGAAGATGGACTTTGCTGTGGACTTGTCACTCAGCTTCTGATACTCAGAGTGAGGTAGGGAATCCACAATGATTCCTCTCACATTGTGATGCTTTCTATATATCTTTCTTTCTGCATCACTCAAAGCTCTTCTGTTGACAGCAACTCCTTCTTCATCAACTGGAATAGTGATTCCATCTTCAATAATGTCCCATAGTGAATCATCAATCCCAATAATATAACTGTACATTTTACTCTTCCACCAAGAGAATTTTTCTGGGTCACCAGTAAACATAGGGGGTTTATTGTGTGACCTAGACTTTCTATCATCAGTACCATAGTCATATTGAACAGAAGCATGTCTAGGAGGAGGAGGAGGAGGAGGAGGAGGTGAATCTTCATTATCAGATGACATGTTTTTCTCAGGATCAAGACTGACACACTGTTAAGTGTTAATATCAGAACCGGAGCTCTGATACCAACTGAAGGTGAGAAAAACACACACAAGAAGGGGGGGTTGAATTGTGTGACTCAAAAACTAGGATCTTTTGCTTCTCAAAAACTTAAGTCAAGTTCAGAATCTGATATGAATCAGTTCTGAACTATTTTCTCAGAGTTATGCAGCGGTTATAAAAGTAAATAGAGAAGAGAAGAGACACACACACAGATTTTATACTGGTTCCTTCTCAATGTGAGAAGTAGTCCAGTCCCCTTGTTTTCCAACAAGAGATTTCCACTATAATCAGAAGATTACACTTGCTCAACCACTAAGGAAGAGACTTCCAGTTGCTCAACCACCAAGGAAGAGGCTTCTAATGCTCAACCACAAAGGAAGAGGCTTCCAATGCTCAAGACACTAAGTCAAGAGACTTCCCAATGCTCAAGACACTAAGTCAAGAGACTTCCCAATGCTCAAGACACTAAGTCAAGAGACTTCTGACTCAGACCACCAAGGAATGAGGTTACAAATGCTCAGTATACAGACTGAGACTTTAGGGACCAAACTGGTTTACAAATAAATGAGTTTGGGTTGAACACTTGATAAAATATCAGAGGTGTTCTCTTAATACAACACAGGTTAAGACTCTTAACCTTAATAAATTCTAAGTTACAGAACTAAAGAATTTCTAAGAGATTTTGAACTTGACAGCAAAACAGAGCACAGGTTCAGCAATTTGATTTCAAGAGTCTTAGACAAATTCTTCTTCAAATCTTCTTCCTTTTATAGAGGAAATATAGCTGTTGAAGATTTGCATAATTTGAGGAAAGAGTCGTTGCAAGTTGAGCTAGATTAGACTGAAATGTGTGCTGAGCTTTTTGCAGAAAACAGAGCAGCAGCTATTTTTGAACTTGCCTACCTTAAAAACTGGGGAATGTTTGAGTCAGGGAGACAACTGTTCCATTGGGTTGCTCTGACATATGCAGGCATTAAATGCGCACAGTACCAGTTGCTTTCCATGCCACATCAGCCTTCAGAAGCTTCTGTGTGAACAGTACATCAGAAGCACTTCTTCAGACTCAGACTTCAGAAGCAGGTCTTCAGACGTTGACTTTTGTTGACTTTCTTCAGAAGCTGCCTTCAGACTCAGACTTCAGAAGCTGCCTTCAGACGCATGCTTCAAACTCTCACTTCAGGAGCACTCTTCAGGAGCACTTTTCCAGCTTTGTAACTTGCTTCTAAGCTTTCCTTTCTTGCTCTAAGCTTGTTCTTTCATAACCATTCTTAATTTCCAATCACTAAACACGTGGTTCTGAAATCACTTGAACAAAGCATTAGCAAATAACCAATTTTCTATTTAACACTTTTGTTATCATCAAAACCACCAAGAGAGATATGTTTACACATAATGCTTCAACAATCTCCCCCTTAATTCATAAGAGAGTTGTTTAACACATTTTGTTCCAACAAGGGTAAGATATACATTCAACATAAAGGGGTTAGAAACACATGTAAGTTCAGGCAAAACAACATCTTCATATAAGCATACATCATATTAAGCCTTGTTTTATCTATCAAACATGTATAACATATTTCCATCGACAAATATTCACCAAGAAAAATACATACTAATCGAATCTCATCAATGAATAACTCACCAAGTCAATATATGTCAATCTCATCTCATCTCATCAACAATCATCAATTATACAATTACCAAATAGATGCACAAGTTCTCTCCGAAACATTGCCACATACGACTCATCATGTTCATGCAATGCGCCTAAAAGAACTCTACATGCATGTGGTACCGATTTTGGATATCAGAGTTATGTTACTGAGTGATCCCCCGTCTTTAGATAATTGGAAAATCAGAGATATGTTACCGAATAATCCACTCGTCTTTACATACCCGTCTTTGCATATGACTGACTTATGAATGCATGACCCCACATATAGATTCGACAATGCACACCAATCATACACTTCATTGTTATACAATTCACTCCATCATATAACATATCATCCCCAAATCAACACCAATTGCATTGTCAAAATCATGTAAGGTCACACACATCAACACGTCATCATTTACCACTCATCAACATATCATGATCATCACAACAAAATATCCTCATTTAATTTCACTCACATAGATCACATTCCATGTTTAATAAAACAAAGTTCCATTCACCTATCACCTATTAATTCATCACATTCTTAACATATTACATCATAATTCATACTTCATTAATCAAATAACAAGTTTGCATACATATCATAGCTCAATTAAAGACAATTTACAAGTTCGTCTCTAACCATTTAACCTCTAAGTTTCCTTACTTCAAAGTCCAAGTTAATCAATCATATACATATTAATTACACTCCTAATAATCAAGTTTAGGGGATTGAGACTCATTCACTTGCGTTGGATACCCCAAAAAGTCACAAAATTTGAGTTTCCCTACACAACAGGGGCGCACGGTCCGTGCCACATTGGCGCACGGTCGTGCGTCCTAGGTGCGAGACACACACACGGTCCGTGCCACAGGGGCACACAGTCGTGCGTGTCATGCAGGAGGGGAAATTCTGATTTTTCTGTTTTCATGTAAAACATCGTTTTCAACACAATTTTTCGATCCAATTCGCGCTAAACTCGTTCCAAATCCTTAAACTAATTTTATTCAATCAATTACACTTCAAACTTAGTTTAATCAACTTAATCATACTCATTTCCCACCACTAATCATCATGTTTTCCTATTAATCCAAACATCGTCTTAAAACTCATTTTAACAAAACAACTTAACACCCAAACATAGCAACAACCTCAATTTCAGTTCTTCTTCAAATTCCACAACACCACACCAACCCATTTCAATTAACACAACACCAACTTAATCAATTCAACAACAACTTCATCATTTTCATCAATATGCACATACTTGCCAAGAACACAACAACAACTTCAATCATTACAAAATCAACATAATCTCATGAATTCAACATTTAACATGTACCCATAATTAAAATCAACAATTAAACCACAATTCAACACCAATTTTCATGTTTCTTCACCAATTTTCTCAAAACTCATAAACATACCAAATTACCATAACCAAACATGAACTTAAACATAATAACAACGTGATTTCATCAATTTTCTCAAAATAACCACAATAAATAGAGCACAAATTTAATACATAATCATCATCAATTCATGAAATTAAAGCTAAATCAAAATACCCACAACTACCCATTTGTTTATCAAACCTAAATGGTGAAAATAACCTTCCCTCTTACCTCAATTCTTCACAAAACTAGCTCTCCAAGGTGAAATCTACTTCTTCTCTCTTGCTCTTGAGCCTCCTCTCTTCTTCCTCTCCAAGTTCTCTACTTTCTCTCCTCTAGCCTCCTCTTGTGTGTTTGTGACAAATGAGTTAACCTAATTTCACCACAACACACACTATTCTATTTATTTAATGGGTTTGGGTCACCCACACTAATGGGCTTAGTCAATTCTCATTCACCACAATAAACACCACTCTTTTGCTCCACTTAAACCCTCTAATTACTCAGACACCTCTATTCTCTAAATTCTTAAATTTCTAATTTCTAACACTTCACAAAAATACCGCTTGCCCTTAAATGACCAAAACACCATCAATCACTAGAAATCCACTTACTCACTAATTCTCCCAATTAATAAAACAATTAACAAATATAATAATATTAAATAAATCTAATACTAAAAATCGGGGTGTTACACATTCCATTGGTCCAAAGTAGATTTGCAGATGCATGTTTCAAAGATCTTGATATTATACCTTTGGGGGGTGGACTAAGTTTTTCTTCACAGCTTGTCGGAGGTGGATGTTACGAAAATGGTTGGTGATGCCAAAGAGTTTTTTTTATCATTTTTTCTCTAACATTGTGAGATGGGACAAGAAGGTTGTGCCTTTTTAGAGGGGTGCATGGCTGAGATTGTATGGTATACCTTTGCATGCTTGGAATGATTTGTTTTAAGCTCAGTGTTCTTAATTGTGGTCGTTACTTGCGTATGGATATTTATTCTTTGGATAGAGAAAGTTTTGCTTATGCTCAGGTGTTGGTTCCGACAACATTGTTGGAGGTGTTAAACGTCGTTGATAAGTTACTGATAGACGATGTGCTTGTGGAGGTGAAGATTATTGAGGAATGAGGTTTCAACTTGGGGGAGGACGCTTATTTGTTTGAAGATGTGGATGAGTCTAATTCATCTACGGCGACCATGATGATATACAAGGGGATCCTGATGTTTGTAGTAATGTTGACACGTTGGTTGAAAAGATTGCGAATGAGATGGCAGAAGAGAATCAGGATGACATGCATACATCCAATGTTAATCATTACATGCACGCTGATTCAGATAGCACTGCACCCATTGCAAGCCACGTTAATGGCATCGCTCGACCAGGGAGTCTAGATTGTTCAGCGATTGAGTCGCACGTGAATTCTTCCTTACCATGTGCGGCTCAGTCAACTGAGTGTGTTGCTCAAATTGATGAAATTATAACTCTAAGACTGATTAACGTGACTATGGTAACTGTTGAGGGGGCGTAACTCATTGATGGTGTTGCTTAGGTAACTGCTTCTAGGGATACAATTAACTCTGAAGCTACTTCACCTCGTAGAAAGCGGACAACTTCTTGTCCACCAGGTGTTGTTCGCTCTGTTGTGTCTGGGCCATGGAGTATGGAGTGGTTGTCTGATCATAATCACGGCGACGCGGGGGTTATTTTTTCTACAAAGAAGAAATTAAAGAAAGTTGTGAGGGCAAGGGATGGTAGCGGTCAAGATGTCGGTCTTGCCTCCAAGCGTAAGAAGGCAGAAAGGATGCTTCAACATTTAGTTCATAGTCTTAAAAATGTGGTGAGGTTACCCAGTAAAGATCGCACGACGGTCCTTTAGGTTTTGAAGAAGAAAGTTTGTAAGTGTCAAGGTAGAGATAGAATTAAACGGGCAGTGGAAGTTGTGAATTCAGGTTCGACGGATGGGGCTTCCTCCTCAGTTTCAGTTAATAATGATTGGCAACACTGGGTAGTTATGCATGGGAATGAGAGGGTGGCAGTGGAGGATGTGTGGGGTATAGGGAAAGCAATCAGTGTTAAGTTTAATGGAGATACTCATAATATGTTCCGTGTGCTGTCTAGAGGAGGGAAAGGTAAGAAGGAGTCAAAAAATTTGGTGTAGGGGAGGGAAGGAGGGTCGGGTGTGGAGGACTGATGGGTTGCGATGGTGGTTTGTTGGGGGAGGGGGGGAGGGTGATCGATGAAGTTCTTATCTTAGAATGTCAGGGGGTTAGGTGGGGCTGAGAAGAGAAAGGAGGTCCGTCAGTTGGTAGGGGAGAAGAACCCGTTTATTTTGTGTATTCAGAAAACTAAGATGGTGGTGTGTGATGATTTTTTATGTGCGTCGATCTGGGGTAATTCTGCTCATGCTTTCTCCTTTCGCCCTTAAATTGGGGGTTTAGTTGACATTATGGGACTGTTCAGAGGTGGAGGTGTGGGCGACTGTTAATTGTGAGCATTACTTGATGATTCATGGAAGGTTTATTAAATCAAATGAGGAGATTTTCTTGTTTAATGTTTATGCGCTTTGTGATTCTCTAGCGAAGCAAGTGTTGTGGGACTCTCTTTCGGCCCAGTTACTTAGGCTGGGTGGGAAGAAGGTTTATGTTTGTGGGGATTTTAATGCAGTTAGGTGTGCTGGGGAAAGGCGTTCTGGTTGGGATGGTTATGTGTCCTTGGATTACATCCCTTTTAATCAATTTATTGATAATAATGTCTTGGTCGATTTACCGTTATGTGGCCGTAAATATACTTGGTTCAAGGGGGATGGTATCACTATGAGTCGGTTGGATAAGGTTTTGCTCTCAGAGGAATGGTGTTTGGAATGACCTAACTGTTTGCAGGTTGATCACTTGAGGGGTTTGTCTGATCATTGTCCTATGATGTTGTCTGTTGATGAGGAGAATTGGTGTCCTAGGTGAAGGAAAATCGACATAGATAAAGGCAGCAGAAATTTAAAATTTTGATTTTCTTTCCTTGGATCATTACGAATTTGACATGAATCAGTGATGGAATTGTTACCTCTTGTAGTGCAGAAACGATTTCTTCGATCATAGCCAAGCAAGAAAGCAAAGCCTCTACTCGTCCACACGAACAGTTTCCTCTGGTTCCCGGTGCTAGCCAAGCGATCAGAGGTTTGAGAGAAAGGTAGGGTTTCGGTTTTAGTGCTTTAGGGTTTCACCAAAAGTGTCAGTTTGATTTCAGCACGGTAGTTCTATTTATAGAGCTCCTTGTGTGTTCTGAAATCAGCAATCACTATTGGGTTTCCGTAAGGTGGTGGATGAAGCTCGTTAGTATGAGAAGGAATTTTTATTGTTTAAAGTGGATTTTGAAAAAGGATACGATTCTACGGACTGGGGTATTTAGATGCGGTCATGGATATAATGTCTTTCCCAACGTTATGGCGGAAGTGGATCAGAGAGTGTGTGTCTACGACTACAACTTCTGTGTTAGTTAATGGAAGCTCCACAAAAGAATTCCCTTTGTATAGGGGATTAAGACAAGGATGCCCTCTTTCTCCTTTTCTTTTTTTGCTGGCAGCTGAGGGTTTGAATGTGATGATGCAAGCTATGGTGGAGTCCAATATTTTTACACGGTACTCAGTTGGATCTCTCAATTCAACCGTCATTTCCCATCTTCAGTTTACTGATGACATGTTACTGTTAGGGGTCAAAAGATGGGTGAATGTTCGAGCTTTGCAGACCGTTCTTGTTCTTTTTGAGGTGATGTCAGGTTTGAAGGTAAATTTTAATAAGAGCATGCTAGTTGGGGTAAACATTGCCGATTCTTGGTTAGGGGAGGCTGCCGCGGTTTTGGGGTGTAAGGTGGGAAAGGTGCCTTTGTTGTATTTGGGTCATCCTATTGGTGGCGAGCCGTGGTGTTTGAAGTTTTGGGAGTCGGTTCTAAATCACATTAAATCTAGACTGTCTGGTTGGAAAAGCCGCTTTTTGTCTTTTGGTGGTCGTTTGATTCTCCTTAAGTCTGCCCTGACTTCGATACCTATTTATGCTATCTCCTTCTTCAAAGCTCCGTCAGGTATAATCTCTTCTATTGAATCTCTTTTAAATAATTTTTTTTGGGGAGGGAGTGAGGAACATAGGAAAATTTCTTGGATTGGTTGGAAAAATGTTTGTTTAGATAAGGAACATGGAGGTTTGGGGGTTAGGCATATGAGGGAGTTTAACATTGCTTTGTTAGGAAAATGGTGTTGGAGGATGTTAGTTGATAGAGGAGGTTTAGGGTATTGGTGGCTCGTTATGGTGAGGAGGTAGGAAGGTTGGAGGATGGGGGCCGGAGTGGTTCTTCGTGGTGGAGGGAGGTTGTGAGAATTCATGATGGTGGAGGTGTTGTTGGGGGTGGGTGGTTTGAGGAGAATATTGTGAGAAGTGTTGGTAATGGTGTGGATACTTTCTTCTGGACGGATCTGTGGTTGGGAGATTCTCCCTTGTGTGTGCGGTATAGCCGTCTTTTCGACTTAGCTGTGAATAAGTCGATTCGGTGGCGGCAATGTGTGATTTAGGTTGGGAGGAAGGCGAGGCGGCTTGGCAGTGGCACCGTCGGTTATGGGCATGGGAGGAGGATTTGTTAGCGGAGTGTAGGATTTTACTTCACGATATTTCTTTGCAGTATAATGCTACAGATCAGTGGCAGTGGCGGCGTGATCCTATTGGCAGTTACTCGGTCAGGGGTGTGTACAGGATGCTCACTAGCCAGGAGGCCCCAAGCTATGATGTTATTACAAATTTTATTTAGCATAAACAGGTTCCCTTGATGGTTTCGATTTTGGCCTGGAGACTCCTTTGGAACAAGTTACCGACGAAGGATAATTTGATGGCGTGTGGCATTATTTCTCACGATTATTAATTATGTGTGACTGGGTGTGGAGGGTTAGAGACTGCTCAACATCAGTTTTTGTCTTGTCCTTGCTTCGCTTCTTTGTGGGGCCTTGCACGGTCTTGGCTTGACATTTCTACGTCGATCCGTCTCATCTTCAGGAGCATGCTATTCATTTTACTTATTCTTCAGGTGGTTTAAGAGCTCGTCATTCCTTTTTGCAGCTTGTTTGGCTTTGTTGCGTTTGTGGAATGAAAGGAACAACCAAATATTTAAGAACATCGAAAATCCTATCCATCAGTTGCTAGCTAAGTGAAGCTACATTCCTTTTGGTGGATGAAGACTACTAATATTAATATTCGTCTAAATTTTTATATGTGGTGGTTGAACCCGTTTGTTTGTCTGTGCATCAACTAATTTGTTGTTTTTTCGCTTTCTTTGTGACTTGATCGCTTGTATACTTTTGAGGTCCTTATTGATATACATTATGCTATTAAGGATACTCTGTTGTTCGTAATATATCTCTTTTGGCTTGTTAAAAAAAATATTGGAGAAAAACTTACAACCATACATCCGGTTAAATTGAGGATTCCACCGAGGCATAATTGACACCCTTTAGAACCATTGGTCCACCTGTAGTGGTAGCCATGTAAGGTGGAGTAAAACTAACACCTTGTTCCCGACCTGGTGATACATTATAGAAGTTTAGTCAAATAGTTAAATCCAAATAGCACATAAAGTTAAATTAGAAATAAAAAAAAGTGGAAAAAGTGGAAAAATAAAAGAAATTAATCTTGCCAATAATGTCAGCAGTGGTTCTTCCATTTGTGAACCTTCCTGTTGGTCCTCCAAAATCAATACCATATGGTTGAAAATTAGCCCTAGCGAGGGTAACAATGTAATTATTGTTGCCAACATATCAAGAAGAGAATCTCCAAAGATAAAAATTGCAGGTTTTTCATCTGTAGTTGTTGAAGTCCTACACAAAGCCAACACTACAAAACAACGAAGCACTATTTCAACAATATTCAATGGGATACCCATTAGAAAATGTTGTATAGAACAAATAGTTTGTTACAACGTGGTTTTCAAGCAGGGTCCTCGGTATTTATTTAACTACTAGAGTCTATAAATAGAAGTAGAAGGTGCACAAGTTCTGTTGGAGCAAAATCAGACCATAAGAAAAATATTTCTATTAGGTATTTGATAATGCAAATGAGATAAACAAAAACCCCTCAGAATCAAGGAGTAAATTGTGCGTTTGATCCGCAAAACAATAAAGTAAGTGATAAAACGATATAAGACATGACGTAAAAGTACAATACAATACATAACTTTTGTTATATGTCCAATATTATGATCAGTTTCTAAATCAAATAACATACCGAAAAAGTTATCCAATTGAATTCTCTATTTTTGACAAATCAAACACATCAAAAAAAGTTTTTTCCTTCCGTTATTTTAGACAACAAAGGAAGTTTTCTATCAAAATAAATAATTAATTAGAGAAAGCTAACACTACGACCATCCACAAACAGAGCTTCGAATCATGAGTGGTTAAGTGAGCCTCATATGTATACATAACTCATTTAATAATTTTTTAATGTTATCGCTTAATAAACGTTCAATATCTCCACCTCAAAAAATACATTAAATGAATCACACACCAATAACTATATAGCATTATATCCTCTAAAAAAACTATATAGCATTGTATATTTCTAACAAAATTGATTTATTATAATATAATTTATTAAATAAGGTCCATAAAAAATGAAAAGAGAAATGGTGCTTCCAGAAGCACCATTCTCTTTAAGCACTCAACTTTTTCTTCAGAATAAGGTGCATGGTGCTAAATAGATAAAACACTTATCATTGTGGATGCCCTCATAACTCTTTAGGTCTCCAATTAAAAAATTATTTAAAAAAATTAATTCATATACTGTAAGTGTAACATGATAGCTAAAATAACTATCATAAAAAGTAAAATCATCAAAGAAAATTAGTGACGGAAAAACAAAACTTCTCTCCAATTGTTTATGGCAAAATTTAGTGTCAAAATTAAAGAGAAATTTCACGTTTTTTATCTTAAAAAACCGATTCAAATCTAGATTAAATTTTTATTTCGTACATGAAGTTTCTTTGCTATTAATGGGATCATCTATAACAAAGCAGTTCCACAAAATTGAAAGATTTCACTTTTTTTTATAAGCATTGGAAGAGCCCCTTAGAATAAAAAAAATGGAGTGACCATTGTTTAAAGAGATTTAATTCAAGTAGACCAACCATCCATAACATAAGAACGAATCCTTTCCTTTTTTTTTAAATTTTTAAAAAGAACGAATCCTTTGCTCTTTTCAAATAAAAAAATCGTTAATAAAAGATGAATCAACTTGACATATATTTTATACCTACTTGTCAAAAAATATATTTTATACCTAAAAATTAACTTATTTTAGGAGCAATATTGATTAATTCAAACATAAATCAACTTATTAATTTTATTTTGTACGTGAAAGTTTCTTTGTAATCTGCATCTATATGGAAGTCATCATCATGCATCCTTGTCATCATTATTACATTTTAAAAATCTTTTCGAACTATCAGCAAAATGCAGGCGTGGTTGTGGAAAATTCAGAGCTAATAGAGTCACGTATCAACAATTTAATGCGATTCCTTCCTTAATGGCAGTAATAGTATGCCATTAAGGAACAATGTGACACATTACCGAAATCTTCCACACTTTGTAATGTCATCACTAATTTAAATCCAAACCCTAATTGACTCGGTTTTTTTAAATTTTTATTTTTTTGAAAAACTATTGTAAGATTATAGTTAGTTAGAATAATAGGATTACTTTTTTCTTTTGAGAGGAGGATAATAGGATTACTTGTTAGTCCATGAGCTTAGTTAGTATATACTAACCATTATGGTTGATTCATTTGTACATCTTTTCATTTTCTTTTATGACTTCTACTATCATTAATACTATAGATTTGTGAGCTTTCCTCTCTTCTTTCCATAGATGTTGTGTTTCATAACAATTATCAAATCGATTGAGGGAATAAATTTTGGTCTAGTGACGTATTCATGAAATCAAGCTAAATAAAATGAGCCACACCATTGCAATTTAGGACTCCGTCAATATACATCCATCCATTACTAACGGACCACACATTATAAAAAAAAAAAAAAAAAAGACTTGAGAAAAACAAATGACTACAATAAGAAGCATTGTTCTCCAAGTTATATTATCTAACAAATACATCTTTAAAGAACGTTTTGAAGAGTGTCTCACTCAGATAGTTTACTATAAAAATCATTGTTCTGGTTGTGTCTTAAGCTTGTAAGAGTTGCCCAATGTTCATAGGTGAAATGTCATTGCTATCACCGTGTAACATACGCTTTGCGATGACAACATTGGCAGCATCACTGGGATGGAAAGTATCCCAAAAAATGTACTTTGATCGATCTTCACAAACTTTTGAAACACCAGTACAAGCAACCAATCCTCCAAATCGACCTGCTTGATGACAACATGCGGAACTCGGATTTTCGAAACCTAAACCACAAAAAAAAAATCATTGATTATTCAAAAAGGAAATAAGGTAAACCTATCTTAGAAGCTCTCTAATATAAATGTTTCAAACATAGGAAACAAGGTAAAAGAAAATAATTAATGTTACCATATGTATGATAATTCATTATCATATCTTGAGTAATGTGGTAAGCATCTGCATAAAGAATCAACGATCCCGCCAAATTTGTCCTCAGTTCTTCAATAAGGCTCTTCAATTGGGTGTTAAATAATTGAGCTAGTTGATTAGGGAATGTAGCACACTCATCTCCATCTCCAGAAAGTTCGTTAATATCTCTCATATATGGCATACACCCCATAGGTCCAACATTTGGCACAACAATTTTCCTAGCTCCCAAATTGAATAGTCGCTGCATATAGTTACAATATATGTGAGATCAACAAAGGAAAAAATATGAATTTATTTTGTACTCTGAGTTTTGTTGGATATCAGAACCCGGCATATAGATAAAAGGGTTAATATATGTTTGCCCATGTAATATTATTGGTTTCTGGTTTACCCCCTCTAAAAATTGTTGTTTAGATTCCAACTCTGTATTTTGAAGATTATTTAGTTTTGGACCTTTATAACATTAAATTTCAAAATTTAAGGTACTTTCACCCCCTGTAATTTAAGCGAATTTCGATTTACCCCCTGCCATATCATCAATTTTGTACAGTCAAAATTTATGAAGGTCCAAAACCAAAGAAATTACAGGGCTGAAATCTAAACAAATTTTTTTAGAGTGGGATAAACTAGAAATCACTAATATTACAGGGGTAAACATATATTAACCCTAGATAAATTAATTGAAAATTTAAATTTATTTTAAAATAATTAAATATAAAAAATGACATAGTATTAAATGATTGGATGATTGGTATGTATCCAACCAAACTTCAGCTATGAAAATGTAAAAAAAACTATAATAGTCTTATAAGAAAATGTTATAGGGTCTTGGAAAAATTACCGTGAGTTGTACTCTGAGTTTTGATATCATTGTCTCCACAAATTTGTTTGGAGGTAACAACTCTCTATCTTGCTTTGTACGTACACGTGTTAAATAGTTATCAAGGAAATCATTTGATCCAAGTGCTACTGTGAAGAGAGCATTCTTAAGCAAATTGAGAGTCTCAGGAACACCAATTGTTCCAATAATTTGTTCTCTTGTATTTGCAAAGTTGTCAATTTGTGCATCTAAGTTTATTCGACCACCCTATTAATGACATGAAAGATTCAACCTATTACCATGTATTTTAGAGTAAAGATCCTTTGCAATTTTAAAAAGAAAATGAATAAGTTTTTTTGGTACAAAAAATGAAGGACTTTATTCGTGAGAGATATCAAGTATAAATAAGAGATTTGTAGGAACCATTCTTTTAAATTACTTTTAAAGATTCTCACAATTTTTTATTTGTGATATCTCTTTTATGAATAAAGAGCTCCATTTCTTTTCTCAAATATAGAGAATTTTGGCACAACATTTTTTTATAAATGAAAAAAGTAGTTACAATAAAATGTGAATAAGTATCTACCAGTAGTGAAGCTGAGAAAACCGATCAAGAAAAAATAGCATAAATGAAAAATAGGATAAAATATGCATATAAGTAACTGCTATTGTAGTGATGCTGATAAAATGTGAATAATTTTTTTTTTTTATAATGTGGGGAGGGAATATATTTGATTTACTCTTTATTATTGGTATCCTCATAAAAATTAGCCAAATGGATTATTATAGTTTGAAATTGAAGGAAAACTATTATAAAAATATTGGAACAAAACTTACAAAGAGATATCCTGTCTTATTGAGGATTCCACCTCCACCAGAGGCATAATTAACACCCTTTAGAACTATTGGTCCAACCGTAGTGGTAGCCATGTAAGGTGGAGTAAGACCAATACCCAGTTCTTGATCTGGTGATACATTATAAAATTCATTAACAAATTGAATCTAAATAACACATAAGTTAAATCAGAAAAAATAAAAATAAAAAATCTTGCCAAGGACGTCAGCAGTGGTTCTTCCATTTGTGAACCTTCCTGTTGGTCCTCCAAAATCAATACCATATGGTTGAAAATTAGCCCTAGCGAGGGTAACAATGTAATTATTGTTACCAACATCAAGAAGAGAATCTCCAAAGATAAAAATTGCAGGTTTTTCATCTGTAGTTGTTGAAGTCCTACACAAAGCCAACACTACAAAACAACGAAGCACTATTTCAACAATATTCAATGGGATACCCATTAGAAAATATTCGAACAAATATTGTATTACAACCACTAGAATCTATAATAGAAGTGGAAGGTACACAGTTAAGTTCTATTGAGTGCAAATAAGACCATAAGGAAAATATTTCTATTTGGTACAATTTTCTAATACAAAATAGAAAAATCCCTCGGAATCAAGAAATAAAGGAAGCCAGCTCTACTGACTCTTCTCCTACTAAAATGCATTAATACCTCTTCAAAATTATTTTAAAAATATTAAAAAGTTAGAGCTTACATGTAAAAACATTTTTTTTTATACTCAATTGATTGATATCAACAATGCATTATAATATGCGGGGGTCGGGGTTTGAATCCTGAACGTCCCACTTATAAACAACAATTAATCTTTCGTTCTTGTATTTTTTTTGTTTTTTTATACTTCTATAAGTTAAAAATCAGAGAAGTGCTATAAGAGACGAACACCGTAAAACACAAAATTTGGCAATGTTGGAAAAAGCTTACTCTACATGCAAGGGTAAAATGGTAGCAAGATATTGGTTGTCGGATAAAAGGGTAAATTACACTTCAATAGCAATACATTTCTTGCATTTCGTTGTCTCACTCTTCATAACAACCGGCACTCTTCGTAACAACTAGCATTATTGTAAAGTTTCTATATTTTGAAAACCTTTTCCAACTATAAAGATCATTAGAAAAGATTAATTGCTGTTTGCTAATAATGCAAATGGGATTATATATAACCAAGACGCAAATTAAACAAGATGACCGTAAAAAAAAAGGTTTCTATTTGCTGATGGTAATGGGATCATATCTATCAAATGAAGTAGTTCCATGCAATTGAAGGAGTCCCTTAGAATCGAGAAATGGATTGAGCGTTATTTAAGGACATTTCATTTCAAGTAGACCAACCATCCATAAGAACGAATCTTTTGTTTTGTGTATAATGGAGACAATGAGATTTAAACTTATCCTCTCATGCATATTATCCAAACCTCTCACCATTAGACCAATTTCATAAGAACGAATCTGTTTGCTCCTACGAATGTTTAAAATTATAAAAATATCATATGTATTTTTTGTACCAATAAAAGTAACCAACAATGTGTTGATCTAAGTAGTAAGATATGTGAGCTCTTTGTTCAAGTAGTTAGGGGTTCAACGGAATGGTAACCCAAAATATATTTAGAAAAGTAATTTCAAATTAAAATACTATACATGTAAGGGAAAAAGTTGATTAATTCAAACCTAAATGATCAGCTAATTTTATTCTGTAGTGAAAGTTTCTTTGCAATCTGCATATGGAATTCATGCATCCTTATCATCATTACATTTGAAAAATCTTATCGAACCAAATTAACAAAGGATAACTCTTACCTAGCCACAAATATATATTCAAATTTAGGCACACACAAAAATACACATTACAAATGTTTCTCAAGAATACAAACAATAAGTTGATTTTCTATCTTTCTATTTTTTTCCATTTTTATATGTGTCTAAACCATTTACATTTGTGGTTGTGACCACACAAATATTTTTCATCAACAAAATGCAGGTGGTTCTACTGTTCACTGAAGATGAGGCTAAACAGGTGGTGTAGTTTTAAAAGTCCTAGACGTAATGGAATTAATGTTGGTTTTATAAAAGATTTTTCGGATGACATTAAGCAGGATTTCATAATGTTTCTTTATGAGTTTCATAGAAATGGAATATTGGCTAAAGGGGTGAATTCTACCTTTATTGTTTTAGTTCCTAAAGTGGAGAATCCGCAAGGGTTAGAAAATTTTCGTCCTATATCATTCGTAGGGTGTTTGTACAAAGTTTTGGTGAATGTGCTTGCAAAAAGACTTTGTAAAGTTACATGTAGTGTCATTTCAGAATCTCAGTCAGCTTTTGTTAAGGTTAGACAAATTATAGACGGAATCCTTATTGCTAATGGAATATTAGACGAAGCTTGTAAGCACAAAAAAGAATTGTTGATGTTTAAAGTTGATTTTGAAAAAGCTTACAATTCGGTGGATTTGACATATCTGGAAGCGGTAATGACAAAAATGAATTTCCCGACTTTGTGGTGTAAGTGGATAATGGAATGTGTGACATCGGAAACAACATCGGTGCTAGTCAATGGGAATCTAACTAATGAATTTGCTTTGGAAAAATGACTTCGACAATGTGATCCTCTTTCTCCTTTTCTATTTCTATTAGTTGTTGAAGGCTTGAATATTATGATGAATGCTACTGTTGAGGCAAGGATGTTCTCTGGTTATAAAGTGGGTAAGGAAGAGGCGGTTAGTATCGCTCATTTGCAATTTACTGATGATACATTAGTTTTGGGGGAGAATAGTTGGGCTAATATTAGAGTGTTACAAGCAAATCTTATTCTTTTTGTGGTAATTTCGAGCTCAAAGGTGAACTTCAATAGAAGCATGTTAATTGGGGTGAACGTTTTTGAGTCCTGGTTGGTAGAGGTTTCAGAGGTGTTGAATTGCAAGATTAGCCACATTCTTTTTTGTATCTTGGTATTCCCATAGGTGGCGATCCTAGTAGATTAGTTTTTTGGCAGTCATTGATTAAACATATAAAAAAGAGGTTATCGGGGTGGAATAGCAGAAATTTATCATTGGGTCGTTGCTTGATTCTTCTTAAGTTTGTCTTGTCCTTGCTTTTGGTCTACTTTCTTTTCTTTTTCAAAGCTTCCACTTATATCTTATCCTCTATTGAATGTATTTTGAAATGCTTTCGGCCACTTAGGCACCACAAAGAAGTAAATATCACCCGCCAGATAGGCACCACAAAGAAGTAAATATCACCGACGACTTAGACACCACACAGAAATGCATATACTATGCAATAAATATGATGTTCAAATGCATATCACCGTCCATTAGGCAACCACAAAGAGAAAATGATTAGTTGCATATCACCAGCCACTTAGGAAACAAGAATTAAACAATCCATATACCACATGATAAGGAACAAAACTTAGGTTCTAAAAAAATATTACTCCGTCCTAAAATATAAGCAAAAATAAGTCAACATAAGTTGATGTATTTGGTACAAATTTTGAACCAAATACATTAACTTTTGTTGACCAATTTTTGCTTATATTTTGGGACGGAGGGAGTACATAATTTATTTGAGACATATTAAAAGTTCAAACATTAATCGCAAATAACATAGATTTCGTGTCATCGTGTACACACATAGTAAAAAACCAAACTTTCGGTACACACATCATTCAAATCATGTTCTCATATATAAACTTTATAAAAATCCAAACTTATAAAATAGTGAGGGGAATAAAAACTAGCATAGAATAAAAACTCATCTTAATCGATGGGCCTTATTCAATATTTTTTTGAGATGTTGAGTTGTAAAACTTGCGTGTTTATTAACATTAAAAAAAAATATGAAATGAGTTATGTGTGCATATGTAACTCACTCAAGTACTCAAATGAAGGAATTCCACAATATATACTCTAAGGTATTATTCAATGATCAAAATAAAATAGAGACAATAGGTAGATAGTGATAAGTTATAGACATTATAAGTACTTACAATATAATATTGTTTGATGTGCGCGTGATAACATCATTTAATCCCATTATGTTTTTGGGACACACATTAAGATGATATTGTATATTTTTTTACATAAATATTATATGATATTTATTCTAATTAAATGATAAAATTACTCTTGTCAAACAAATTATCTATACTTTTTTTAAAAAAAATAACTTGTAATATTTTAGAATTGTTTAAATTAATAAAAATACTAAAAACTTAAATGAGTAATAAAATAATATTATATAATTTAAAAAATATATTGTGAAACTAAATTATATGAATGAAGAATATGCATATAAGGGGCTTTTAGGATTTGGTTTAGTAGACTTTTTGAGGTTACACCCGATCCTAATGGGACCGTAGCAAATATGCATATAAGGGGGTGGATCTATCAATGGGAATGAGCGGTGTTGGAGGCGACCTCTATTTTCTTCGTAGGAGGATTTGACGCGTGTATGTAGTTTTTTACTTGATAATATTTTCTTGCAGTCTAATGTGAATGACATGTGGTCTTGGAGGATTGATCTTAAGGATATATAGACAATCATATGAGCTTACAATTTCCTATCTCAAAGGGAAGGATTTGATCTTATTCGTCCATCGAGTCTTGGCTTAATTTTGAATAAATTAGTTCCGTTTGGGTTATATAATCCAAACAAGGTAAAATGATCAAAGTGAAAAAAGTGTGAAAAGCTGGTAGGATGGAAAAAGAAATTCTCAAGAATATCCTTGATACTCAACCATAGTTTTTTTCGACCAAAATTAAACATACTATTTTCGGAATGCTCCTTCCAAAATATAAGCATAAAATTATTATTAATTCACTATGTTTTAATTACATTTTTTTACAAACTAGTTATTGATACTAATTAATATATTTGGGTGTAAGTATTTTTTCAAGAGTTTTAATGTATTCTCCTAAATTAACAAATATTTTTATAAATAAAAAAGTTATTTGTTAACTTTTGTATTTTTAGGAAAGATCATTTAATAACAAAAAAACATCATTTCATTATTTATAAGTATTATATAACTATTTTTTTTATATTTTATCATAAAAAATATTAAATATACATTATTATGAGTAATAAAAATTCAAAAAAAAACATAAATTTTATTTCAGTGACACTGTTGCTAAATAATATTTAGTTATTATACTTTTTAGATGATTGGAAATAATTTTTCAAAAGCAAAACTCGTATAAAGAATGTATTGTCGAATTTATTTAAAAACAAAAAGTATTTTGCATTTAGTGAATAATATGTTTCAACAAGGCACAAAGCTTTAAGCCGATAACATTTTTATATTTTTGGTTTTTGAGGCATAAACCTATAGCGTTACTAACAACAATTAGCTAAAAAAATTGCTATTAACGCCTCAAAATACTAACAACTTTGCTACATTCAACCAAAATTTTGAACTTCTGGACTTCCTCTAATATAGAGAGTACTGTAAAACAAACTCATATTCCTTTAATTCATTAACGCTCAATTTTACCTTCCTAATATCTTAACTCCAAAAATAAATTAATCTATTGCACTTATAAACCTTCTCATTTCTCTTGTGTCTAATCACATAAAATTAAACCACAAGAAACCTCAAAATCTAATTAACCACAAACTCTCAATAAGCTTCCAAAACATGGCTTCTTCTTCTTCTTCTTCATCTTATTTGTCTATTTCTTTTTCAACATTCACAATGAAACTTCTCATTTTTATCTTGTTTTTTGTACCATATTGTGCTATTGCCTTTGATGTAAAAACAGTCATAGACTCTCCTATGTTAACGCAAAAGGTAGGAACAAATCGCACTATTAAAGTTGATATCAATGGAAATGGAGACTTTAAATCAGTACAAGCTGCAATAGATTCAATTCCTGAAGGAAATTCTAATTGGGTCATCGTTCATATTAGAAAAGGAGTATATAGGTAAAATTTAATTATTATTGCTTAACATATATTCATTAACTATTATGTTACCTATCAAGTTAATTATATTGAGTCAAAAAGAAGTTAATTATATGATTTTTTTTAATCTTGTGAAGAGAAAAAGTGCACATACCAAAGAATAAGCGTTATATATTCATGAGAGGAAATGGAAGAGGAAAAACTGCCATTGTTTGGTCTGAAAGCTCCTCTGACAATATAGCTTCTGCCACCTTCAAAGTTGAAGCCTCCGATTTCATTGCCTTTGGAATTAGCTTTCAAGGTAACTAATAGGTTTTTATTAATATTGTATACCAACAAAAATAATTACAAAAGGAAGATATATTTTAATTTTTGTAGGTGATTTAACCTTTTTCTAGTAGTATATATAACGATTCTTACCATCATCGTCAATGTTGTTGCATTACAGAATGATGCACCTACAGGAGTTGCCTATACTTCACAAAATCAATCTGTGGCAGCATTTGTGGCAGCAGAAAAAGCAGCATTTTATCATTGTGCATTTTACAGTACACACAACACACTCTTTGATTACAAAGGTAGACATTACTATGAGTCTTGTTACATTCAAGGCTCCATTGATTTCATATTTGGTCGTGGCAGAACCATATTCCAAGTGAGTTCATTGTCACATCTCTTTTTTATATCGTTACTTAATTTTCATAAATATTTATTAATGATTATGATTTATTTTTATGCAGAATTGTGAGATATTTGTGGTTGATGACAAAAGGATAAAAATTCGTGGGTCAATTACAGCTGCAAATAGAGAAAATGAAAGTGAGATGAGTGGATTTATATTTATCAAAGGCAAAGTTTATGGCATTGGTGGTGTGTACTTAGGAAGGGCTAAAGGTCCTTATTCTAGGGTCATTTTTGCTAAGACATACCTCTCCAAAACTGTTGTCCAAGAAGGATGGACCAATTGGAGTTATGATGGTAGCACTGAGTAAGAACATTATCATTTATATATCACCAATTCATTTGTTAATTAATGTATGTATACATGATGAAAATTAATTAATAATTAACATTTGGTTATTTGTTATAGACATCTTTACCATGCGGAGTATAAATGTCATGGACCTGGAGCCACAACAGAGGGAAGAGCTTCTTGGTCAAGGCAGCTTAGTGATGAAGAAGCTGCTCCATTTATATCTATTGATTACATTGATGGCAAGAATTGGTTACCAGCATGGATATAATCATATCATGCATGTTTGTGCATAAACTCGACCTATGGAATAGGATCAAGAGTAGATCCTGCAATTTCACTAGTGATGGCTTTCAGCTCAAGGCTTAGGACGCCCTACAACCTTTTGACGAAGTTCTCTATAAATAGGTTTTCAAAAAAATCCAAGCCTGCCAAGAACGGCTAATGTTTACAAGACATTTGAGCCATACGAAATAAGGTTAAACATCAGGGGCACAAATTTGAAGTGTACGCATAAGATTCCATTAACTTCGGCTGACGACGTATGTTGTCAGGTCGTCGATTTATTAGTTATGTTATGTATTTATTATCAACGGTTACTTTTGATTAAAACACATGTACTCTTGTTTTTTATATTAATAAACGACTGTATATTTATACTAGTTCATAGGATAAGATGAGGATGTGTAAAATTTTAAAATTTAAAATAACTATAAAGAATGGTGGCGTTTAACCTGGGAAAATAGGATTTTGCAGCACACGTGTGTCTGGTTGCCACCGGTTGTGGCCAAACAAAAAAAAATTCACAAGTTTGCATTTTTTAATGTTAAACAATATCTTTACTAGTGTACCTCCCCATTCCCTCATAACAACACAAACTACACCTCACCTTTACTTTTGTACATCTTCTTTCCAATACATCTGAAGAAACGTATTTGGTTATCATCTATGTTCATTGTTTAGGATAAAAAACATAACAAAACCCAGGGAAGAAGCTTTTTGATCCGAAGTAAACTCTTCAACTATAGTTTCAAGGAAAGCTTCAGATGCGAAACCCATCATATGCGAAACTTTTTGAATTTGGTTAAAGATTGCTATAGCATCAGCCGAAACCCATCAGATATGCCACAGATTTCGTCTGGAAAACCACAACCACAAAAAAAATGTTCATATCTAGAAAACTCCTCTTGAAAAAGATCTGAATGCCATTTATTTTCCAGAATTATTTTAGTTCAATTTTTTCAGAATTATTTAGTTCAATTTTCACAACTTACTTTCCATCTTTAACTTCTGTTCATAGTTTCTAATTGTGTGAATCATAAAAGGAAATTTAATTCTAAACCCACAACCAAAAAGGACAAAGTAGAAGAGATGGAAGAATTATTTTGTTTTCAACTTAGCAACCGTAGAAAAATATGAAGAAGCATGCATAGATCTTAGAACTTGGAGAAGAAAAATATGAAACTCTTATTTTTTAGGGAAAAGATATGAAACTCCTTGTTGTTGACTTGAATTGCAGATCTGAACGTGATGTTTTGATTGAGAATATTGGAATAATAAGGCTCCGTTTGTTTTAAGTTTATGAAAAATAGCTTATGTAAATAAATAAGCTTTTATTTTAATTTACAAGCTTTCACTAACGAAAATTGTATCTTCATAAACTACCTTAAAAACTTATAAATAATACATAAAAAGTTATTTATTTGCATAAGCTGGTTTATATAAGCTCTAAAATAAGCTAATCCAAACGGGCCCAAAAGCCAAAAGGCCATTATTTATTGCAAAAAAAATTCAAGAAAATTGCTCTTCCCACAAACAAAAGTGCTCCCCTCCTAAAGAAAATGACTAAAATACCCCTTCGTGACTTAAGTCACGCTCGGTACCTTCTGCGTGATTTAAGTCACGCTGCTGTATTACTATTTTGAGACAAAATCTAGCAGTTCCAACTTCAAAACACCATTTCTTTCTCTCTTCACCACTAAAAAACACAAAAGTGAGAATTTTTGAAGCAAAATCTTGAGCCAAAATCATTGCAAATCATCAGGAAACAAGTTTCTACGCTCATCAAACGTCAAAGATCAGGTAATGTACTATCTAACATCTCTTGATTTTGCTGGTTTTTGAGCTATGTTTACTAGTCTGGAACACGACCTGGGCGTGACTTCTCACGTTGGAGCTCTACGTGAGTTAACTCATGCAGGTGTTAGCTCAGCGTGACTTAAGTTACGCTGGTGCCCAATATTTGAAATTTTGCGCCAATTTTATTTTTCTTTCTTAGCTTGTTGTGCAAGTTATTTATTTTTTTCCTTGTTATTTTTCTATTCAATAGACATAGTGATGGTTGATAATATGGTGGATGATGGCATTGAGCCGAAACCGGCCATAATTGAAGCTTCCGGCGAAGCTTCCGTTGATGTCAAACCAACCGTTGATGTGAAGCTTAAAGTCAAAATTCCATTTCAAGCTCACATCGAAGAAAAACCTAAATCGGTACCCACCAGTGTTGCCAATCCTCGCGGTTATGAAGTAAACACCGCCTCATTTTTTTTTAACAAACGAAAGATGGCGAGAGCGAGATGAGTTGCTTGGTTGGGTTCGTCGACAAGCGGCAAAGGCTGGATTTACTATATCTATAGATAAATCCAATGTGAAAGGAGTGGCGTATACAAACCACCGAAGACGAAGAAGAAATTGAAGCTTAAAGGTTCGGGCTCAAGAAAATGTAATTGTCCGTTTAGATTGCGTGTTTTTTTTAGAAGAATTCAAGTGATTGGTGGTTGGCCATGCTTTGTGGAATCCACAACCATGAGTTGGAGCCAAAATTAGGTAGTCACCTTCTTGCTTGAGGACTAAAAAAGCAGAAAAAGAAGAGGGTTATCGACATGACAAAGAGCTAGACGTTGCCTAGGAATATTTTAACGGATTTAAAGGCAAAAAACAAAGAAAGTGTGACGACTATCAAACAAGTGTACAATGCGCGTACAAGATGACAAAAGGGGACAAGAGGTGACAAGACGGAGATGCAATTCTTGATTTCCATGTTGGAGGAGCATAAATACGTCTATTTTACAAGAGCAAATAATGAGAAAACTTATCTTGAAGACATATTTCTTGCTCATCCGGAGTCAATTAATATGCTTAACACTTTTCCGACCGTTTTGGTCATGGATTCCACTTACAAAACCAACTTGTATAGAATGCAATTATTTGAGATTGTTGGTGTCACCTCTACCAACATGACATATTCAGTTGGTTTTGCCTTTCTTGCCTCCGAAAAAGAGGACAACTTTACTTGGGCACTTAAGATGTTGGTTAGTCTTTTGTCCTCAAAACTCAACATGCCTAAGTTGTCACGGACTGAGATAATACTTTGATGAATGTCGTTGCCAAAGTTCTCCTTGAAACCGCCGCTTTACTTTGTTATTTTCATATTGGGAATAATGTAAGGGCTAAGTGCATCACGGATTGTAGAGTCAAAGCGAAGCCGAAGGATGTCAAAGTTGATGGCAAAGAAGTGAAGGAAGTTAAAGAGGCGAAGGCAAGTGAAATTGTTGACAAAATCATGGATGCTTGGAAAGATTTGGTTGAATCTTTTACGGAGGATGTTTATCCAAGTGCGGTAATGCGATTCAAAGATGTATGCAAACCATTTCCAAAATTCCTTGACTATGTTTAAACCACAATATTGAACACCGTTAAGGAAAAATTTGTGAGGGCATGGACGGATAAAGTCTTGCATCTTGGTTGTAGAACCACCAACATTGTTGAATCGGCTCATGGAAAATTGAAAAAAAATATTTGAGGAGTAATGTGGGAGATTTGACATCATGTTGGGATGAAATAAAAAAGATGTTGGCTATTATCCAATTGCCCAAGATACAAGCAAGTTTTGGGAAGAGCCGTACCATCTTTGAACATAGATACAAAGGAAACTTTTTGTACTCCGAGTTGGAGGGTTATGTATCTAGACCCGCATTGTGCTTTATCTTTGACGAAGCGAACCGTTCCAAGACATTCGGCTTTGCCAAGAAAGATTGCAGTAGTGTTCAAAAGACATTGTACGGGTTGCCTTGTGCATGTATTATTGCCATGAAGAGAAAAGAAAAATTGCTTATTCGATTGGATGAAAAAGAGCCTCATTGGCAAAGGTTAAGTGTATGCGGAGAAGAGGTTGATGATGACTTTTCGGTGATGGAGGAGTGGAATGGCATTCAAGAACGGCTCAAAAAAGCCCCTTACAAGATGAAACTCCACATCAAAGAGGTGATGCGTCAACTTGTATTTCCAGAAGACACAATGTTGTCTCCACCTCCAAGAAAGGTTAAAAGGGCGAGGTCTACACCGAAAGAGTCATCCACGGGTCGAATCCTCTCTACATAGGAGCGTGTTGATTCTCAAAATCCCGATAGTCAATGTTCACATGCCAAGACAACATTTCCAAAGAGGAAAAGTGCACGTATAGGCAATTCATCCCGCTCACAAGCTTCAACCTCTACTATACACCTGAATCCGTATATTCCGGATTTACCATACATAACACAATTCTCAAAGATCATGAAACCTTTCATCGAAAATATTGTGAATGTTAAAGGAGATGATAATTATGGATTCCGGGTCATAGCTAGACACATGGGTGTAAACGGCCTCAATGTCCTTCGTCAATTAATCATAATGATCTTATGCTGTTTTTTTATGACGGCGATTGATATCATTATATTAATCGACGAGGAAATTTTTTAGTCCTGTTAGGATCATTATGATTAATCGAGAAGAATTCGGTCTGAATGTGTTTTCCCGATAGCGGTAGAGGTGGTTATGGCGGGTTCGTCTACCGGCCTCCTACCCCAAGAAGATTGGTTATTATGATTAATCGATTTTTTTAAAAAATATTCCTTTAATTTATGTTATAATAATCATTGTTGAATATAATGAATTGCAATGTAATGTAATAATATTTAGGTTGTGTGTAATAATATTTCTATTTTAGTGGTGTAATGTAATAATATGTACACAGCGTGAGTTAACTCACGTTGGTATATACCGAGCCTGACTTAAGTCACACATGATATATACATGTGTGAGTTAACTCACGCGGGGGTATTTTGGTCAATTTGTATGGAAATGAACAATTTTGTATGGGAAAAGAGCAATTTTCAAAATTCAATACTTCAAACAAATGAGAAATTGTTATTTAATTTTGTGGGTGGGGTCACCTTTTTTGTTTCATAGATCCATCAAAAAGTTTTTAGCCTTAACTAGTAACAAATTTGGGCCGTTTGAATAAAAAACTATTGTATACATGGTCATGCTTAAACTTTTCCTTCATGGGAAAAAAAAACTTTTCTTTCCCATGCTAAACCCCACCATAAAGAATTTAGCATGCTTTATAAGCTTGCCATTGTCACGAATCAAGCAATAAACACACTATTGTCTAACAGATGGAAAGGAATAATAGATGAAAAATCAACATTACACGTCTAAAGAAAATTTCGTTATTCAAATGATAATTGACAGCTACAAAAGATTGACTACCTAGCCATTTTAAAAATAGAAAGTACACAAAATACATAAGGTTGATCACCACAATCTTAGGGATTTGATGGTGCAGTGCTAGGAAGGGAATGGAATGACCATAGACCATAGTAGATGCTTGATTTTCATATCTTTCATTATGGTTTCAAGGCCAACTTGCATGATTAGTTTATGAGGGAGCAACGTTTTTAACTCAGCATCGATAAGAATGGATTTACCCTATAATCTCGTTTCTCGATCATTGGCCATTTTCAACCGCTCATCTAACATAAAGGATTCTGGAATAATCCAACCTCGTTTGCCCTGATAACTTCTTAATGGTCTAGCAAGAGATCTACCTTGGCATTCACCACCTAACGAATATGCATCCATACCTCTTTCTTTGCCATAAGAAATCAATTACTTATAGAAGGTGATTTTCTCAAGCAGAGTACGACTTTTTGCTGATGCGGTTGAGGAAATAGTGATAAGTATACCAAGAAAATGGCAGGTTTATTAATTTTCTTACATCGTTTCATTTCTCAAAGGTCAACCGATGATCGACGCAAAAGGCATATGTTTACATCTAAAAATAATTATCATGTAAGCCAAACACATGAGCATGTGTTTCTCCCCATTAGACGAGGAAGCCCCTCGGCTGAGTAACGATTAGAAGATGCTAGAGCAGCCGAGTGAGATGATTCTATCTCAAGCCACTAATTCAGAATGTGGGTTGTTAAGGGCTCTGAACAGACTCAAAACGTAGTGGGACTAGACAATGATAAACCCACAATCCATGTTCTTAGCACCACTAACTCCTTTGAGAAGTGAGGGGGAAGAAAACAATATTCAAATACAAATGGACCAAAAGGGCAAAATTGCAAAGAAAAACAATATAAAGGACCAAATTATTAAGTTAAGAGACTACAGATATAATTTTGCCTAAATTATTTGTAGTCACTCTTAAAATTTTACCTAAATTATTTGTAGTCAGTCTTAAAATAAAGCCTTTTATGGCGTACACCTTTGGTTGGGTCTGTACTATATACCCCCATCACAAAATAAAACTCCCTGATGTTTTTTTTAGGGGATAAGTTCCTGAAACTTGCTCTCGTAAAAATTCCAACAAAAAATAAAGATGAATGCTTTTTCGGTCCCCTGTCTCCTAGGCCCCCTAAAATTGTTTGGGAAAAAACTCCTATAGAGTATTTTTTATTTTTTTTAGTTTTAACATCTTTGGGAGATAACTCCCGAATGCCAATTTTTTAGCATAAAGAGATATTGATGAGGCCTGAAATGCTCCTTCGAAGATAGAAGCACAAAAATAATTACTAATTCACTATGTTTTAATTACTTTTTTTTTACAAAATAAGTACTAATTACTAACTAATATATTGGAGCAGGTTATTCAGGCTCTTACTACTCTTTTGGAGCGTATTGTCACATCCCAAACGAACTCGGAAATTGTTCCTACACATGCTTCTGGTACGGCCACTCAGTCAGCTATTACTGCACACCAGGGCCATGCTTTTATTGCTGAACCAATGCTCAAATTTTCTCAAGTATTAATTACTTTTGGCGAAGTATTAACGTGACCAACTTTTGTGTGAATACAAGTGACTCTATGGAGCCTAACCTTTGGGATATGTGGGATAATGACATTAGTCCTACTCTTATTTTCTCTCCTGATCAGTGTATTGCATTGAGATTCATTATAGCTAGAGAGTAATTTATGTTGCCTTAGTTTACGCTAGCACTTATTACATGCATCGCTGTAATCTATAGGCTGATCTAACCAATTTGCAAGGTTGCTTTAGGGGGCCTTGGTTGTTTTTTGGTGATTTTAATGCAGTGTGGGAGCTCATGACAAGTGTGGTCGCTAGCCACCACCTATGGCTTCTTGTAATGTTTTTCTGTCTTGAGTCGAATGCAAAAATAATATGGGACACTCTATTCAGGCTACAAGTTGGTGAGATTCTCTTCCTATGGTTATTAGGGATGACTTTTTTAGGGATTGCTGCGGGCTACCTAATTACTGTTTCCCTTAGTTCTCCCGTTTTCTTTCCTGTTTTTGTTCTTGTTTTAGCTTTTTGAGGGTTTTGGTTTGGCCCTCTCTCTTGTATATATTTTTCACTTTATATATATATATATATATATATATATATATATATGATGTTTTTGGCTATGTTTTTTGTTATTATCTTTGCATTTGAAGGCAAATTAGAAGTCAGTTAGAGGAGTTGTCAATGGTTTGGAGAACTTTTTTTTAATTGTTTTCATTCTAGTCATTGTAATTCAGTTTTATCCTAAATCATACAACTTCATAGGTGTTGTGAGTCTTTTTAGTGAGAAATCATGTAAATTGGCAAAACAAGACATCAAGTGAAGGATCGAGGATTTGAAGATCAATGGTTCTTAGAAGACATTTGAATACAATACAAAGTGCAGAAAATTCATTTGAAGTTCTAAGACATTGCTAGATGGAAGAACGCTTGAAAAAGGGTCAAAAACTACAGAATTCACACAAGAGGGGCTGCCTCATGGCCCCTTGCACATGAGCCATGCGCCCCTGCTCATGAGATAGCATTCCTTGCTGCCTCATGTGCCCCCTGCGCACTAATCCCTGCGCCCCGCACATGACTGGGGCCAGTAATTGTTGTTTGCTTGTTTTACAAGCCGTTTTTTGTGGAAAAACTCTATTTTCACTCTCTTAACCCCTAGGTAATGATGCACTATAAATAGAGACTCTTGCACACTATTTTATTCATTCAGAAAGCAAACGGTACAAGGCAATGGTCAAGCATCATGAGCTTCAAGGCAGAGGATCTCTGTCCTCCTCTTGTTCTCTCTCGGGTATGTTTTTATATTGTTTTGTAATGATGTCGGTTGCCATGTGCAACTAAACCTCTTTAATTAGGGTTCCATGATGAACCCCTTCTTGTTTTTTGGATTCTATTAATAAAGTTTTTATTCACTTTATGATCTAAAGTCTGATTTAATTCATATATGTTCGTTTTTATTTCGTATCTTAGATGGAGCTAAGTGGGATTGACAACCCGAATTCCGTTGGAACAAGACATTAGTGAATGAATTTAGTGCTATAACTCATCTTAAGGGAACCCCACAATTGTAAATGGTTGAATTGCGGGGATATTAAAATAAACTTCCATTGATTCATCACAAGGTTATGTTCTACTTTCTTAAATTCAAACATAAGGCAAGTCATAAACTAATAACTAATCAAGTTAATTTCCAACAAAGACGAAGAGGGGATTCAAGGATTACCTAATCGTCGTTACACTTCTGGATCACAAAAATATAATCTTGCATTGGGCAGGACAATTAAGACCCTGCAACCACTCCAATCTTTTCTTTTATTTACTTTTAAAATAAATTATGCTAATTACTGAGTTGAACGACAATCCTTGTGGAGACAATAACTTACTACTTTATTACTTGAGTACGATTGGGTGCATTTGCCTACTCATACAAAATCGCAATCATTATCGTATCCATATGGATTGTTGTTTTTACGAGACAATTAGCTAGACTTTTTTTTTTACAACCAGACTTATTAATTAAAGTATTAAATTGGGGGGATTTTGTAAGTTTGATTTGATTGCGCAAAGCAGTTGGTTTGATTGCAGAAATAGCAAAAGAGGGCTAATTCAGATTATTTGTGACGATTAGGATTCTTTAATTGCCCTCTAGCTCTTTGTTGGGCTTAATGCAAATACATCTATCAATTATGAAATAAGGATTATATCAAAGTTGTTAGTTTGTGGGAAAGAATCCCTGCATATGTCATGTTGCTCATCATCACCCTAAAGGTCATACTTGCAATACGGTAATGGGTCGTCACTCCTCTAGCTCTCCATACACATTGTTATAGTTATTAAAGTGGGGACTTACACTCTCACAGGTAATTGAATCGAGACGGATATTGAAATTTTGAAATTGTCACCCAAAGGAACCACACCACACATGAATCCTAGAAGAATCTTTATGTTTGGAAGGACCTCTATTTATAGGCATATTTCCTTCTGGGTTTAGGTTGGAATTCTGGCCTTTTCCCCCTAACCCACAGGGAAAATAGTGCAAAAAACTGTATTTTTTCTAAAAAGCGCGCATGTGGCATGAGGTGTCGTGCACGAGGCGTATGGCTTATGACATAATATCAGGCGCACGGGGTGCTTGGCCTTAGCCTCTGGTGAGGAAACTGCCATTTTTTTCATTATTTGAGTGTTCCTTCTCCGACTTGCTCATGGGACTTTTGACATAATATCACCAACTTGTAATGTCTTCGAAGACTTATTGAACATTGATGATCTTCATTCCATGTCTTCCAATTCTTCCATGAGGTGTCTTGCTTGCCGAATTACATGATTTATCAATAAACGACTCAAAACACCTATGAAATTGTCATGTTTCGGGACAAAACATAACATGGCTCAATTGAAAACAATACAAAATGTCCCTTAAACCATGATTAACTTCTCTAAAACTCCTATGTAATGACTCGATTCTCTACTAAACTGCCTAAAAAACATGCTGAAAATAACGTAAGATGATATGTCACCAGCGTACATATTTTTTTTGGAGTTTTATGGTACATTCATTTTTTTTAAAATTTAAGAAATATACATAAATGGAAGGCAAGCGGGAAACATGTTGCACCACTAATCTTTTTTGGATGGCAAAACTAATCCTCTTAAATACAATGTCCATAGATCTAGGAGACACAATATTGCTATGGATGACCTTTTGAACTCTTTGTAGAAGGTCAACAATGTCTGGTGATAGGAAGCCAAAAGTGTCAAACGCATATGGTATGAAAGCATATTGATTATTAGAACATGCTTGCTCATGTTTGGCCACTTTGCTTAAAGCGGCTCTGAGGGTTGCATGTCCCATAATAAAAACCCTGATCCCCAATCCCACAAGAAGGGAGACTTCGGTCAAGTCCAGATGCAAGTTTCCCTCCTACCCACCCATACACCAGAACATTTGCTGGCAAAAGTGTCGATCTTCCTTCTTGTGGGTCGGTTAAGAAGTTCACAAGCGGCTACTTCTTCAAAAGATACTCCAGCCTGCCTAAATATATCAAAAAAAGTCATCCCTAACAAAGTCATGCACGTATTTGATGTGGGGAAGCTCATGACAATCAAATGTATTCTCCCCAAAGGTATCCAAGCACACCTGATGGAAAACAAGGTACACCTTTTCAATAGGAAATAATGGAATAATGAGGTGATATCTGAGGATAGTATGATACTCTATTTGTGATATATATTGGCATAACCCATCAATGGGGATATCTAGAAGAAAATCTCGAGCATGTGCTTCTTGCAAACACCAAAAAACTACTTTCTCTCTTATTGTTGTGTCAAACTTCACTTCCTTATGCTGAACACTTTTACTAAAATTGGATCTCGCCAAAACATGTTGTGCTTTAGGAGGGATGGTGTCCTTGCTAGTAAAACTGCTAAACTCAAAATCTGGAATCGTACCACGAAGACCATCCAAAACATAGTCGAAATCAGAGTCCATAAATGATCTTGTAGCACCGAAGATGGAGCTCTAGAAGCCACAAAAGTATATGAGGAAGTCTCTACTGTCGAGTACATACCCAACCCCCAACCCTAATAGGTAAAGAATCCACCCTCAATTAAAGATCCCCAAAGAAAAGACATCCACCGACCACAATGTCTTCAACCGTCCCTCACAACTCTTTACCAAACAACATAGTCACCTCCTCTATGTGAATTGGTTGGCACGTCCTTAGGCCAAACAAATTTGGCAATACTCATGCATGGTCAAATCAGAAAAAGCTCACTTTAAGGATCACTTAGTTATGAAAGAAGATGCATGAACTCAACAGTCTTATAAGCTCTCTTCATGGTTGTCATACCCCATTTTTGACCCGTGTTCAATTCATTTCTCTCGTTTTTTAAGCCAGAAATTTTCGTCGCTTCAGACGAAATTTCGGCAGGGAGGTATTTTAAAATACCTCATTTTTGTTCCGAAGGCAACCTTTTTTTTATTTTTTTATTCTGTTTTATTATTTCTATTATTTACTTTTTTTTATTTCTTTTAAATTCTTTTATTAAGTGTTTTTCTTTTTTTATTTTTTTTATTTTTTCGTTTTTATTATTATTAGTTTTTTTAGTATTTTATTTTTATTGTTTTTTAGTTTTTATTTATTTTTTTAGTTATTTTGGTCCAGACCCAGGAGGGGTATTTTAGTCCTTTTTGTCCAGTCCTTTTACTATAAATAGTACCATTAATGGTACTGTTCAGGGGGCAGTACAGTACACAGTACAGAAATCAGTCAGAGAGTCAGTGCACTAGCACCACCACCCCTCCTCCATCAACCACCAACACACTAAAATTCGGCCACCGGAAAACAAAAGTCAGAAAAACTCAAACAACCGTAAATCATCACAGAACCACCCACACACACACGGTCCCCTCTCCACTAAACCAGATCAACACAGAAAGGCAGCATCAAAATCACAATCAAGCCAAACCCATAAATCGGTCACAAGTCCAAACCGAATTCGAACCTCACAAACCAGTAACCCACAAAACCGAACCAAAGTTCCTTTAGAAAACCACGAAAATCTGAAACCAAACCTTGCAAATAATCAAAATCCGAAGCAAAACAAACTAGATCCGAAAACAAAAGCCAAGGTAGTTCGAATGCGTGAATAAAAGTTTAGATCTACCTTTTTTAAACAAGCATCGAAAGAAACCGAGTGGATTTTTAGAGAGAGGAGAAAAAAGACGCATGAAAATGTAAAGGTTTTAAAAAAAAACGGATTTGTTCAACTCCGGCACGGTGGCGCCACCGCGGCCACCGCGCCGGAACCATTAATCCGGCCGCGTGTTTAAGAGAGAAGGAGAGGCTAGTAAGAGATGAAGAGAGAGAGGAAAGAAAGAAAAATGAGAGAATTTTTCAGATTTCTGAATATATAGACAGACCCATATCCGCGGCCCAAACACAGCCCAACCGTGGCCCATCCTTTCTTCTTCATCTCCTCTTTTCTGCTCTCTTTTCACACCCCCTCTTCTTCTCCTACACCCTTTCTTTTTTATTTTTCTTTTTTCTCTTTACTTTCCTTTTATTTCTTTTTTTCCTTGCATTTATTTTTCAGTATTTATTTATTTCATGCATTTTATCTTACCGCATTTTAATTTTCAGTATTGCATGCATTTTATTATTATTGCTATTTTTTTTATTTTATGCATTTTTATTTTCTTTATTTATTTTATGCATCATATTTAATTTTGTGTCTTGCTTTTTTTATTTTTCTTTATTTATTTTCCAGCACCATATTTATTTTACGCCCTGCATTTTAATTTCCAGCACCATATTTACTTTATGTCTTGCATTTTATTTATTTATTTTTTTTTTATTTTATGCATCATATTTATTTTATTGTCTTGCATTTTTATTTTCTTTTGCATCATATTTACTTTATGTCTTGCATCTTTTTTATTTCTTTTTTTATTTTATTTTTAGCATCATATTTATTTTATGTCTTGCATTTTTATTTTCTTTATTTACTTTATGCATCATATTTATTTATTGTTTTGCATTTCATGCATTTATTTTTTTTTATTATTTCTTTTTAGCATATTTACTTTAATGTAATTTTTATTATTTTTGTCATTTATTTTATTGCTATTAGAATGTATCTAGGTCCAATGTAAAAATATAAATGAGAATATGCACCGACACCACATTTATTTTTTATGCTTTATGTCGAGGACGATAATGTAATTTTGACCGTATCCGAGGAAAAGGACCCTCACTTGATCCAATGTCATTTTGAGGGATCCGGCGCGTTTAGATTATCTCAGCATAACTTAGTCTCTGGACCTTAGGACTTAATCAAAATTTTTACAAAAAAAGTCAAAAAAGTCAAAATCAAAAAACATTTTATAATCAAAATTTTCAAAAAAGTCAATCTTTATCCTTTCTTAATCAAATTTTTAATCAATCTTTAATCAATCAAACTTCTTTTTCTTCAATTAAAATCAATCAACTCACTTCCTTTTATTTTTTCATGCCTTTACGGCCTCTTATCTTTCTCAAAACTTTTTTTTCAAAACTTTAAAATCAACCAAAACAAATCACTTGGCTTTTTACCCCGAACTACATGATTTTGATCCCATTCGGGTATGTAGGCAAAAGACTTTGTCTTTCCAAATCAATAAAAATAACAAAAACCTTTTTCTTTCTTTTGACTTTCATCACTTTAATCTTTTCACACTTAAACATTTATTTACAAACAAATAATTATTTTAACATAAAGATAAAATAAGCAAGAGGTTCCTATAGAGTACTATAGACGTTTAGGGTGCTAATACCTTCCCTTTGCGTAACCAACCCCCGGACCTTTGATCTCTAAAAAATAGGGTTTTTCGAACTTTCTCCCTTTTCCTCGGAAAAATAAAAGATCGGTGGTGGACTTAAAATTGCGAGTCAACGCTAATTAATAGCTTGATATCCAAAAATCACCGCGACAATGGTTATCCCTTCGATAAAACCTTAATATCGGCTAACATCCCCTTTGAGAAATTTCACACCCAACGTCGGCCTCCCAATGTTAGAAAGAAACAACCCCATATGTTGCTTATTGCCATCACACGAAGGCCAAAAGATCTCAGCCTTATGATATTCAATTCAAGACATAATCCTGGCTTGAACTCTTGAATGATGTCAAGTGTTTTAGCCATCTTCTCATAATCCCCTACAATAGTCCCATCATCAAGATACCAAACATGAAGAAGAAGCTTGCAAATCTATTTGATCTGATGAATAAAAGGGTGTAACACAAGAGCTAAAAGTAGCGGCCCAAGGGTCATCTTGTTTCATTTCAGTGGTTGACATAATATGTCCATTCCCAATGTATAACCTCGCTATCTGAAAATAAAGAAACTCAACCCATAAAGAAAGAGACGAGCATCTAACCCTCACCTCTCAGACAATGTCGACCTGTCTACAAAGTTGAAAACATTTGAGAAATCTATTGTGAGCATAGTCAAAGAACCATCTCCATGTCTTTGTCTTAGCATCCTTTTGGCACTATATATAAGCGCCTCTGCACTACCTGGTACCCCAACACCAAAATGAAAGCAATTGAGATATTTAGCCACATCTTTACCGACTCCTTTTATATCAACATTGGATATCATACACCTCCAAATAGTACATACTGCAATAAGACGTATCCCACCATCAGACTTTAAAAATTGTGTCAAGGGTGCAAACGCTACAAACTCTGCTAAACTCATTGAGCATCTTCCTCCTAGCCATAGAAAGATCTCTTGCCATAACAGAACCTTCTCCACACAATTCATCTAAGAGGTGTTGGTCCTATAAACTATCTCTACCACACGATGAACCTTTGGAAAAAAAAATTATTGCTCATGAGAACAGTGCCAACTTCAACCACAAGGGGAGCTTCAGAAAACATGGTGGTAGGCATGGAGGGAGGTAACATGTATGGGTGTTTAGCCCCCAAAACCGCCATTGTATCTTCATTATAGGGGGTTGCTGAGGATGACCCCGACACCTTCACAATTGTTGTGAAATGTTCATCTGCAACACACTATCAACCAACTTGACAAGGTTGTCTGCTTCTCTTCATGTAGCCTAACAACCCAAAATATGATGTTGCAAGTACTTCTAATTCCCAAACCTTCAACCATACCTAGTTTGAGGCTTGAATACCTGTAATTTCATAAATTAAAAGGTTAGGAGTATTTGTTAACTTGTATTTTTTTATAAATTAACAATTATTTTTAACAAATTAAACCGTTAGGAGTATTTGTTAACTTGTATTTTTGGAAAGATCATTTAATAAGAAAAACACATTTCATTATTTATAAGTATTAGTTTATCTTCTTCAAGAAAAAATATTTAGAAGTGTTATACTATTTTTTTACATTTTATCATAAAATATATTCAATATATAATACTATTATATGTAATAAAAAAAGTCATAAAAATGGTTACCAAAAATAATTTTTTTTCATAAAAATAGATAGATTTTATTTCGCCGACACTTAAAATAAATTTTATACTTTTTCTAAATAAGTTGTCCTCCACATTTTTTTTAAAAAGTGCATTTTGCATTTAGTGAATAATATATCTTCCAAAAACTCACAAAGCTATAAGCCCATAACGTTTTTGTTTTGTTTTTTTAGGCATAATCCTAACGTTAAAACTAACAACAACTATAGCTACAAAAATAAACTTGCTAAATGCCTCAAAATACTAACAACTTTTCCTCATGCAACCAAAATGTTGGATTTCTGGATGTCCTCCAATATAGAGAGTACCGTAAAACCAACACATATTCCTTTAATTCATTAACGCTCAATTTTACCTTCCTAACATCTTAACTCCAAAAATAAATTAATCTATTGCACTTATAAACCTCTCATTTAACTTGTGCCTCATCACACAAAATTAAACCACAAGAAACCTCAAAATCTAATTAACCACAAATTCTCAATAAGCCTCCAAAACATGGTTTCTTCTTCATCATCTTGTTTGTCTCTTTCTTTTTCAACATCCACAATGAAACTTCTCATTTTTATCTTGTTTTTTGTACCATATTGTGCTCTTGCCTTTGATGTAAAAACGGTCATAGACTCTCCTATGTTAACGCAAAAGGTAGGAACTAATCGCACTATTAAAGTTGATATCAATGGAAATGGAGACTTTAAATCAGTCCAAGCTGCCATAGATTCAATTCCTGAAGGAAATTCAAATTGGGTCATCGTTCATATTAGAAAAGGAGTATATAGGTACAAATTTAATTATTATTACATACATATATTCATTAATTATTATGTTACCTATCAAGTTAATTATATTGAGTCAAAAAGAAGTTAATTTTATGATTTTTTTTAATCTTGTGAAGAGAAAAAGTGCACATACCAAAGAATAAGCGTTATATATTCATGAGAGGAAATGGAAGAGGAAAAACTGCCATTGTTTGGTCTGAAAGCTCGTCTGACAATATAGCTTCTGCCACCTTTAAAGTTGAAGCCCCCGATTTCATTGCCTTTGGAATCAGCTTCAAGGTATTTTCATACTTTCTATTAATATTGTATACCAGAAAATGTTGAAATACCAACAAAAATAATTGGTGATGGAAGAAATTAAATTAGTATCTAATTTTGCACGTAATTTAATTTTTTCTAGTAGTATATACAACTATTTCTACCATTATTATTGTTATTATTATTATTATTATTATTATTATTATTATTATTATTATTATTATTATTATTATTATTATGGTCATGTTAAGTTAATGAACTGAAAAAAGAAATAATAAATAAATTTTGTATTGAAAATAAAAATTATTAAACTTTTACAACTTTGAATACACAAGTTTTAAGAAAATATTTCTTTCTTTAACTTTTTAACTTGTGCCTTAAGGCACAAGTTAACATTTTCCTGATTATCATTATTTGTATTTGTTTGGTAAGTACAAAAAGAAGTAACATTTTCCATTTTTTCAATGTTGTTGTATTACAGAATGATGCACCTACAGGAGTTGCCTATACTTCACAAAATCAATCAGTGGCAGCATTTGTGGCAGCAGAAAAAGCAGCATTTTATCACTGTGCATTTTACAGTACACACAACACACTCTTTGATTACAAAGGTAGACATTACTATGAGTCTTGTTACATTCAAGGCTCCATTGATTTCATATTTGGTCGTGGCAGAACCATATTCCAAGTGAGTTCATTGTCACATCTCTTTTTTATATCGTTACTTAATTTTCATAAATATTTATTAATGATTATGATTTATTTTTATGCAGAATTGTGAGATATTTGTGGTTGATGACAAAAGGATAAAAATTCGTGGGTCAATTACAGCTGCAAATAGAGAAAATGAAAGTGAGATGAGTGGATTTATATTTATCAAAGGCAAAGTTTATGGCATTGGTGGTGTGTACTTAGGAAGGGCTAAAGGTCCTTATTCTAGGGTCATTTTTGCTAAGACATACCTCTCCAAAACTGTTGTCCAAGAAGGATGGACCAATTGGAGTTATGATGGTAGCACTGAGTAAGAACATTATCATTTATATATCACCAATTCATTTGTTAATTAATGTATACATGATGAAAATTAATAATTAACATTTGGTTATTTGTTATAGACATCTTTACCATGCGGAGTATAAATGTCATGGACCTGGAGCCACAACAGAGGGAAGAGCTTCTTGGTCAAGGCAGCTTAGTGATGAAGAAGCTGCTCCATTTATATCTATTGATTACATTGATGGCAAGAATTGGTTACCAGCATGGATATAATCATATCATCTTCTGCACGAACTCGATCTCATATGGAATATGATCAAGACTTGATCTTATTATAAACACACATTGTTATGGCACTATCTTCACTTTATAATATATACAATAGATTCTTGTTAAAAAAAAAAATATACAATAGATTTGCCTAGCTAGGGTTTAGATAGAGTACTCCAAGTTGTATAAGAAAGAGACTAAGTATCATGTTTGCATTGTGTCTTCTTTCGCTTGTTAATATTACACAAAGTTGATTTGTATCAAATTAGAAACATGCCACTTCTTGTGTTTGTTGCTTATCATATTGTGAAATTTTTATATTAATGTCTCTTATATGTTCATGTAATTTAATTAGTGGTAAGCTAAAATTAATAGTGTTGCTAGTTCCATAAAGATAAAAGAAAACATGTTGCAGTAGTAATAATAATAATAAAAAATTGATAACATAATCTTTCAAAAAAAAAATCGATTAATAACATAAGAATATATATCTTGATAAAACTATAAGAAGATTAGTAAAAAAAACTAAGATTTTATTTCACTAATATTAATCTACTTATGTGCATCCATGGAGGAGCTTCATATAATACTCGAAATTTTATTTAATTAATCTATTCGAAGTCCATACTTGCATGCTACATTCATGACTCGTGCATTGTCAATATAAGTTTTATTTTTAGGAATTTTAAATTAGAATCTGCCACCCTCGCCTCCGCCACCACCACCTCCTCCTCCAAAACCTCCACCACTAACTCCTCCTACACCACCACTTTCCCCTTCACCGCTACCTTTTCCGCCTCCATGACCTCCACCAAAGCTACCTCCAACTCCACCACCTCCTCCGATTCCACCACCAGAACCACCTCCAACTCCCCCTCCTACACCACCACCAAATCCATCTCCAGCACCACCTCCAACTCCTCCGCCTTCGTGGCCTCCACCAAATCCACCTCCGACTCCACCACCTCCACCACCTTTTTCGCCACCACCGGCTCCTCCTCCAATGCCACCTCCACCTTTGCCGACTCCATGGCCTCCACCAAATCCACCACCTCCTCCCACACCTCCACCTTTTCCCCCGTCACCACCTCCTCCAATGCCACCTCCGGCTCCTTCGCCTCCACCTTTGCCAACTTCGTGGCCTCCACCAAATCCTCCTCCAGCTCCACCACCTCCTCCGATTCCACCACCACCACCTCCTACACCTCCACCTTTTCCACCACCACCGACTTCTCCAATGCCACCTCCAGTTCCTCTGTGGCCTCCACCAAAGCCACCTTCGGATCCACCACCTCTTCCGATTCCACCACCAGCACCACCTCCAAACCCTCCACCTATTCCACCACCTTTTCCGCCGCCGCCACCTCCACTAGCACCTCCACCCGATTCGCCTCCTACACCTCCACCTTTTCCACCGCCACCTCCAAATCCACCACCTTCTCCTACATGGCCTCCACCAGCACCACCTCCAGCTCCTCCACCTTTACCACCGCCAGCACCACCTCCAAATCCTCCGCCTTTTCCACCGCCACCTCCAAATCCACCACCTTCTCCTCCTCCATGGCCTCCACCAGCACCACCTCCAAATCCTCCGCCTTTTCCACCGCCACCTCCAAATCCACCACCTTCTCCTCCTCCATGGCCTCCACCAGCACCTCCTCCAATACCACCACCAGTACCACCTCCAAATCCTCCGCCTTTTCCACCACCACCTCCAAACCCACCACCTACATCTCCTCCTATACCACCACCATGTCCGCCTCCTTTTCCAAATCCACCTCCACCACCGAAACCACCACCTCCAATGCTTTCTAGGGACTCTTCTTTGAGTTTGCGACACTCTACTATGCCTATCACCAACACAAATACAAACAGCACAAAAAGTATTCCAACATGTTTATGTAATTTTGCCATCTTTCTCTGAATGAATTCTGACAATGAAAAAAGAAATAAAGCTAGTATATGCTTTGGTTTACTTGTACTTAGGAAACCTAGCAAGGAGTGGTCATATTTATAGTGGTAAATCATAGTACGTGTAGTTGAGATCTCTTTCATTGTGATGTTGATGCTTTCTCAGAGTCTTCGTATCCAACATTGGACCTCAAAATTCAAACTTATGTGGAAAATTGAGAAAGAAATTTCGTACAACATTCAATGCATGACACTTACCTGTCTATATATACAAGAAACAATTTCTATATCTGCCGCCTTATAATGACTTGATTATTAAGGCTAAGCCTTCAAACCAATAACTTTTGATACTAATGACTTTAAATGGATTTGGAGGTAGTTGGAACAAGCTTCTAAATATTGGATCAATGACTAGTTCAAATATAAAAGCAATTAATGTACTAATGGATCTAATCATAATTGCATTATATACTGGTAATAATCACTTGCATCAAAATTTTGCTACCGACATATTTTTCCTCATACTAAAAATGGGATGAAAAAAGTAGGTGCTATGTATCTATCTTATATATAGAATCTATTACCATCGCATTGAATATTTTTACCAACTATATAGACAAAATTAGAATGTCAAAATTGTGCTTCTAATATCCCATTTTACCATCGCATTGAATATTAAAAAAAAAAATTGCTCTGAAGAATTTGTTTGATTAACAAAGTTGTGGCTCTAATATGAGTTTGTATGTACATTAAAGAGACTCCACTTTAATTTATTATTAGATTTTCGTTAATAAAATCATTATCTCATGAATTGTCGTGATGTCTGTCTTCTCATGCATTAGGTTGTTCTAGAATTAGACTTTAGGTTGCTCTAATTTATTGTTGTTTTTTCATCTTGATAAAAAAAAGTGATCAACATTATCTTTCTAACATTCTCTTAATAGATGAAATACATATGTGTAGAAACTCAGGAAGACATGGAGAATATATTTGTATATTTACTAAATGTGTATCAAATACAAGCAAGAGCTCCTGTTTATATTATAGGATTGGAGACAAAGTAACAAGGAAAATAATTACATATAAAGGCTAATTAATCCTAACATAATTACAATAATGAGATAATCTCAACATATCGTAACACACCCCCCCCCCCCCCCCCAAAAAAAACTCAAGTGGGTGGAGCAGTAATCAACTTGAGTTTGGAGACTAAAGTGCAGAAGCGACTCGGAGAGTGAGGATTTATGAACAAATCAGCCAGCTGGTCAAGAGTGACAATGGATATGAGATGAAGTTCACCACGAAGGAGATGTTGACGAATGAAGTGACAATCAATTTCAATATGTTTTGTTCACTCATGAAAAACATCATTGTGGGCAATTTGAATGGCACTGCGATTGTCACAATATAGATCAGTTGATGAAGATTGTGATGTCTCTAAATCAGCAAGAAGCCAACGAAGCCACAATATCTCAGAAGTAGTATCAGCAAGTGCACGATATTCAGATTCAGTGCTGGAGCGGGATGTAAAGGTTTGTTTCTTACTACACCAAGATATAAGAGAATCTCCAAGAAAAATACAAAAACCAGTGGTGGAACGATGATCACTAGGATCACCGGCCCAATCAGCATCAGAGTAGGCTCTAAGGATCAGTTATTCTAACTCACCATTGAGGAAAGCATTTTTAACATCCATTTGAGTGAGTCTCCATTTGCGAGTGGCGGCAATGGCAAGAAGTGTTCGAACAGAGGTGATGCGTGCAACAGGGGCAAATGTTTCTTCATAATCAATACCATACTCTTGAGTGAAACCTTTTGCCACAAGACAAGCTTTGTAACGCTCAATAGATCCATCAGAGAGAGTCTTTATTTTATAAACCCACTTACATCCTACAAGAGTCTTATTAGAAGGAGTATCAACAAGGTCCCAGGTGTGAGTTTTCTCTAATGCCTGTAATTCTTCCTGCATAGATTGCTGCCATTGAGGATCTGTTGAGGCTTCCTTAAAGGATTGTGGTTCATGATAGTGAAGCATAGTGGAATAACAATGGTAATCACGAAGGTAAGGAGGTGGATTTCTTACCCGTTCAGGAAGCTCAATAGAGGGTGGTGCATGATCAACAGTCGAAACAACATCATCAGGAGTGGATTGAACATCGAAAGAGGTTGGAAGCTCACTAGAAGAACCTGCATATGTCTCAGAACCTGCATTTGTGTCACTAGGAAAATAGTCAACATCAGGGTTAGTAAAGAGAGGAGTGGAAGTTGACGGAATTGACTTAAACTTTAACAAGGAAGAGAACATTATATGTTCCCAAAAGACAACATGCCGAGAGACACGAATGTGTTGGGATATTGGGTCCCAACATTGATAACCTTTGTGTTCAGTGCCATAACCAAGAATACAACATAGACGAGCACGAGGCTCAAGTTTAGTATATTCATGGGGATGAAGCAGGACAAAACAAGCACAACCAAACACCTTAAGTGAGTTATAATTTGGTGTAGTGAGATAAAGACGCTCAAAAGGAGAGACATTACCAAGGACAGAGGAAGGGAGACGATTAATTATATGGACAGCGTAAGAGCAACTTCACCCCAAGCGTGTTCTGTACAAGCGGATGAGATAAGCATGGGATGGACTGAGTCAAGAATGTGACGATGCTTTCTCTCAGCACGACCATTTCGTTGTGATGTGTATGGACATGAAAATTCAGACAAGGTGCCCTGCTCACTAAGAAATGACAAGAGTTTAGAATCACGACATTCCATGGCATTATCTCGCCGAAAAACTTTAATGACTTTGGAAAATTGTGTTTGAATCATTTTTGCAAAGTTAATGTAAATTTGAGGAAGCTCGTGTCTATTTTTCATCATATATATCCATGTAAAGCGAGAATAATCATCAATAAATAGAACAAAATACCGAGAACCTCCCATAGTAGGTGTGGGAGCATGACCCCAAATATCAGAATGCATAAGATCAAATGGTGAAGCTGAAATGGAAGTACTTTTATTGAAAGATAAGGTTGGTTGTTTAGCAGTTTAACAAGCAGTACAATCAAAACACTCATTGGTGACAGATCCTAAATCACCTTGAGACACTAGAGGATGCAACTTACCAATTGAACTATGGGCTATACGACGATCCCAAAGTTGAATGGAAGAATGTGAGGAAGCGGCACATATGTTAGACTCGTGAGGAATATGCAGGTCAGTGAGCTCATATAACCGTCCAATCTTACGCCTAGTCCCTATGAGTTGTCCCGTCCGTGGATCCTGCACACGACATCCAGAGGAAGAGAAGGTAATTTCATAACCAAGGTCACATAATTGGCCAATAGAGATAAGATTAAAATTTAGTTTAGGAATAAGATATGTGTTAGGTATGCTTAAATTAGGCAGGGAGATAGAACCTATATGACCTGCATGCATAAGAGATCCATCAGCAGTGTGGATAGAACGGTTAATGTCATTTTTAGATAGGGAAGAAAATAAATGAGACGCTGATGTCATGTGGTTACAGCAGGCGGAATCAAAATATCATTTAGAATTACCTGGTGTAGTGGAAAGAGCGGCGGGAGTATTACCAGAAGGAAAAAGTTGTCTCAAAAGAGACTCAATATTTGTGACAGACCCAATAAAGTTGGGACGAGATTGATTCCTTTTCTAATCAGACCGTGGAGGACGAGTGGGACAATTTTGAATCAAGTGACCGGCTGTCTTGCAGTATCGACAACAATTTGAAGCAATATGACCCTTTTTCATGCAGTTATAACATTCAACAATAGGACAATGGGAGAAAGAATGTCCAAAATTACGGCAACGATGACAATATTTCTCCATTATGAAAATTGACCAAATCACGTTGGTTCTGTTATGTTTTGAGGCACAGGGGAAAAAGTTTGCTGCAATTCACGTTAACAATTGTGATTGATGATGTCACAATTGAAAAGGTAAAGCAAAAGAAATTGTACAAATGTGGCAACGTAAATGGTGAGTGGAGAATTACAGAGGAAGTAGTGCTTTTTGATTTAGAAACAAAGTGTTGGCAGCGCAACAACACAACAACAGCAAAACAGCATGAGAGAAACAAATGAAACACCGGGAAACAAGGTGGAAAAACAATAGGTTGAAAAATGAAAACCTAAGCTCTTGATACCATGTAGAAACTCAGGAAGACATGGAGAATATATTTGTATATTTACCGAATGTGTATCAAATACAAGCAATGTAACACCCATACTAACTTTAACTAGTATATTAGCATGTGCGTTAAACTGATACTGGATACATTTAAAAATTTCAATAATAATAATAATAATAATACATCACAAATGAATGAATACAAGTTTACTCGTCTGTACAAATATCCAATACTATTACAATACTTATACTATATCCATCAAGCTCCTGAGCTGGTACACAACGAGCAACTGTACTCCATCCAGTATCTCTGTGAAGATCTTCGTCACGAACCTCTGACTTACCTGCACCAGAAGGAATGGGATGAGACATAATGTCTCAGTGAGCTCCAGCCCAACCAACTGTTGGCAACCACATGGAACCTAGGGTCGTCATGCCTACCTTGGCAATCTTGGGGATTTCCTATGATCGCCAAGTCTTTTATCTGCCTATGACTATAAGTCCTCCTGTAACTATAACTTAAACTGCCTATAACCTTTGCTGTAGCTGTCTATAATCATAACTGTAATCTGCCTATAACTTTAACTTAGTGATCGAGGGGAAAACCTAGGATCACTTTCTGATAACTGTATATAACTATAACTGTAAGTTTCCGTGACTATAACTGTAACTGTAACTATGACTGTAACTGTGAAACATAAAACAGATAAAGATGTTTTAGGTGTTTTATGTTAGCTGTTAGCGTTGAACAAACAATATTATCTGAGTTCATTTTACAGAGTGCATCCGGGTGGAGTAACCCCGAAGTACATCTCCCTATAAATCGGTGAAATTCCTATCATATCAGGCTAACACCGGACTCCTCTTTAATTTGCATGTGGACAACCCTCTCGGTGAAGTCCCATCCGGCGTATCCCGTAGTCTGCTGAACATGCCTATGACTGTGAAACGTGTGGACAACCCTCTCGGAGAAGTCCCATCCGGCGAATCCCGGAGTCTGCTGAACACGCCCTGTAACTGTAAAACGTGCAAGCACACCAATAACTTTGATCTTTAATTCTTTAACTTTAATCATATGAACATATAATCTGTTACTGTAATCGCATAACAATTCTATAACGTATAACCTATAACCTATGATTCTTGGCTTATCGTTCTCATAAGCCACCTATAAACGTCGGAAAACCAACACTATGATCTTATCTGTAACTTTGATTGCCGAAGCATTCCTATTATCCTCGTATTCTAAATTGAATACATCTATAATCATATTTACTTAAATTAGGTTCCAACTTGACTATTATATCATTCTTAGATTCGTATATACTGAATCGAGTCCATAACATTGCCTGGTAAGGGTTAAACCCTAAACTAGCTCCTTAACATTTCTATGATAGCTTGTGGGTTAAGGTAACCCTCTCTTAGTATTGTGTCTATCCTCATCTATAAACTCATCTATACAATCTCAAGGATAGGTCTTTAAATGCTCATTAGCAATGCTTAACCATTACATGTTGTTCCTTGAGTCCGAAGCAGTATTAGATAGCCGAAACGGTGCGAGTAAAGATGAAAAACAACATGGTCCTGTCCACCTCAAAATCGTGACACGATTTGGCAATCGTGTCACGATTTCATGCCCAGAAATCGTGTTGGTTCCTGCCTGTAAAATCGTGACACGGTTGTAAAATCGTGACACGATTTTACCTGCAGTTGGACAGCATAGGGCAAGTTTAAAACATGTTTTCCACCATTTTTGGTCAATCCAATCATGCCCAAACATCATACAACTTAAAGGGATAATTTCTAAGGCTTATTAACATAATACAACATGTAATGATCATGGATTACTAGCAATTTAGAATTAGGGCTCAAAAGTTCATAACTTTGATCATAATACTATAAGCTCAAGAAACTCAACAAAGTGGGTTCTATAACCCCTAGGGAGCTCACCTCAATCATGCTTTGCTTCTTTGCCAAGTTTTCCTTCAAATCCTAGCTTGATTTCTTCTTCCCTTTACTCCTTCTCCATCCTAGCTTTGATCTTTCTTTCCTTCTTTGTTTCATTTCTCCTTCTTGCTTCAACTTCCCAAATAGATGCTTGCTTGACTTGTTTAAAGATTGAGAATTGGGAAATGAAGTTTTGTTGATTAGTGGAGAAGAAGAGGAATGGCGTGAGAGAAGAGGAAGAATGGAAAGAAAATGAAAATGAGAAAATATCTTCTTTCCCCATATAAATAAACCCTTCCTTCCCTATAATTACGAAAACGCCATTGCTTCCATTTAAATTATCTCTGATGCATCGTCTCAACACTGATAAACATCCAAGTGTTAAGCGGGATATTACAAGCAAGAGCTCCTAGTTATATTATAGGATTGAAGACAAAGCAACAAGGAAAATAATTACATATAAAGGCCAATTAATCCTAACATAATTACAATAATGAGATAATCACAACATATCGTAACAATGTGAATCCTATAATTTAAAAATAGATCTTGCATCAAGTGGTGATATTCTATAATTGAGAAAGTTATTCTCACGAACGTGTCCAAGTCTAAAATATTATATAAAATAGGTTTTATTCTAATTTTCTACCTTTTAGGATGGTTTTGCATTTTTTTTAAATAAATTTAGGTGTAGACACATCTACTTTAGAGTGGAAAGGAAATAACAATAAATATTCATTAATAATAATTGACAGTATAAAATTCCTCAAAAAAAAAAAACAATTGACAGTATAATATGTGTTGAGGATAAATATATTCATAATAGAGAAAGATAGGTGCTCACAAGATTTAGGCATACATACAAAAAGAAAAAAAATAGTCTGTTTGTGACTTGGTTTGAATTAATTACTATTTAAATAAATAAATAAAGTATTGAATATTGGTATAACATACGTTTCAATTTGATTTGAATTTATGCTTTTTTTTAAGGATTTGAATTTATGCTTTAAAATGTGATTTGAACCCATATGACTAAGATTAGCGTCGTATAATAAAAGCGTTTAAAACATTAATTTTCATTCACCTTGATAATGTATCAAATAATTTTATATTTATTTAAAAAAAATTATTGATAATCTACCTGATTCAATCTTTCAATCTAACGATCAATTTAGTAAAATATATATTGAATAAAACGTTATTGAACTGTGAAAATTTGATATAATGTTTGTAAGATTCAACCTATCAAAGCAAAATATTTTGGCGATTATAAATATTACCCTTGGATATCATCTTTCAACATATTCTGAAGATACTAAAAAAAACATATTATAAAGAGCCCTTTTAAAAAAAAAAAAAAATATTACTCTGAAGTGCTTATTAGTCTGATGAATAAGTTGTGTTTCTATTATCTATTTACATGTACATTGAAGAGATACCACTTTAATTTATTGGGAATGTTAACAAGTGCCTCCAGGCACTCTTTAAGCACCAAAAATAGTAAGTTTTTATGAAAGTTTGTGTATTTATTGCATTGGAAATTGAAGTCTTTAATTTTTTAAAGAATAATTTCTTTATTAAGAATGCTTAAAGAGTGCCCCGGAGCACTCGTTAACAAGACCCTAATTTATTATCGGACTTTCGCTATTATTAAAATTATTTTCTCATGAACAGTCACAATGTCTCATGCATTGGGAAGTATATGTATTTGTGTTCAATTTGCTACACTACCAGAATTCCCCGAATACTCTTAATTGGACACTCTAGTGGAACAATACCGAGGTTTGTGTGTGTATTTCTTAGTCATTTATTTCTTTATGACCATGTAATAGTAAACTATTTATGAGTGGTCTTTAATTTCTCCTCTACTCTGATTTGTTTATATTTTCACATAACTAACAAATAGTAAAACATGTTGAAATGTCTTTTTCTGCTAGTGTATCATTTATTTGAGTTCTTAGTAGATGAGTAGTCACCTTGTTGGAGTCGGTCATTGACTTAGTAAGTCATTTACTACATGGCAAGTCATAATTTCTCTCTCTGTGGTGTTTTAGACATGTACCCCCTTCATGCAGGACACACTTCACAACCACATTGGTAGCAATGAGTTTATAGATCTATTAGAATATTAGAATATTTTTATATATTATTAGAATATTTTTATATATTATCAGCATATAATTGTCATTAAATAGTAATGATTGTATAGTAAAATAGTGAAGAAACTGACACTGTATAATTGTGTGTGTATATATATATATATATATATATATATATATATATATATATCATTGAAAATCAATAGAATGGCAAGGCCTATTATTCTTTCATGGTATCAGTAAGCTTAGGTACCGATCCTAAAACCTAATTTCTTCTCTCCCTTCTCTTTTCCTACAACCGGCCGCGCCTCCCCCTTTTTGTTTTCTCCTCAAACAAACCGGCCGCCTTTCTCCCCATCTCTAAGACCGGTCGCCCTTATTCTTCTTCCTCTCCTCAAACAAACCGGTCGCCCCCTTTCCTCTCATCATGACCACCGAGCAATCATCTCCCAAACAGAATATCAATCCTCCCATTCATCTCGCATTTCCCATCTCTAATATCACCAATTTTATCAAAATTACCCTAAGTATTGAAAAAGACTAATATAACACTTGGTCTGAACTTTTCAAAATCCATGCTCGTGTGTTCATCAGGTCATTGATCATATCATCCCAACTGAAACTCCATCCTCTCCTAATCTCAAAGACATCGATCCTAATCTATGGGCCCGTCTTGATGTTGTTGTCCTTCAATGGATTTATGGCACAATTTCTGATGATCTTCTTCACACCATCATTGAACGTGATTCAACCGCGGAAAATGCATGGAACCGACTATTCAACATTTTTTATGACAATAAAAATTCTCGGGCTCTCTACGTAGAGCAAGAATTTTCTAATGTTCATATGGAACAATTTCCTGATGCTTCCACCTATTGTCAACATCTCAAATCCTTGTCTGATCAACTCTCTAATGTTGGTGCTCCCGTGTCTAACGAAAGGCTTGTTCTTCAACTCATCTCTGGCCTAACCGATGCGTATGCCACGGTGGGTTCACAAATTCATCATGGAGACTCTCTTCCACCATTTTACAAAGCTCGTTCTATGATAATCCTGGAAGAAACAGCCAAAGCAAAGAAAGAAGCAAATTCAATCAGTAACTCTGCTTTCGTATCATCTCTTGATGATAACACGACCTCAACCACTCCTTCTCAGCAGCGCAACAACCGCAACAATAGTGGTCCTATTCGTGGTGGTCGTAGCAATGGTCGTGGTGGTCGTGATAGGGGTAGAAACAATGGTCGTGGTGGAGGTCGTTCCTAGCCTCAGTGGCCTCCTGATGATCAATGGTATATGGACAGCGGAGCAACTTCTCGTATGACGGGCACTGGAGGTAATCTCACATCTTATTTTAATATGAGTAATAATATTACTGTTGGAAATGGTCATCATATTCCTGTAATTGGTTGTGGCAATGCATCTTTACCCAATTCCCTAACCTTAAACAATGTTTTGCATGCACCAAAACTTATCAAAAACCTTGTTTCTGTTAGAAAATTTACAATTGATAATGATGTTTCTGTTGAATTTGATTATCTCGGTTTTTCTGTGAAGGATTTCCGAACAGGAACGCTTTTAATGAGATGTAATAGTTATGGTGACCTTTACCCTATTCCCACAAGACCAAATGCAACATTATTACCACCATCCACCTTTGCTGCTTCATCTAATGAGTTATGGCATAGTCGTTTAGGACATCCAGGAGCTCCTATTTTAAATTCTCTGCATCAAAACAAACTTTTGCTATGTAATAAGTTTCGAAATGATTTCTTCTGTCACTCTTGTCCTCTTGGGAAACAAATAAAATTGCCTTTTTCTAATTCATTGTCATTTACTTGTATGCCTTTTGACATTGTTCATAGTGATCTTTGGACTTCTCCGGTATTAAGCTCTGGAGGGCATTGTTACTATGTGTTATTTCTTGATGATTTTACTAATTTTTTGTGGACTTTTCCCATCTCAAACAAATCACAAGTACATTCCATTTTTCTCCAAATCCGTGCTCACATTACAACACAATTTAAACGTGAAATAAAATGTTTTCAATGTGATAATGGCAAGGAGTACGATAATGCTCTCTTTCATAAGTTTTGTCAACAACATGGAATGTCTTTTCGTTTTTCTTGTCCTCATACCTCCCCTCAAAATGGAAAAGCCGAAAGAAAAATTCGTACAATCAATAATATAATCAGAACCCTCCTTGCTCGTGCGTCTATTCCACCAATTTTCTGGCACCATGCTCTTCAAATGGCCACTTACCTACACAACATACTTCCAAATAAGAAACTCAGTCTTCAATCACCCACCAAAATTCTCTATCAAAAAGACCCGTCTTATTCACACCTCAGAGTATTTGGTTGTCTTTGCTATCCATTAATTCCGTCCACCATTAGGAATAAACTCTAACCTCGGTCTACACCATGTGTCTTTCTAGGATATTCGTCCAACCATAGAGGTTATAAGTGTTACGAATTGTCCAGTCGTAAAATCATTATTTCTCGGCATGTCATTTTTGAGGAAAATACGTTTCCTTTTTCCACCATGAATGCTCCTACAGTGACTAACTATAACTTCTTAGATGATGGCATAATCCCCTTACTTCCCTCACACTTGTCCACCACATATCCAGCCGCCCCTCTCCTAACATAACCGTTACCCAGCAACTATCACCGACGACCCAAAATACTCCTACTCCTTCAACCACGAACCAAACCACATTTCCCCTCTCACCACCCTCCTCGGCCCAACAACCTGCACCCACGGCTCAAACACCTTCTCCCTCCCAGACAATGACCTCATCTCCACAAATAACACCTACCACCTCCTCTCCACCGATTCCTACACCTATTCCCCCCTGCACCTCATTCCCCTCAAATGACAACCCGATCCCAACACGGAATTGTCAAACCCCGTAAACTTTTCAACCTACACACATCAACCCACCAAAATATCTCTCCTTTACCTACAAATCCCATTGATGCATTAAAAGATCCAAATTGGAAAATGGCCATGAAAAACGAATATTCTGGTCTTATTGAAAATAAGACGTGGGAATTAGTTCCTCGTCCCTCTAATGCTAATGTTATTCGAAGTTTGTGGATTTTCTGGCACAAGAAGAAATCTGATGGTTCTTTTGAGTGATACAAAGCTCGTCTTGTAGGTAATGGTGATAATCAACAATCAGGTGTCGATTATGGTGAAACCTTCATCCCTGTTGTCAAATCGGCCACTATTCGCATGGTGCTCAGCATTGCACTATCCAAATCATGGTGTCTCCATCAACTAGATGTCAAAAATGCCATTTTGCATGGCAATCTTGACAAAACCGTGTATATGCACCAGCCTCCTGGTTTCCGTGATCCACACTATCCAGAGCATGTTTGTCTCCTCAAGAAGTCTCTATATGGTTTAAAACAAGCACCTCGTGCCTGGTACTAAAGATTCACTGACTATGTTGCCACCTTGGGTTTCTCTCACAGCATCTCTGATCACTCTTTGTTCCTGTTTCATCACGGTGATGATACTGCGTATATCCTTCTATATGTGGATGACATAATTCTCACTGCTTCATCTGATGCTCTTCGTGACTCTATTATGTCTAAACTTAGTTCTGAATTTGCCATGAAGGATTTGGGTCCTCTAAGTTATTTTCTGGGAATATCTGTCACTAAACATACAGGTGGTCTTTTCTTGTTTCAAAGAAAATATACAGAGGAAATTATAGAACGAGCAGGCATGTCCTCCTGCAAACCATCACCCACTCCAGTCGACATCAAGGCAAAACTCGGTGGCTCTTCTGGAAATTTGTATCATGACCCAACTGAATATCGAAGTCTTGCAGAAGCATTGCAATATTTAACTTTCACAAGACCAGATATCTCTTATGCAGTACAACAGGTATGCCTATTCATGCATGACCCTAAAACACAACATATGTCAGCACTGAAGCGTATCATTCGGTATATTTATGGCACTATTGATTTCGGCCTTCACTTACATCCCTCCTCTGTCAGCAAATTGGTTTCTTACACTGATGTAGATTGGGTTGGTTTCCCAGACATCATGCGATCCACCTCCGGTTACTGTGTCTATCTTGGGGACAATTTAATCTCATGGTCTGCCAAACACCAACACAACCTCTCTCGGTCTAGTGCTGAAGCCGAGTACCACGAAGTCGCCAATGTAGTATCTGAATCTTGTTGGATTAGAAACTTGCTATTGGAACTACATTTCCCAGTCACAACAGCCACACTGGTTTATTGTGACAATGTGAGTGTTGTCTATCTATTCGGCAACCCAGTTCAACATCAACGCACCAAACATATCGAGATGGATATACATTTTGTGCGTGAGAAAGTCACCCGCGGCCAAGTACGAGTCTTACATGTTCCTTCACGTTACCAAATCGCTGACATCTTCACCAAAGGACTTTTGTTGCAACTCTTTGATGATTTTCGTAATAGTCTCAACATCCGTCAGCCTCCCGTTTCAACTATGGGGGTGTATTAGAATACTAGAATATCTTTATATATTATTAGCATATAATTGTTAGTAATGATTGTAGAGTAAAATAGTCAAGAAACTGACACTGTATAATTGTGTATATATATATATATATATATATATATATATATATATATATATATATATATATCATTGAAAATCAATAGAAAGGCAATCATTCTTTCAAGATCATTCTGAATCTATAGAAAATGGAAGCAACAAGGTTGATAAAGAAAATACAGTCCAAAATAATGAAATTCTCTTCAGGAATTGGCCTTTAATATCATCTATCATGGCTTATTGTGTATTCTCACTTCACGATATTGATTATCAAGAGGTAAATTTCTAATTAATGATATTGCTATAGAACTTGCACATTATTGTAATCGTTCATTCATGATCTATAATAGAAATTAGTCTAATTTAATGATATTGTTATAGAGGTTAGTCTAAGATATTGGACTGTTCCACTAAAACATTTTTTTTTTGAAAGAAAGATGCTTATAGCATTTCATTTATAATAATAGATTCAATATAAGGTGGGATTACATAATAGATAATGGGACTAGCTAAGGAAGTGGCTTCTCTTGCTAAAGCATGAGCAACCGCATTCGTTTGTCGCCTAATAAACTCGACCCTGGAGTTTTCAAAATAAGTGGAGAAAAGCAGACGGCAATCTTCAATAATCTTTCCAAACTCTGTAATATCATCCGTGCGGGAATGGAATGCATCTCGCGTGAGTTTGGAATCCAACTCGAAGTCTATATTATCAAACTGCATATCTTGCAACCAAAGGATGGCATTATAAAGCCCCAAAGCTTCGCCAATATCGACAGGGTAAATTTGATCATACTGTACCACTTTAGCTAACACAAAGGTTCCCGAATCATCCCTAATGCAAATACCAATACCTGTCCTATGAGAATGCTCCGAAAAAGCCGCGTCGACATTGCATTTGAACCTCCCTCTGCTGGGCGGTAGCCAAGTCTGCAAAACAGGTCCTGCAGAAGCGGTAGACTGCTGCGCCGCCTGCTGATTGGTGCTGGCTGGTAGCGGATGTTGTGGTGCTGCCAGCGGGGGAGGTGTTGCACGTGGCAGATTTGCCTCCTGCCAATCCTGCAGGAGTTGCTGGCCATGATACACAACTTCAACACTAGTTTCTGTGGCATCCTCCCAAATTCTGAGATTCTGGTGCTTCCACAGGCTCCAACACGTGGCAGCAAAACGAGGCTGATCAGACAAGGCCAAATCCTGCAACAAAGCAAAAATAATATCGACAGCAGAATCGGAATTTGTGACAGCATGTTGGACATCGAACCAAATTCTCGTAGCTTGCCAAACACGGATAGCAGAAGGGCAGTCAAAAAAGAGGTGGTGTAAGTCTTCGTGATTAGAATTATAATTAGCACAAGATGTTGGACACGGAACCCCTTTGTCTTGCAAACGAACCCTTGTCGGTAAGCAACCTCGACACATCCGCCACAATAAATTTTTTACTTTTGGAGGAACCTTCAAACGCCAAATATCCTTCCAATGATCCGGCCTCCGAAGGTGAGAAACATCAATAAGCTCTTCCACACATAACCGGTAGGCGCTCTGCACCGAGTAGCACCCGTTTCTTTCCGCTTTCCAAACAAGACGGTCATGATGAACATGCTCATATAAAGGAGTGTGCAAAATCGCATCAGCAATATCAGTACTAAAGATTTGACGAACAAGTGGCGCATTCCAAAACTTACCAAACTCAGATATCAAATTTTGAACTTTAAAGTCACGTACATAATGACCTCCTGCAATATTACCATCAATAGTCTCACCATTGGGCAACCAAGGTGCATCAAGAATAGGGATAGTCGCACCCGTCCCAATGCTTCACCTAGCGCCACCTCGGATAATAAAACGGGCACGCAGAATACTCCGCCAAACATAGCTCGGATTATGCCCAATGTTGGCATGAAGAAAAGAGGTCCTTGGAAAGTAATGAGCCTGAAAGATACGAGAAACCAATGAAAGAGGTTCTGAAATAAATTTCCATCCTTGCTTCCCCAACATCGCAAGATTAAAGGCCGAAAGGTCCTTAAATCCCATCCCCCCCCCAAGAACTTTATGCATGGAGAGCTTCTCCCAACTCAACGAGTTAATACCTCTGTGAGAGTTCCGACCATGTCCCTACCAAAACGAGTTCATCATTTTTTCGATAGTCGTGATAAGAGTAGTTGGTAACTGAAAGAGACTCATGACATAAGATGGGATGGCTTGGAGAACGGACTTAATCATAATCTCCCGACCGGCCTTTGAGAGGCACTTGGTACTCCAAGATTGAATTCTCTTCCACACACGGTCTTAATGTAAGCAAAGATGGCTGTCTTGTCCCTCCCTATCATAGATGGCATACCTAAATACTTACCGGTACCCAAAACAGCACGAACCCCCAAAATAGCGGTGATACTATTTTTCAGAGCCTCATTCACGTTCCTACTGTAAAAAATTTCAGACTTAGGAAGGCTAATAGCTTGACCAGACGCCGCCTCATATGTGTTAAGAATTCCTTTCATAGCTTGCACCTGGCTTTCGTCCGCTTTGAAGAAAAGAAAACAGTCATCGACGAAAAGAAGATGAGAAACTGAAGGAGCCCCTCTACAGATGCTAGTGCCAGATATAGACCCATTTTCCTCAGCATTTCTGATTAAAGAAGAAAGACCTTCCGCACAAATGATAAAGAGATACGGAGAAAGCGGGTCACCTTGACGGAGTCCTCGCCCGGGAATAACGGGTCCAACATGTTCCCCATTCACCAGAACACTGTAATCAACAGATTCTATGCACATAACCATCCATTGAATCCACCTCTAATCAAAACCCATTTTTATCATGACCTCCTTCAGATAATCCCAACCCATTCTATCATAAGCCTTACTAATATCGAGTTTAAGAGCAACAAATTTATCCGTACCTCGAGTTTTCGTCTTCATGAAATGAATAACTTCAATGGCAATCATCGCATTGTCCAGGATGGACCTATCCGGGACGAAGGCCGACTGAGTGTCAGAGATGCACTTATGAAGGATTGTTTTGAGTCTATTAGCAAGAACCTTAGAGACCAGCTTGTATAACACATTGCAGAGGGATATGGGCCGCCAGTCCTTCATAGATACCTGGGAATTACCTTTCGGAATAAGAGCTATGTTCGTCATATTTAGGTCTGAGGGGAAAGAACATGTGTCCAGCCAAGAGCAGCAGTCTTTAAAAATTTCATCACTACATAAGTTCCAGAATTGTTGGTAAAATCCCGGATTATACCCATCAGGCCCGGAGCATTTATCTGGATGCATAGAAAACATTGCCTCACGGAATTCATCCTTGGTAAAACTAGCCGTAAGCCTCCTATTATCCTCTTCCGACACAGTTTGCCGAATACGTTGAACCACAGGGGCGACATTAGTGGTATTCTTTTTGAATAAATCAACAAAATAATTTTTGGCAATGTCACACATACCATTACTGTCAGAAATCTGGTTACCTGAATTGTCTTCAAGAGTTAGAACTCGGTTGGCTTTCTTTCTAGCGGTGGCGGAAGCATGAAAGAATTTCGTGTTTCAGTCACCGTCTCTGAACCAATGATTTTTTGCACGCTGACGCCAATAGGTATCCTCTTGCGATAACAGTCTATTCATCTTCTTTCTAAGATGCACAACTTCACTTTGATTATACCCTGTGCTATTGAGACGGATGTTCTGAATTTTACGGCGACACTCATCAATATCCAGCTTTATCTTGTTGCAATGATCTCTATTCCAAAGAACCATATCAGCCGCACAGTAGGCTAATCTAGGCAGTACCGTGTTGGCATACTGGGACTGCCAAGAATCAGTCACAAGTTCCTTAAAGCCTGGCTCCGAATACCACGCATTTTCATAGCGGAACCTACGGTTGTGAAAATGAGGTCGCTGCACCGGGCTTCTATTCAAGAGAATAGGACAGTGATCAGAGGACGGTGCTGCAAGATTTTCTAAAGTAGTCATAGGAAACAGAGAGAACCAGTCATTATTAGCAAGGGATCTATCCAGCCTCTCTTCAACTGCTCTGGGTGAGCCCAAACTTTATTTACTGAAACCGAAACAATACAAATAACCTTCTTAGTTTTTAACTGATCTTTAAGTCAAGTCAGTAGCTTGCTTGAGAAATCTTACCTCTTGTCTATGTTAGTAAAACAAAATTAAGAATACATCTCAATAATGACCCCGTCATTGATGAAAGATCCATATAGCTGAACTGAGGACACCGCTCTATAACTATCATAATGATAAAAGGACTGTTATTGTTGTGATATACGATATAGTTTAAGGGATATTCAATTGCATTTGTAGTATCTTGTGTTCCTCAATGATGAGTCCCTTACTTTTCTCATTTTTTCTCTCATAGTTCTGCTTCTAGTGGTACCTAATAAGTATAGCAAGCATGGATTTGAGATTTATCCATTTCATAATGATATGCACAAAATAATCTATTTGTATATGAAACTTAAAATTTTCTGGTGACATATATATTGTGTAGGAGAACCGGTTGCAAGAATTCATGCTACCTGAACCTGCTCTGTCCATTGGAGATGTACAAATATGTTTTAGATCAAGGTATTTTATGTCTTGTTTTCTAAAGTGTTTTTTGTGGGTCAAATTATTCTCAGTATTAATAATGTGTTTTACAATAGCTGATACTTTTAGTATTAACTGACATATGATCATTGAATTTCTCCTTGCAGTTTTGTTCATTGGGAGATTACCTTATGAGAGCTTGAAACCAGACCCAGTTCTAAGGAACATGTTGACAAGTCTGCCCTATAGGAAACTTGTAAGTTGTTTATAACCAAAATGGAATTAATAGAATAAGGTCAGAAAAGATGGTGTATAATATAATCTGACCACTACTAATGCTTCTCTGTTTTGTCAATAGATTTTCACGAACGCAGACAAAGTTCATGCTCTTAAGACACTAAACATACTTGGATTAGAAGATTTCGTTGAAGGAATTATTTGCTCTGAGACTCTTAATCCATCCTCATGAACAGTGTCTCTGATGATGAAGATGACATTAAGTTTGTAGGTAAGACTATACAGATGTCGCGGTGATTTTTGGATATCAAGCTATTAATTAGCATTGATTCGCAATTTTAAGCTCACCACCGATCTTTTATTTTTCCGAGGAAAAGGGAGAAAGTTCGAAAACCCTATTTTTGAGAGATCAAGGTCCGGGGGTTGGTTACGCAAAGGGAAGGTATTAGCACCCTAAACGTCTATAGTAACCTATAGGAACCTCTTGCTTTTATTTATCTTTATGTTAAATTGATTATTTGTTTGTAAAGAAATGCTTAAGTGTAAAAGGACTAAAGTGAGGAGTTTAAAAGAAAGGAAAATGTTTTTGTTATTTTGTTGATTTGGAAAGACAAAGTCTTTTGCCTACATACCCGAATGGGATCAAAATCATGTAGTTCGGGGTAAAAAGCCGAGTGATTGGTTTTGATTGATTTTAAAGTTTGAAAAAAAGTTTTGAGAAAGATAAGAGGCCGAAAGGCATAGAAGAATAAAAAGAAGTGAGTTGATTGATTTTAAATTGAAGAAAAAGAAGTTTAATTGATTAAAGATTGATTGAAATTTGATTAAGAAAGAAAGGATAAAAATTGACTTTTTTATGAAATTTTGATTATAAAATGTTTTTGGATTTTGACTATTTGACTTTTTTTTGAAAATTTTGATTAAGTCCTAAGGTCCAGAGACTAAGTTATGCTGAGAAAGGTCCAAACGCGTCGGATCCCTCAAAATGACGTTGGATCAAGTGAGAGTCCTTTTCCTCGGATACGGTCAAAATTACATTATCGTCCTCGACATAAAGCATAAAAAATAAATGTGGTGTCGGTGCATATTCTCATTTATATATTTTTACATTGGACCTAGATACATTCTAATGGCAATAAAATAAATGACAAAAATAATAAAATAAAAATTGCAATTGCATTAAAGTAAATATGCTAAAAAGGAAATAAAAATGCATGAAATGCAAAACAATAAATAAATATGGTGCATAAAATAAATAAAGAAAATAAAAATGCAAGACATAAAATAAATATGATGCTGAAAATAAAATAAAGAAAATAAAAATGCAAAACATAAAATAAATATGATGCTAAAAGAAAATAAAAATGCAATACATAAAATAAATATGATGCATAAAATAAAAAAAGGAAAATAAAATGCAAGACATAAAATAAATATGGTACTGGAAAATAAAGATGCAAGGCATAAAAATAAATATGGAGCTGGAAAATAAATAAAGAAAATAAAATGCAAGACATAAAATTAAATATGAGGCATAAAATAAAAATGCAAGACATAAAATAAATATGGTGCATAAAATAAAAAAAATAAAAATAAAAATGCATGGGGTACTGGAAATTAAAGACTATAAATAAAGTGCATGAAAAAAATAAAAGAAATAAAAAATAAGAGTGCAAGAAAAAGAAATAAAAATAAAAAAGAATAGAGAAGAAGAAGGGGGTGCAGAAAGGAAGAGGGGGGGGTGTAAACAGAAGCAGAAAATGAGAGGGAGAAGAGAAACAGAATGGGCCGCGTGGGTTACTGCTGCTGGGCCGGTTTTGGTTTCGGTTTAAAAGCAAAAATCTGAAGAAAAAAAAAACATTCATTTCCATCTCTTCCCCTCTCTCTTCTCTCTTCTTCTACTCACTTGCTCTGTCTTCTCTCTAAGAAAACTGCCCGGCCGGAAATCTCTCCGGCGCGGCGGCCGCCAGCGGCGCCACCGCGCCGGAGTAAATTTCTACTCTTTTTTTTAAAAAAAACAACACGTTTTCTTAACTCCTTTTTCCCCTTCTTCCCGAATCTAGCCTTAGATTTGTCAAAAACTCTTCTGCGAAAGCTAGATCTAAGTTTAAAACCTTTTTTTTAAAAAAAACAAAACTACCTTCTCCGGTTTCCTTGGCTCGGACTTGTGTCAATCCTGGTTCGGATTTGTGTCAATCCTGGTTCAGATTTGGATGGTTTCGAGCTGTGTTTGGGTTTGGTTTTGAAACGGTTCTGATTATTTTTATTTTGGGGTTGATGGTTCGGTTTGGGGCTAGGGATTTGTGGTGGTTTGAATTCCGATTTGAGTTTTGGTTATGTTTTCAGTTCCGGCCGATTTGGGTTTTTTTTTAGGGTGGTGGTTTTGTGATTTTAAGAAAAAAGAAAAGAAAGGAAGAAAAATTCGTGATTCTGGTAATTTTGGTGTGGTGGTTGTGTTTTCCGGTGGCCGGATTCCGGCGTGTTGGTGGTGGACGGTGGTTGTGGGAGTTGTGATTGTGCTGACTGGTGTTTGTGGGTACTGTGTATTCTGACTACTTTCTGACTGCGTGAATAGTACATTTAATGTACTATTTATAGTAAAAAAGCCAGATGAAAAAGGACAAAACTACCCCTCTGGTATTGGACCAAAAAAAGGACTTAAAAAAATGATAAAAATAAAACAGAATAGTAAAACTGAAATAAAATAATAATAATAATAACAATAAATAAAAAACGAAAATAAAAATAAAAATAAAAATACTAATAATAATAATAATAACTAAAAATAAATAATAAAATAAAATAAAAAGAAAATGGTCGCCTTCGGAACAAAAAATGAGGTATTTTAAAATACCTCCCTGCCGAAATTTCGTCTGAAACGACGAAAATTTCTGGCTCAAAAGACGAGAGAAACGAATTGAAAATGGGTCAAAAATTGGGTATGACAACTGACAACAAGTATCCTAGTATCCTAGTATTACAATGGTATTGTCAACTGAGCAGGTTGGAGTGGGGTCATTGCATAAAGACAACAAGTATGTACTATTTTTGTTTTTGGTGTTTAAACATGGATGGTATTCTAGCCATTTACTCTTTGTATGATTGTATTTTTCTTATTAGGTGGAAGAGTCAAGGTTTGTGTTTGAAGCTAAGACTATACTGAGCTTTTGGTGTTGTGAACTCTTGAAATGAGGGATGGTTGTGTTTATTACAGAGAATGGAGCTTTTGGTTCTATGAAGGTGTTATTTCTTTTGATATATGTAATTGATCAAATTACTCCATCAAAATATTATATAGCATAGTTTGACCACCACTGCTAACATAACTTGTGTGTTGATGAATGTCAAGATTAATAAAATGAAAATTAGTTCAAATATACTTGCTATTTGATTTTTGATTTATAATACAGTGACATTATTCATGTAGAAAACTCCTTTTCACTATCATTCATGATCCCTTTTAACCTTTGTTCTTCATTGTATATTATATTTATTTTTTCTTTTAGTTCAAATATACTATTAATGTAGTATGATTTTATTTGTTGATTGAGTAGAAATTCGTGCAATTGAGTTGAAGAATCATTCTTCCCTCAATGGAATGCATTGAGGTGCATTTTCTTTTTTTTTTTAATTAAATACATAAATTTCCTGCGGATTTACCTGTGGTGTTTTGTTTTCTAAAGATTTCCTGCGAAAACAATTTCCTGCGGATTTTGCTGTGTTGTTTGCTGCGGAAGTCTTTGCGGATAAGTTCTCTCACGAGCAGGGAATTTCTTGGTTACTGACCAGATGTTTCCTGTGGAATTTCCTGCGAGTTTAACCACAGGAATATTTCCTGCGGATTCTGAAATCCTCATGAAACAATTACCCACGAAGGTATTACCTCGGAACCTAAATCTTTGGCAAAATCCACAGGAAACAGGATTCCTGCTGAATTTTCACCAAAATCCGCAGGTAATTCTGATGGAAAATCGAGAGTTTCTAGTAGTGCTATGGACACTCATTTTCAAACACTATCTCTAACATTACCTACTTATTAAATGAAACTAATGTCAATCTCACAATATAAAAATATATCTCACATAAAGTGGTGATATTGTATAATAGAAAAAGTTATTTTCATGAACATGTGTCCAAATTAAAAATATTCTATTAAATCAGTTTTATTCAAATTTTATATCTTTAGATGGGTTGCAGTTTTTTTTTTATAAAGTTAAGTGTAAACACATATCTCTTATATATATTTAGGTGAAAATATAAATATATATACATATAAATATATATATTTGCCATTAAAAAAAAGTTTAGAGTGGAGAATAAATAACAATAATTGTTCATAAAAAAATTAATAATTGACATTATACAGATGTGTTGAAGATAAAGATATTGATTTTGTCAAAAAATAAATAAAGATATTGATAATAGAAAACGTTAGGTGGTAACAAGATTTAGCTTATGTATTTCTAAAATGATTAAATGATGTGTATATTTTTTGTCCAAATAATTTTTAGCTTAATTGCATCTTTATCCCCCTGTTTTATCACTCACAAAAATAACTCCATTTTTTTATATCAAAAATTTTGATTCCTCAAATATCACATTTTTACTAAATTTCATCTCAGCTCATATTTTTGTCCCAATAATGGTGATTTTTGGTCTCAAACGGTATAAGATATTTAATAAATATGACATGTGATTCAAAATATTAGCATTTTATCTTTTAAGTTGTTATACATTTCACGCTGAAAATTTTCATTTAAATTTACAGTCTTAATTTTTTTTTGGTACAGTTTTATAATTTTAGAAGAGAAATAAAGATTTGACTTAATATGAAATCATTAAAAGAGGATAAACATTAAGTTTTCTGTGGTTGCAAGATTGTGAGCTCAACCACTAAACTACTTTGGACTTCGAAGAGTTCACAGAACCCAACTCGTCTAAACTTTCTGTAATTATTATTTTTTATATTTTCGTTGAAAACCAAAAAAATCATAAACATATGGCCTATGTTGGATGAAAATTACTCTTCTCACTTCCAAAATTGTTCTCAGACACCTCAAAATTATCTAAATACCCCTAACAGTTTTCAAACAATCAAGAAAATTTGCTGGTTTAGGATCAAAAATTTGCTTTTGAAGATATATAGGTAATTTCGGGATGAAAATTGCTCTTCTCACAAACAAATTTGCTCCCTCCCAAAGAAAAAGATGAAAAGACCCCTGCGTGACTTAAGTCACGCTCGGAATCTTCTGCGTGACTTAAGTCACGCTGAAGGTAGCATGAGTTAAGTCGCGTTGCTTTCCAGCGTGAGTTAACTCACGCTGCGTGGATTGCTGTTTTGCGACAAAACTCAGCAGTTCCAACTTCAAAACACTATTTCTTTCCCTCTTCACCACTAAAAAAACACAAAAGTGATAATTTTTTAAGCATAATCTTGAGCCAAAATCATTGCAAATCGTCAGGAAACAAGTTTCTACGCTTATCAAACGTCAAAGATCAGGTAATTTAACATCTAACCTCTCTTGATTTTGCTGGTTTTTGAGCAATGTTTAGCAGTCTGGTACACGACCTGGGCGTGACTTAACTCACGTTGGAGCTCTGCGTGAGTTAACTCACGCAGGTGTTAGCTCAGAGTGACTTGCCCAGAATTTGAATTTTTGCGCCAATTTTATTTTTCTTTCTTAGCTTGTTGCGCAAGTTATTTATATTTTTTTCCTTGTTATTTTTCTATTCAATAGACATAGTGATGGTTGATAATATGATGGATGATGGCATTGAGCCGAAACCGGGCATAATTGAAGCTTCCAGCGAAGCTTCCGTTGATGTCAAACCAACCGTTGATGTGAAGCTTAAAGTCAAAATTCCATTTTAAGCTCATGTTGAAGAAAAACCTAAATCGGTACCTACCGGTGTTGTGAAGCCTCGCAGTTATGAACTAAACACTGCCTCATTTTTTTTTTTACAAACGAAAGATGGCGAGCGAGATGAGTTTCTTGGTTGGGTTTGTCGACAAGCGGCAAGGGCTGGATTTACTATATCTATAGATAAATCTAGTCTAAAGAAGTCAATGGTGACGTTACAATGTGAAAGAAGTGGTGTATACAAACCACCAAAGATGAAGAAGAAGTTGAAGCTTGAAGGCACGGGCTCAAAAATGTGATTGTCCGTTTAGATTGTATGGTTACTTTGGGAAGAATTCAAGTGATTAGTGGTTGGCCATGCTTTGTGGAATTCACAACCATGAGTTGGAGCCAAAATTAGGCAGTCACCTTCTTGCGGGAAGACTTAAAAAGGATGATAAGAAGAGGGTAATTGACATGACAAAGAGCTTGGCGTTGCCTAGGAATATTTTAACAGAATTAAAAGCAAAAAACAAAGAAAGTGTGACGACTATCAAACAAGTGTACAATGCGGGTACAGGATGGCGAAATGGGACAAGAGGTGACAAGACGGAGATGTAATTATTGATATCGAATTTTGAGGAGCATAAATACGTCTATTTCACAAGAGCAAATAGTGAGGAAACAAATCTTGAAGACATGTTTTTTGCTCATCCATAGTCAATTAATATGCTTAACACTTTTCCGACCGTTTTGGTCATGGATTCCACTTACAAAACCAACTTGTATAGAATGCCAATATTTGAGATTGTTGGTGTCACCTCTACCACCATGACATATTCGGTTGGTTTTGTCTTTCTTGCCTCCAAAAAAGAGGACAACTTTATGGGTGGAATCTTCTCTACATGGGAGCGTGTTGATTCTCAAAATTCCGATAGTCAATCTTCACATGCCAAGACAACATTTCCAAAGAGGAAAAGTGCATGTTTAGGCAATTCATCCCGCTCACAAGCTTCAACCTCTACTAGACACCCGGATCTGTATATTCCGGATTTACCATACATAACACATTTCCCAAAGATCATGAAACCTTTCATCGAACATATTGTGAATGTTAAAGGAGATGGTAATTGTGGAATCATGGTCATAGCTAGACACATGGGTATGGATGAGGAAAAATCATGTATTGGTTCGTAGTGCACTTATTCAAGAGTTGAAAAACAATAAGAGTGACTATTTACCGATATTTGGTTCGGAGAAGCGTTTTCAATACATCTTGAATGGTTTACACCCTCCAACAAATAGTGGTGGAATTGCATACGAAGATAAGTGGTTGACATTACCGGATATAGGTCACATTGTTGCAACTTGCTACAATAGAGCCGTTGTTCAATTGGTTTCGACCAAAAGAGGTATATGTGAGACATATTTCCCAATCAGAGGTGATCCACCACTTAACCCACATTCCCACATCTTGTGTCTTGGCTTAATTCCCGACCATTTTCTTCATGTTTCTTTGAAAGACGGTTGTCCATTACCACCACCTTGTATGGAGTGGAAGATTCACAAGATTGGTGTGGCGGAGCAATGGGAGTTTGCATTTATGGATAGACAAGCTTTGTTCAAAGACCTCATGTCTAAGGAGCCGAAGCCGTCGAAAAAACCAACAAATCAACTCAATCCAATATATTGTGACACTCCCACTCCGGAAAAACCAAAAGGAGAATTTGAAGTAATTGAAAAAGATGAAGATTATGCATTATCATTATCTAGTTAGATAGGCTACGACACTTTTTAGTCGGTGTGCGTCCTTTTTTTGTCGATATTACACCGACATATTTTTTTGTGGTCGATCGATTATGTAATGCCAATTTTTGTGGCCAATATGTAAATAAGATTATATAAATATATAACATTTTTTGTGATGGATAAAACATTTTCATTCGTTATTTTTATTGCTCGCATTTTATAAAATTATATGTCTCTAATTATTCAACTATTTATTTATTTTGTGAAGTGAAACATGTCCCAAGGCAAAGTTGAAGCTCATGTTCGATACTCCCACGTGAGGAAGACGGTTAGGGTTTATTTAACCCCAACCGACAAGTTGGATGATTTGAAGGCACAACTTGACACATACTTTGTCCATCTAGGTGAAAATCAAAAAACATCAAATGTATTTGTACAGGTGCCATGCGTGGACTTGGGGGAGGATAAGGAGGAAGACATTTGGAAGACGGTTATCCAGATATTATTCGTGATATTCGATGTAGGTTTCATGTTTAGGTTATTGGTTCAAAATAACATTTTACATCTTTGTGTCTGATCCATTGAAGTGTAATATTTATTAACGTGTAATAGTGTAATGTGTTCGAAATTGTGTTTGTAATGTTGCATTTTAATAAATTTGTGTATTTAACGACAAATTTGGATCGTTTATGTGTAATTTGGATCATTAACGACGAATTTGGATCGTTTATGTGTAATTTAGATCAATTATGTGTGATTAAGTGATTATGTATGATTAACGACGAATTTGTGTAATTTGGATCGATTATGTGTAATTTGGATCGATTGTTTGTAATTTGGATCGATTGTGTTATTGTGTGATTAACGACAAATTTGTGTAATTTGGATCGATAATGTGTGATTATGTGGTTATGTGTGATTATGTCGTTAAAATGGTGTAATTATGATCAATTATGAGTGTGTATTGGTTTGGGGTCATTAATGGCTTCTTTGACAGCATTGAGAGTTGTTTACTGCTACACCAGAAGCCAGCATGACTTAAGTCACGTTGACCTGTAATGGCGTGACTTAAGTCACGCTCGCTATTTTGGCCATAAGCTAGCGTGACTTAAGTCATGTTGATATAGCGAGTGTGACTTAAGTCACGCTGGTGTATAACCTGTGTGACTTAAGTCACGCTGGGTTATTTTCATCAGTTTGTATGGGAGTGAGCAATTTTCGTTGGGAGAAGAGCAATTTTCTTTCAGGATCTCTGAGAGCAATTTTAAAAATAAGAACTGTAATTTTCATGCGAAAATTGCTCTTCCCACAAACAACATTGCTCCTTCCCAAAGTAAATGACGGAAATACCCTTGTGTGACTTAAGTCACGCTCAGTACATCAGCGTGACTTAAGTCACGCAGAGCCAGCGTGAGTTAACTCACGCTCGGTAAATACCAGTGTGACTTAACTAACGCGGAGGTCTGTTAAAGAAACAGAAAGTCAAAAACACAGAACCATTGTGTTTTTCTTCATTCAAGTTGCGATTTTGCTCCGTCCAAGTGCGACTTTCTTCATTCTTGCGTCAATCAACGTCAATTTCTACCCCAAAATCAAGTAAGTGTTTATTATCCTATTGCATTGGCTTTTATTGTTTAAATTTTGGTTTTTTTTTAGAAATTTCACAATTTTAGGATTTTAGGGTTTGATTTGCATGTTAGTTTTTAGGATTGTTAATGATGAATTAAGTTAAGAATTGTAGTTTAGGTGTTGTTTAGAGTAAGTTTCACTCCAATGTGGTAGTTTAGGGTTTAGAAATTGTTAGATTTTATGTTGATTGAATGTTGCACTCTAGGTGTTTGATAAAATGTCTCAATGAAAATTTGTTTGATTTTTGCATTGTTAATGATGAAATTAGTTAGAAATTAGATTGTCAATGTTGATTATATTGAGTTTGAGTGAAATGTGGTAGTTTAGGGTTTAGTTAGAAATTGGATTGTTAATGTTGATTATAGTGAGATTGGATTGTTATTTTTGCATTGATTTTTGTTTTTAAAAATGTTGTGTAGATATGTCTCAGAGACCGGACAAGCTTAGAGGTGACAGAAAGAGCATGACTAGTAGTGCACGTGCCGAAAAGGCGGCTGCGCGCCCTTCTGCTACTCGACGGAGACAGGGCAGTAGGAGACTAGAGGATGTGGGGTCGTCGTCCCAGACGGGTGCGTCCCAGATAGTGGACCCGACTCAGTATCAACAGCAGCCTCAGTACGAGGAGGTGGCTCACCAGTAGGAGGGTGAGGCCCATCATCAGGCCGAGGAGGAAGCAGGACCGGAGGAGGGTCAGGCTGAGAAGGAGGCCGAACCGAAGTGTTTTCCCGGGGGCCCTACTAACTTGTCACTCATACCAGGTTTCAGTAGACATGTGGCATGTCAGCTTTGGAGCGATGCTCAAGTAAGTATAATTGTTTAATTTTATTTAATTACGCGTCAATTACAATTTATTTTATTTAGTGGCATGTCAGCTTTACGATTTATTTTTTATGTTAAAATATGTTAATGACGCGAGTCAATCAATTGGAGCGCATTTTTTTACGATTAAATTGTTATGTATTTTTTAGTTATTGAAATGTTTATATTTTCAACAGTTTATTGTTCGTTTAATTTTTTTGTATTTCAGTTGCAGAGGACGCGTAAATGCAACGCTGTTTCGCACGGGAAGAAAGTTAGGAATATCCCACTCCCAACTCACGATCAGGCCTGGTTCTGGAGCCGGGTAAATGGATCCGGACTTGTCCCCCTCCTTTTCACTAGATACGAGAACATCAGCCATGCTCTCATCATCGCCTTCTCAAAGAGATGACATGAGGAGACCAGCAGCTTCCATCTGCCTGTTGGAGAAATGACCGTCACACTCGATGATGTGGCGTGTCTTCTACACATCCTCATACATGAGAGCCTCCTGGAGTTGAGGCCTGCTGATGTAGGATATGATAAAGGTGTCAAGCTGCTGGAGGTCGGTTTGGGTATGACACATGCGGATGTTGATGAGGAGACAAAGGCACAGTGGGGTGCTTATATCAGTATCACTAACTTGAGGATACATTACGACACAGTCTTGCATAGGTGTAATGAGTTGGAGCATCCTCCTGCTGATGAGGAGGAGGCTGAGGAGCAGGTGACGGTGAGGGCGCAGTGCACCAGGGCGTTTCTGTTGTACTTGCTTGGCATAACCATTTTTGCCAACAGGAACAGCAGAAGCGTTCATCTGTTGTGGATGGAGATGTTCATGGATTTGGACATGTTGGGCAAGTGGTCTTGGGACGGAATGACACTTGCTTACCTCTACCACGAGCTTTCTCATGTTACAGTCCTGAAGTTGAAACCATTGGCGATTACTCGACTCTATTTATGGTAGCATTTCTTTTCTTTTTACTATAACATTTTTTAAATGACTTACGATATTATTGTGTATATTTATGGGTTTGTGATTATGAAATATTTGTTTGTAGGGATGGATTTTGGCGCATTTTAGGAACATGTATACGAGGAATCCGAGTCTGGGGTATCAGGTTGGCACTCCGCTTGCAGCTAGCTGGAGACCGCCCAAGGGTCATGCTGATCCTGCACATTATCATGGCCTTATTGATCTGATGGTCAATGTTGATGTCACTTGGATGTCGTACGAGGACTGGCGGGAGATCATCGCTTTCCAGGACATTTTCTGGTACTCCGGTTGGATCATGACCGGCAGTCAGATTATGCACCTTCACATGCCAGAGCGGGTTCTCCGGCAGTACGGTCACGTGCAGACGGTCCCCAGATATCCTACCGATCATCAGGCTCTTCAGGCTGCAGCGGTTGTTGTGGTCTTTCGGGACTTTCTGCTCCATGTACTTCCACAGGCACTTCGGGGTCGGCGGACATCAGAGGCTCGACGGTGGAGGTGCCGGGAGGGGTACATTAGATGGTTCTGCAGGGTATCTCATCCCATCATGATTGACCCTGCTGTCATTGCAGAGGACGCCCCTCATGTCCCTCCTTACGAAGAGGTTATTGTTGAGCAGCAGTATGCCAGACAGGTTCCCGGCCCACTGCAGATCATTGGGAACATCAAACGCATAGTGGAGCCAGCATTGGAGTATCCTGAGCATCATGCATACTTTATCGGTGTGTTGCATGGCATCCAGTCGGAGTATCTCATCTTGCAAGAGCAGGGGGTTCCCCGGATGAGGACTAGGAGCCATAGTCCAGAGGAGTAGGGTCTTGTGACGCTTGTATATTTGTATATTTTTAGTTATATTTTTATGACATTCCTGTATTATATTTACACTCGCGCCTTTGCGCATTATTATGACATTTTGGAACATTTTTGGTTTAAGCGTATTTTAACTTTGATTGAATTTGCGTATTTTAACTTTGAATGAATGAATGAATGATTGATTGAATGGATGAAAAATGGATGAAAATGGAATAATGAATGGATGAATGGAGAAATGGATGAATGAAAATACACAAGTACGCGTAATAAATTTCTAAATTAATAGAATACGACAAATTTATTTAGTTATAATTTCATCCCCGTTCAAATAAACGAAGCGTTACGTTACATTACATTAAATCCCTAAGGATGTTGTATCATCATGATGTTGGATTTATAATACTACTTCATCCGGCCGAATCAAACTCTTGAGAATATCTTCAGGCGACCTCAACAACGTAGCATCCATCTCGATGAGGATCATGTTGTGCTGAGCAAATATCGAGAACATGCTCCTCACGTCGTCGTCGTTCATTAACTCCGGCCGAGTGAACGACAAATTCCCCTCTGAGTTGAACGATGGACTATGGTACCAAACGTATTTCACCCTCCTTGTGTCTCCGTGGTTGAGTCGTTGGTTGATTTCATGAAGTTGATCCTGCAATTCTTTTAATGTGACATCGTCGCGAACCTTGAAAAAAATGAGGGTTTCCACCGTTGAAGGATACTTGAGCCATTGTTTCAGATCTACACCATAAGAAATTAAAAACAATCAATGAAAAACTCATTAAAACATTTCATTAAACATTGGAGTGCAAATTATACATAAATCCTAAAACTAAAAACTACAACATAAACATGAAAACATCTAAACATTTAAGCAACATAAGTCATTAACATGTAAACATTCTATCATTTCTTGCCAAAAAAAAATCAAAATTTAAACAAACCCTAAAACTTAAAAATTTCTAATTTAAGAGGAAAAATGTAACATATAAACATAAAATGACAATGGTACTTGATTAAGAAAACTTACTTGTTGTTGGAGTGGTGGGTGATTTGAAATTGAAGAAATTTGAGGTTGAATGATTTGTGATATTTTTTAGAGATTTGATAAGTGAGAGGAAGTGAAATGGAGAAGTGAGGTTCTGCGTTATAAAAAAACGCAGCGTGACTTAAGTCACGCTAACATCTATCGAGCGTGACTTAAGTCACGCTGAGAGTATTTTCGTCAGTTTGTATGTGAGTGAGCAATTTTCGTTGGGAGAAGAGCAATTTTCTTTTCTTGCTGAGTGAAATTCCATGGACAATGGGCTTAAATCCAGCCCAATAAACCGAGGAAACCAAAGCCCAAGTCCAAACCAAAATATAAATGAATTAACAATTTTGACCACTAACAAAAAATTAACAATATTGCCTCGTAGCTTTACAAAATGTTGCAATTTTTGTCTCTTATCTTTAAGAAATAGCAATTTTAACCTTTTATCTTTAACCAAAAAAAAAAAAGTAATTTGGACTCTAATTTAAGACATGTGACTTCTTGTCAGCAAGTTTAATCGCATATGCTTTAGTACGGGGTTAAAATTGTTATTTTTATATTTTTTGCTGAGGGGCTAAAATTGTATGTTTTTAAAAGTTAGAGGGTTAAAATGCATTTAAACCCTAATATATCCTCGCCGTGTAGTTTAGCGTTTCTGAAATTTTCTAGGGCAAAAGAACAGAATCAGAACTCGAAAGAGAAGAGAGAGGAAGAAGAAAAAATGGAGGGTGGAGACGAAGGAGTGGAGATGGTGGTTGACTCCAAAGACATGCAACAGCAGAGTAAAGCCTTCGACAAACTCACTGACCGCGTTGAAGATCGCCAGCTTGATTCAACTCGTGTTCAAGAAGCCATGGCTTCCATTGCTGCTTCTGCTGAAGCTGATTGGAATGCTATGCGTTTGAGGTAAACAAAAATGACCATTGATTCAGTTTTTCTTTGTGGGTTTTTGATGTATTGTTGTTCTGTGTCAAATTTTTGGAGAATGAGGTTTTTAGTTATTGGGAATTTTAGAAGGGGTATAGTTTTTTGGGGGAGGGGGTGTAGGATGAACTTTTATAAGTTTGAAATAAACGTTTAATTTCGTAAAGTTTAATTTTTTCTATAAGGGTAATTTGTGTTTTCACTTTTCAGCTATTGTATTAAGTTTTTTTAATGACACTACAAACAAGCGGATCTCATATAGATTTTAAGTTAGAGGGTTGGGAGAAAAATTAAGTGGAAGTGTAGAGATGTGAAGATAAGGCTTGGAAGCACAATACTCTCACCTAATGCCCTGTTTGGATAAACAACTTCTTAATTAAACCATTTATCATATATGTGCTTATGAATAACCTATTTCTATAACAAATGGTAAAATTAAGTCAAACTGTGTTCATGAGTCAAGAGCTTATGACAATAAGCTTAAAACATATTATGGACATGTCATAAGTTTTTTTCATAAGCTCTTTCAAACATGTCATGTCATGGCTCGCAAGTGTTTATGTTAGTAGGTAAACTCAAATAAGCCACTTCAAACAGAACCCAAGTACAATAAGTATATGGAATGCAATTCTGACTTAAAATATGGAAATTAGAGGAGCATATAATGCTGTAATTCATTGCTTTTAGTACCTTGGATCCTTCATCCAAAGTTATGAAAAGATAGAGGAAGATGTAAACAATAGGATGTAAGCAGAGCTGATATAAAGGAGGAATGTGTCATGTGTAATACTAATAAGCAACTTAAAAGTACCACTCAAAGTAACCTTGAGGAAAATTTTACTGCACAACTATAAGACTTGTAATGCTGCATGGAGTTGAATACTGGTATGGATGGTATACAACCAACAAGAAAATTTAGTGCTGTAAACATGAGAATCTTGCATTGGATTGGTGGCTACGAATAAAAAATAGGAATAGAAGTTCAATGATTAGAGAGAGATAGGGTAGCTCTTATTGTAGAAAACATGTTAAGAGTCTCGTCTTAGGTGGTTTGGGCATGTGCGGAGAAAACTTTTATAAGCAATGGTTAGGAGTGTTGAGAAGAGATGGAGGAAGTCCATAAAATTGCAGGTCAATCCATAGAGATTTAGAGGTAAATGGGTTATCTTCGGACATGGTACATGGCAGGGCATTATGGCATCTTTTAATTTATATAGCCGATCCCACCTAATGGAAAAGGTTTTGGTTGATGCAAATACGTTGAGGTAAATTGTTAATTTTGAATTTTGGGGTTACTTACACAAGGAAATGAAGTTCATGAAAGACCATCATCAGGCCTTTTGGCTTAATGGGGCCATTCACTTAGTAATGAGTGGGTTTGGTTAAAGGCGACACCATTAAAATGTTGAACATAGGCAGCAGGGTTGAAATTTACCAGTGTTTGGGTGTGTTACAAGCTTGTGAAGTACTAGGAACGGGGAACCTCAAGCCAAAGTTCTTAAATTTTATTAATAGGTTTGGTATCATTTTTCTCTCTTCCCCACCCTAAAAATTGTGCCGGTTTTCAACTTGAGTATGTACTCTGAAATGTCTAAAAGCATAGGTGGTACCCTTTGTTCTTATTTTGATATTTTTACAATTCATTTGCACAACAAATATTGGTACCTTTTTTTTTCGAGGGGATCAAAGATAGGTACTTGTAGCTGTTTACACTGTTTAATGTATAATATCTAAGTTTTACTTTCCTTTCCTTTGCATTGTAATGATGTACCTTTTTATGTTCTGGTATATATGTTGTATTACTAATGGAAATATAAAGTACTTGTTCAGTTCTGAATGTTTAATTTTAACATGAGTGAAACATGATTATATATTTCAAAAAGTCCCCTGATGTTATGTATAGAAATCAAAGCTCCATTGTCCCTCCTGTTTTGCCTGTATTTGTAAATTTGTTTTCCTTGTCTCTCTAAACGGTGGTATGTATTTTGATTGAATCATAGGGAGAAAGAATTAGCTGCTGTTAAGATAAATGCAGCAGATGTTGATATAATTGCAAACGAACTAGAGGTAACTTCTTCAACAGATTGTACCGAAATCCATCTAAAAGTTTACATTCCAATCAATTAACATACTTTTCTTATATAACAGTTGGACAAAAAGGTGGCTGAAAGAACCTTGCGTGAGCATAAAGGTGATGCAGTTGCTGCCATTCGTCATTTGCTTCACTAGTGTGGTAGAAACAAACAAGGGCCAATGTTTCAGAATGTGATTTATATTAGCTTATATTTATTGTTTTGCATTGAAATTTGAACGTCAAATGTATACTATGATATGGTATGAGATGATATGATATAGTTCATTGGTAATCTGAACTATGTTATTGACTTTGTAATAACCCCCACCCCCTCAAATTTTCTGGTCCAAAAGAAGTTCCTATTATCTTAATGGTGAAGCATGGTGCTTCATGAAGATCATCATGTTTCTCATCTACGTGTGATTGCTTGTTGGACATGTAGTTTGTCATCATCCTGCTAGTTTGTACAAGTTTCCACTCAAATGTGACAGTCTTCCATGGTTTTGTCATTCCATATTTTGTTGCTTGATGGGCAATCCAACTATTTTTTGTTGCTTGAACTTTTTAGTTCTGATAAAATCTAAAACCATTGTTCATAAAAAAAAAATAATAATAAATCTCAAACCATGATACTTCCTTGGTAACTATAGTATCAGGTGTTATAATTTTAGTGTAAGGTGTATATTTTTTGGTGTAAACCGGGCATCTTTCGCGCTTGTAACTGTGGATACTAATCTCTCGAGCTGTGGGACCAAATGGGCGGCAAACTCTCCCTAAGAGTTTTAACGATGTTGCATGCTCAAGGCTGGATTCAAACCCAAGACTTTGGTTAAGTTAAAAGAGACTCGTGTTATCTCATTTAAACGATTTTGGGTAGTAGAAGGGGTATATATTCTTGGAGCATAGGAACAATTTGGATTAGATGTTTTTTATTTGAATTTGAATTGTACCTTCTCTATGGAATTGCTCTATTGTCCCCCACATTGCTCGAAAAAGTCCCCCCATATATCGGAAGATAATTTCTGATTGCACAAACGTATTAGAACGCACATTTGATCGGCATTTTTTCGGCTAAAACCTCTTGGATTCAATGTTTTGATAGGCCTTTTTTTAAAGCTCAAATATACTGTTAAAAAATAGAACTAAGATTAGATATGATGGTAAAAATGAAAATAGAGCTTAAATGAGTTTGCTAGATAGTAATTTTATGATAAATATTTAATATTAATCAATTTAATTATCTAGATACCAATACTAGAAGTGAAGTGATGGCCCTTGTCCTAGACTAACTTTTCGGTAAACCTTCTGCCTATTGTAAAACTAATAAAGCGCTGGTTATCAACTTCTTCGTAAAGGTGGTTCAAGTTCTTGTTGCCGGATGTGTAGCTTAAAAAGCCACGTCAAATAATCGTGAGTAAATCATCAAATTCATCTTTTATACCGGAGGACATTCTCAAATGCATCTCCGAAATTATGAATATCTTAATTAGGTCATTGACGCTATCCATCTTTCGTTACCGTCAATTTGATCTCTATAATGTGATATTATAGTATTATTGGATAGCATGTACTTTGTGCTAGATTTAGTATTACATATCAAAACGGCAATGGTGGGTAGCTCAACTCGTTTGATTAATATAACAACTAACTACTAAACATTTGTTATTAAAAAAAAATTCTATCTTTAAAAATATCCTCATCAAATACACCTAGAATTCAAAATAGCCATATTCAATTATTCATTCATACCGATCCTCTGATTAAATTTTTTGGTCATCCACAATGTTCTTTGAATCAAACTTAATATCACTACATAAGCTTTCATTTTAAGCAATATTACCAAAATTGATGTGCAGTTCATCAAATTTTTATGTGAGTTAACTTTTTGTCCGTTTTTCCATTAACTGCATCAAATTAGCAGTGTCTTATCACAAATTCCTAGCAATTGATTAAACTGCATACACTTGTGTTCTTAGGAAGTAATACATTTGTGTTGATTAAACTTAAAAAAGAGGAACAAAGTGGAGAATGGAGAGAGAAAAATGGGCACACACATACAGATCATCTGTTCTTCAAATATAATAACCAATGTTTATACAGGTTTTTAACCACGTAAAAGAACATTGGTTACTCAATATACATTAGGACTTAAAACTGTTGGTCACCACTCTTAAATTAAAGGGAAATAATGATTATGATAATATATTATATACCATTGATGACTGGCACAAATCGTTGGTGTAAACGAGTGTTGTAGACCTCAACGCATTCATATTCATAAAAAGAATATGAATACCAAATATAAAGAATCAATTTATAAGAGCTGGAAATTCATTCCAAACATCTTATTGTAGTTCTAACTCTTACAATAGCATACCAAACATAATTTCTGTGTATCCTCACGTTATTCACATTAATATAACTCCTTTATAAAAATCATCATGATTAATTTTTCAGTTCAGCACAGCAATACAAATCCTAAAAAATGAATCAGTCAATAAGTTGCAATAAAAATTCACAAACCTCTTCATGTTATTGTGGATAATCAACAAGGATAATGGAACTAAAAGTGCCAGTTCTATGTAGTAAAATGAAAGCTCTTTTGTTTTCTTTACCTTTTTTTTCTACCTTTTGTACAATTAAAAGTGGTACAAACATTTTCCATATAAAATTACATTACAAAGAAGAGAATAATAAGAAACTCATTCACAAGACTCCAAACATAGAGCAGCACTATTAAGTTTAAGATGGTAACACAAAATAACTACAATAGTTTGGCAAGATTTAATGTTGTGGAGCTTCAAGACCAGCTGTTTTTACCAACTCATCTACTCATGAGGAATGAGTCTGTAAGATATGTGCAAAAGAATCCTTATACATCAGCCGCCGCGAGTGACAAAAAGAAAAAACTCTCAAAGATGGATCAGCTAAGACTCTTTTTGAGTCTTTTCCCCAGCAGCAGATCTGGCTGCTTGGAACTGAATAGCATACCGTCTCTGAAGTTCTTTAAGCCTTTCCAGAAGTTCCTGGAATGTTGGTCGGAGAGCCGGATCACTGATGGTAATAGACAGAGTTGTAAGTTAATAGCATATTATGACCAATAATGTTTAATTTGAAAAGTAAGTGAAGTTGGTCTTTAAATAAGTATCCATTAAAAGAAATGTGAAAACCCATGTTAAGTATTTTTTTTTTCCTCCAAAGGTTGATAAGATTTGTGTTTGGAAACTAAGAGCAATGAGAAAAATATTAAAATGTAGAAATATAACAGAGTTTCAAGATATCGCACGTATGCCAACAACTCTCGATTATAGAAGCCCACTGTGGATCAATATCTTCCGGAATTTCTAGCCGATGGTTCATAAATCCTACAGCTCCAATAACCTGCAAAAATTATAGCAACTGTCGTTAATATATGTACTGGCTAAGCTCAAAATAGAAAATGAAACATAATAACAGGCATTTGGAACCTGAGATGACAATAAAAACTGCCACGTTATAATGATCCATTATGCGGTGGTTTTTCATTTAATACGCTTAACTATTACATCACTTTGTGCATCGATTTAATTTTATAAATTTCTGTGGTTCATGTACACATGAAAGTGAAAACAGTACCTGCATTGCATTGAGAGTATCCCAAGGGATTTTTTCTGTTGCAAGTTCCCACATTATCACCCCAAAGCTGTAAACGTCGGACCTGAATTTCCCAAGCAGCAAAAATAGATATCCAAAGTGGAATTTTAGTAACAATACAAAATAGAGAAATGGAGCAATTGAGGGTATAAAAGCATACGCACTTCTCATTTGAGGGTTCGTTACGGAGAACTTCTGGTGCCATCCATTGAGGCTACAAAGCAGAAAAATGCGAGGAGAATCAGCAAGATATTTTCACACGCCGGCAATTTAAAGGGACTAATTTGAAACAGATCTAGTAAGACATAAAAATATAAGCCTACCGTTCCTTTTCCAGTCTTAGTCTCGAGATAGGTTTCATGTTTGATACGTGAAAGACCAAAATCACCAACCTGTTCAGCTTAGATATGAATAGGTGTATCTAAGTAGGAAAAAAAATGCTATAATTCAACATATGGAGAATTAAAAGAAAGGTGACAAGTGGGAGACCTTCACAGTCCAATTCTTGTCAACTAGAAGATTTGAAGTCTTTAAATCTCGATGGATGATGGGAGGGTTGCAATGATGAAGATAATTTACACCTCGTGCCTGTAGAAATAGTAAACATCGGCGCCAAAAGAATGGATATCTATCTATGAGATTTTGTTAATAACTCAGTTTAAAATCACTCACAATATCTACGGCCATGTGAACTCGTCGTCTCCAATCAGGTTTGGACGTGTTTCTCTGAAGCAAACGAAATAAGCTTCCGCTGAATTGATAAAAACACACAAATGAATGCAACAACTATCAGCACAAATCAAGTTTGAGGAATATGGCACAATAAATTAGAATCAAAAAGCTCATGACATATCAAAATTAAGTTCAGGACAAACCGTGGGAGAAACTCTGTTACAATGCATAGACGCTGAGGTGAAGTCACTGCGCCCATAAAGAGAAGAATATTTGGATGGCGAAGTCTTTTCATGAGAGACACCTTTACACAGAGTATATACTCAAATCAATGTTACACAAAGTAATCAAAAGAGAAAAGTACAAGGGCAATGGAACAAGTTCATGTTTCTTACGCATATAGCTCTACATTGGCCATATTCTAAGATATCAATGTTATACAAACGATATACTCTATTCGCTCCATTATTATTAATATGAATTTGGTATCCCTTCAATTATGAAACAAAACAGTTTTAATTTACTACAATGTAGTCCAGGTTAACCCACCAATACAATGCATCTACGTAATCAAAATATATTGAAGTCTAATTAAAGTAATTGCAAGGGAAAGGATAAATATGAGTGTATGACAAGAACAGAGGCTATCTCTGGGTAGCATGAATGAAGATTTTATCAATCTATTTTGGCTAAGCGAACACAATTTTTTGCTTAACTAAAGAAACTACATAAATTCATGGAATCTCTTTATACAAAATTTAGTGCTTAACAAACACATCATAATACCTAAACACAATTTTTTGAAACGATACCTAAACACAATTTAATACACAAAAATAGCAGCACAATTTAAAATTGATTGATGGTCTAATTCACAAAGTAAGTTCACAAAACAGCACACAAAGGGAGCACAATAAGTTCAAAGTTGATGGTCAGATTGACAAATAACAGGGTTCAAAATAACTAGAGAATGAAGGAAGGTGGATTCAGCTCGGTAGGGCTATTTCAGCTCATCAAATTTGGGTTCATCTAACTCATTCGCATGTTGGGTTCACTGCAAACCTGCAAGTGCAACAATGAGTTTGCTAGTTTTCTTAGGTTTATGACTTCATTTATGCTAGAAGGTATGGATTTAGACAACATTGTACCCAATCTTAGTGCATTGGCTCAAGTTGGGATGTTAGATGCATGCATCTATTGAGTCAAGTGCTACAATTGTGAGGTTAATGTTCTTTTCACTGTGGAGCCTTATCATTCACCTATTGCATTTTGGGATTTTTGGCATGCCTGGGAGGAAATAACCATATTATGCTATAGGCTTGTCCAATAGTCCTCAATCTCATGGTTTGATGTGAGTCAATACAAGTCTATGTGAGTCTACTTGAGCTTACACAGAAACAGCTTCGTAAGAAAGTTAGCTCAATTTTGTCCAGTGTTACCAATTGTGGATGGAGAACAATAGTAGTAGCCCGCATATTTGCCATTTTAAGTTGCCATTTTTGCCATAAAATGTCATCATTTTCAAAATGTCCATAGTAGTTGGCAAAAAATCCGCCACCACAATCCGCCATGGCTGCTATTTGACAACACTGATAGAGTCATAAACTCGTACAATTGTGAGTGAACTTAAGATGCTTATAGAACATGACCCAACTTAATGACACAATCTAATGAGAACAGAAGGTCAACCGGACTGAGTTTACATCACATATGTGGATAGGTATCATACAATGATAAAAGCAAACAAAAACTTTGACATCCATCAGACATGTGGATAGGTACAAGACAATGATAAAAGCAATACATATTATGAAGAAGGAAAAAAATATATAAATAGATGATTCCACTGAAAACCTTATCATAGTAAAATTGAAAACTTCAACATTCTGTTATGTTTTGTCAATTTCTCTCTCTCTCAGGTACCTTAGCACCCATAGCATTTTTTTTATTTAAATGTAAGCTGACTACCTCATCTTATAACATTAAAATTTAGTCGATTTCCAAACATAAGCAAATTAGACTACTGGAGAGCGCACCTCTTGTCTGAAGGACTGTATAACATCTTCTGAATATTCTTGCTTTGAGAAAACCTTAACAGCAACATCCTGCAGAAAGATGAATATAAGCTGAAATCAGAATAGCAGTAGCTAAATTTAGTTTACATTTGTCATATACATTAAACAGTGTTCAATTTTACACATTAAAAGACTTCGGTATACTGAAAATCCAAGCTGCAGCATAACAGTTTGAACATGTATCTGAAAAACTTATGTTAAACCTTAAGTTCTGATAAAATTGCTTGGTATAATATCCTCTATGATAACAAATGAACTTAAACCAGAAATCAAAGTTCGAGAAAAGAACATACTGATCCATACCACAGAGCATGATATACAGTTCCACAAGAACCTGCAAAGCAACAATAGAAGGTTAATAGAAAACATATATAGCACACCAATGTATGATAACCATTGATGACTCAATATTTGGGTTTGCAAGCAGAGTCAAATATCAGTACTCTTAAAGAAGAAGAAAAGAAATTAAAAAAAGAACTTGAAGTACGTCTAATATGTCAAGATTCCTTAAACATGTCTTTGGTTTATCTGTAGATACTATAAAAGCTCAAGGGCCATTTACTTCCCATGTTTCTAGTTTGTGATTTCACTTCAACGAGAGAATATAAATTCAATATTTTCCTCGCCATTTTTTTACAATTTTTTAAAACAGATCTAGCATTTTGAAATAATTTGAAAATGTCAAAACATTGTTTCTGAAAAATGATTTTTTTCCTAGCTTGCCATCCATCTTCTCTCTATCACAATTGTTCACTACACAAGTCTTCCATCTCACCATTAGAAATTTAAAATGTTATCAGAAAATAAATGGGTCGATTTTCTCAAGCATGCCACTTCAGTTTAAAGCATAATTACCTTGCCCAATTGACTCTCCAATCGTCAGGTCCTCCCACAAAATTTCGTAATCTAGACAATCACTGTCTACATCCACTCTATTATTGGCAGCAGAACTGCTGCCACTACCACTCCCACAGCTGCTAGTAGTGCTTGTGCTGTTAACATTGGAGGACCAGGATCCTGAAGCTTCATTTTGAACAGGTTGATAACTTTCAACGGCCCGGCTTTCCGGAGGCTTCAATCCAGAAGACATATTCTTCTGGTTAGCTGGTTCTTTATCTTGATCACCCTGCAACCAAGGCCAAGAAACACGAACATTCTTTGCCTCGGATTCTTCCCGGTCATTTGTTTTCCATGGCCATGACATAGTTTTCTTTTGAATCCATGCTTCCGCCTTAGAAGTTATGATTTTGTGTATAGGTTTTTCTTCACTCTCATCACCAGAGTTTCTCATAGTTTTCCCTTGGGATCTCTCTTCGGCGTGAGAAAATGAACCAAAAGGAGTCGGAGGCACCTCTCCTGCAGGTGTGCTAGCTCCACTGGAATTACCACAATCCTCTCTCTGGTCAGAATGACCATAGTCTGAGAAACCGTGCTCAGAATGATGACTTTCGCCGCTCCCTCCTTCTCCATTAACATTATTTTCTCGAGTCCGGATTTTAGACTTGACTTTGTTACTCACCTTTGTAGCCTGTTTTAATAATTGCAACAAAATCAAGACACACCAAGCTAAACTATACCCTAAAAACAAAAACATCAAAAAACACAAGCACGGATACTAACCAAATTTGAGATCTTCGAAGCTAGAGCATTTTGAAGTGGCTGCTGTGGATCAAGACCAAGTTTATTTGTAATGGCAATCCTAGGAAAATTAACACCTGAATCTTTTTCTTCATTCTTTCGAGCTGAAAAAGGAACTATGTTCTCAAGGAAAGGTCTTGAATCACTTGAGACACAAATGACACCAACCAAACTTCCATCGTCGTCATAGAAAGGTGTATCGGTTGCCACAACTACAAACCTATCCCCTATCTTATTCTTAACAGGAAATTGACCTGTCCAACTCTCTCCCATTTTCACACGGTTGAATATATCATTAGCTACATCAAATTCACTAGGGTTAACAAGCACTTCAATCCCATTGTGACCAAGAACTTCTTCTGCTGTATAACCATATAGATTTTCAGCACTAGGGTTCCTGCAAAATTATCATCATCATCATCACAATCACAAACTTACAAACTAAACCCAAAAACCCACTATTTAACAACACAAAGATCACTTTTTTTATGTAGATTTGCAACAAAATGTAACACCCCACATAACCAAATAGATTTTAACCACTTGGATTCCTACAAAACGATCATCATCACATTCACACAAACTAAACCCCAAAAACCCTTTTTCTAAAAACTGAAAAAAGATCAACTTTTTTAATGTAGATTTTTGCAACAAACGAAACTCCCCCACATAACCATATAAATTTTAACCACTTGGGTTCCTCCCAAATGATCATCACAATCACACAACCTACACCCAAAAACCCTTTTTTTTAACAACAAATAGAAAGATCATTTTTTAATGTAGATTTGCCACGCAAATGAACCACTTGAAAAAGGCGTAATTCCTTACTCTAGCAAGTCAGTGAGAAAAACCTGACTCTAACAAGTAAGCAAGTAAACTACCTTTCGTTGGGAGAGTTTTTCCTTAAGTTTCTTTCATGCCTCTTCAATCGATATCGAAGAAGGTCACAGAGGTACTAGGCAACAAGAACATGCCATAAAATGCATTATGGAAAGCCTTAGGGGCACTAGTTACTGGTTGGGTTACATTGGTCCATAGGCGCGCGAATAGGGTCCTACCTGTCTATTCTTTGGGTTGCCTTCATATCATAAAGTGTAAGTTCGATTACATCTAGTTCCAAGCGGTAAAGAAGGGCAAAAGAAAGCCTGTAGAAGTCTTTCAGGTCCCTCTGTCTGAGAAGATGTGTTTGCGCGCACCGATCTACTGCCCGATTTCTGAATGATGTATCTAGTGGAGGATGGCTATTGGCGCAGTAAAGCCCAATTCTTTCTTGGTAGTTCCACGGATCCGAACTTGATCTGGAATTACTTAATTTCGTCAGGGCGGTGGATGAGATGAGGTAGGTTAAAGCTTTAGTGCCGTTTAGTTTGTCTAGTCAGTGCACTTTGAAACAAGCGAAATCGACCCATACTCCTCAAAGAAAGAGTAGGACCACCCAACAAGCATAACAGTTGCAATCGTAGGGCGCAAAGAGCTCGTTTGGTTTAGTATTTGCCCGCATTAATCGGGTATTTTAAGCGTATTGTTGTAACAAGGCCAGGAAACACCCCACACATTACCAAATATAGATTTTAACCACTTGGATTCCTGGAAAATGATCATCATCATAATCAAACAAACTAAACCCTAAAACCCTTTTACTTAAACAGCAAAAAGATCATTTCTTTTAATGTAGATTTGCAACAAAATCAAACACCCCACATAACCATATACTACAAAATGATCATCATCACAAATTCACAATCACATAAACTAAAACCTAAAACCCTTTGGTTAAAACAACAAAAAGATCATTTCTTTAAAGCAGATTTACAAAAAAATGAAACCAACCCACATAACAAAAAATCAAAAACCATCAAAATATATCAACTAACCAGTATATAATACGACATTGAAGATCCAAAATATGAACAGAATGACCAATTGATTGCAAAATATTGAGATACTTGCCACCACCATTTTGAGGATCATGACTACTACGGCTCTCTCTTTGAAGAGGTGAAGAACATCCTTTACTACTTGCAGAAGCAGCAGAAGAAGCAGATGAAGCAGAAGCACCTAACCTTGAACGTTGTGGTGAAACTGAGTGAGACCTTCTACGCTGTGAAAGCTTCAGCTTTGACATTTCTTGCTTGAGATGAACTTGACCAGCTTCAAGCCTTTCTATCTTCTTCAGAAGCTCTGCTTCTGGTTCTGGAGTTTCCATTTTTGAAGGAATATGAATAATAGAGATTGATGAAAAGTTTCAAAGATTGAGAATTTATTGCAAAGAAGATGAAGAAGAACAAGAAGAGAATAGATATGATATGGTTTGTAAAAAAGGGTCAACAAGGTTTTGTTTGTGTTCGGTTTCTTTTCTTAATTTTGTTTATTGTTTTTTGAGATGGTGGCTTTTGTGAAAAAATCACCCATATTAAAATACACTTTAGATTCTTTTTGTCTACTCCAATACATCTTCTAAGTTTTCTTTTTTTCTTTTTTTTAAAAATATTTTTATTTTTTCTATATTTTATTTGTTTGTAAACGAAGTGACAATTACTATCTACGATCTTCACACTCAGCAACAGTATTTTAAATTCAACTTGGATGAAGATATTCAGCTTAGTTGAGATAGAATTTGCACGGACTTTCACATGTCTTTTATATTGTTTGTTAACAAGTAATAAATGAGGTAGTTTATGAACACAATACCTTTTTAGAAATAAAAAAATTTCCTATGAATTTAAAAAGTTTGGGTAAAATGATATAAATATTAGACAATTTTAAGTGCTTTTATTTAAATAAATTGTATGACTTTTTAAGGTTTTATGGGAGTATTAGTAAAAAAAAAGGATTTATGGGAGTAATAAAATTTAAAAGCTATTATGTTCTTTTTTTAAAAGCTGCTCCTATATTCTTTAAAGCGTAGGGAGTAGTTCTAATTAATTAAATTGAATTTTTAATTCCTAATGAATTTATAAAATGGTTGTGCTAACACGTGTTTTTAGGATACATGATAAAGTTTTTACAAATAGTGCGTGTTTATTGATAAATAAATTGGTATAATTTTAAATATACTTCCTTCAATTATATTTATAAGAGACAATTTGGTAAACAAAATTTAAAATATCTAGTTTAAAATTTAGTCTAGATAATCAACTTTTGTAGACTCAAATTTCTCTTATAAATAGGAATGAAGGGAGTATAATTTTTATCCTTAGTTCTTTAACATGTGCCCAATATATGTTCTAAAAGCATGTGTTAGCATTTTTTATATGAAAATATTATTTAGAAATTTATCATTATCATTGTATATATATATAAAAAAAAAAAAAAAAGGATGGGTCATTTCATATAAAGGCATCGCAAACCCCAGTCGTAGGTTGGTCCTTGAAGCTTTGCCACTTGCAAAGTTGCAATCCTATCTTTCTGGTTTTCTTATTGGTTACCTACCACTTGTCACTTCCCCTCCACTTATATTGGACACATACAAGGGCAAACAAGGTAGACAGACTTTCCTTTGATTACAAATTTTAGGATTAATTAATGTCGGTTCTTCTAACTTGTAGACTTCATAATTTGGAAATGGATTAGATGAAGTGGGGTCTAGTCAGCAGATCAGAATCACCATATAAAATTGAGTAATATATTGGACAATCGTTTGATGATAACTTTTATCACAATTTTATTTTTCTCTCAAGAAAAATGAAGAGAGAGGATAAGTACATCATGTAAATATGAGAGAGAAAATTATTCAAAATTTGTCATCAAATGGTGGTACAAATATCATTTCTTATAAAATTTTGTCAGTGCACTCACACTTGATCCTCATAATATTTAAAAATATTTTATCTAGCAATCTGACTCAAACATAAAATGTGCAAGCAAGATTGAATTTGGATGATGATGTTTAATTTAACAATGCCGATATTTTTAGTTGAATTACGTCTAATCGACAATGACATTATCGTTTTTTAATGTTAATTTTTTGGTTTTCAAGACAATAGACTAATAATCGGGAGTTGGACTAAAATATAAGTAAAAGTGATCAAGAAGTGCTCAATTATTACTTTATTAAAAAGTAAAATTAGTATCCATGACCATAAAAAACCAATAATTAATGTTTAATGTACAGCACTTTATAGGTTGTTGAAATATTAAGCTTTAATTTTTTTACTTTACTAACTACTTATTCTTTTATTAAAAAAAAGTTATTAATTTCATAAAGTAAAATCCGCTTTTGCCAAAACAAAAAACAATTGCTTGTTAGATGCAGAGCGCAGAGGCAAGAGATGTGAATCCTCTCACGTGCCACAGTCAAAACTATGTCTGAGCCACAACCAGAGCCACATCATGAGATGCGTCAGACAGACGTAGAGCCGGAGCAGGCACCAACACAACAACCAGTGAAGGAATATTTTGGTGGCATGTATTGTATTGTCATTGTACACAGACCATGTGGCCAGACTTGTATGAGAGGGAGATGTATGAATCCTCCTCTTTATTTGTTCACAAACGCATGATTGAATCATCTCAATATATCTTAGACTCAACTATATCCCAAAATAATACATGACTTAATAGAAATATGGCACTGTCCAGTCCAGTTTGCTTTTAGAATTTGGTCAGATGAGCAAAGTCAGACAAGACAAATCACCTCAATTTGACAATTCTACTAATAACGACGTCTTTACATTAACATCAAATTTCAAGCTCAATTCTTGTGAGATTTTGTATTAATTATAATGGAAAAAAAACAACTTACATTTTTTAAGGAAAAAATTTATTTATATCGTTTAATTTATAGTTTTTGAAAATAATAGTGTATGTATATATAGGAGAGATCAAATTTCACCGAAGTAATGTTACACCAATGTTACACTGTTCAATAACGTTTTACTCAACAATATTTTTCAAATTTGATCGTTCGATTGTAAGTTTATATCATATAGATCACTCATGTAAATTTTTAGGAAAATTTAAAATTGTTTGATATGTTATTGAGATACATCAAAATTAACGATGTTATATAAAAGTGGCTTAAATAGGTTATCAGTCCCTGCAAATATAGGCAATTTGAATTTTAGTCCCTGAACTTACTAATTTGTCCAAACTGTCACTGCAAATGTTAATCACTTGAGTTTTGGTCCTAATTACATCTAAATGCCCGTGTGGCAAGTGATTACTTATGTGGCAACAACGTGGCTCCAGCTGACTGGGCAAGGACCCCGTTGAGTCAGCTTTTTGTACATGAAGTTCTCATTTTGCCTTTAATGACCCAAGACACACGTGAATGCCCAAAATACCCCTAGCTTTCTTCTTCCTTCTTCCCTCTGTTCTTCCCTCTTCAGAACCCTATTCATCTTTCTTCAAACCGAGTGATATTTTATGTATAAATTACATCACTAACCATGAATTAGCTTCATCTTTTTCTTTTTATTCTTGTTCACCTTCTTCTTCTTCTTCTCCTTATTGTTTAACAACACACCATTATCACATTACTTTCCCATCCACACGCCACGTGAAGAGAACATCACCATCATCTCCAATCTCACAAAACATTCACTTTCATCATCCTTCTCCGTTGTCGCTAAAAACTTCCCAACAACTTCTGGCCCTTTCCCAGATTACTCCACACGAAACCCTTCCATCTCCAACATCGACCGAATCCGCTACGTCACCATAATCCTCAAACGCCGTCGTCTCAAACCCCTCCGCCGCGTTCTCAAAATCACAATCACGAGTGAAGAAGAAGAGGGATTTATGAGATGAGATGACAAAGGAATAAAAAGAAGAAGATTGGGTTTATGTGGTTGAAGCAACAAAAGGATGAAATTGTTATTGTGAAATTGTTGTTTATGTGACTGGGTTGTGTTACTCTTGATCGAAAGAGTAAGGGAAGAAGAAGAATAGGTTGGTTGTTCGAGAGAATGGGAAGAAGAAAAAGAAGACATGATTGGGTTTATGTGGTTTGAGGTTCTTGTTTGGATAATGTTTTTTGATTAATCCTTGTTGAGAGAAAATGGCGTCAGAGGGAAGATTGAGGCTTCTGGATGCGAGTTTCATCGGAGTTGTGGGAGAGAAGGGTATTTTTGTCTTTTCCCCTTTGCCTAGAGTTAGTAAGGGTATTTTTTTACCATTCAAGTCAATTTCAATTGAGTCGGCAAGCTTCTATCCTAGTCATCATGTGCCACATCAGTAATCATGGTCCCCATCAGCGAGAAAACATAATTAGGATCAAAACTCAAGTGATTAATATTTGCAGTGGCAATTTGGAAGGATTAGTAAGTTCATGGACTAAAATTCAAATTGCCTATATTTGTAGGGACTGATAACCTATTTAAGCCTATAAAAGTGCATAAACGGTTGATTTTGATGTCTCTCAATAACATACCAAACGGTTTTAGATTTTCGTAAAAATTTACATGAGTGATCTATATGATATAAACATATACAATCCAACCGTCAAATTTGAAAAATATGTATCAAGTAAAACGATATTGAGCGGTGTAACATTGTTGTAACATTATATCGGTGTTATATATATATATATATATATATATATATATATATATATATATATATATATAATGTGTGTGTGAGAGAGAGAGAGTATATATTAATAATAAAAACTTGACCGCCAACCCGTGTGAGGCACAGGTCTTATGTGCTTATATATGTTACAATAAATAACATTTCTTCAAAAACATACCAACACTAAAAACAATATTAAACAATTGAAAAAATAAACATTATCCGAAATTCCATTAAAAAACAATAGCCAAATGCAATGTCAACATCATTGCTTATTATAAATTCCTAAAAACTTTCATTTAAACATTATTTGAAGTTAAATTAATATCTTCACCATTATTCCTGGTCAAAAGTATGTTCAAGTCTTTCTCTCCCAAACATGCAATGTCTTTTTTAAAAGCTAATATATATGCAGTAGTAGACAAAGTTAATTATAGTTAGTAGGCCAATTTTATTAATATTAGTGGTTCCTGCCCAATGCCATTACTATTATTATTTGTAGTTTCTTAAAAAAAAATCTTGTAACAGTACCATGTTTTTCAACCTATTGTTTATCTTGTAGTTATTACACCATGTATTTAAATAGTATCTACAATATAAATTGTAAATTAAGTTTAGAAAGCAAATAATTTCGTGTAATAAAGTTCCTTATACATACCGCCATTTCTCTATAATATGGAACTGAAACGAAAGAAAAAGTAGTAATCATAAACGAAAAGTTCATGACTTTTATAATATGACTCATTTTTTGTTTATGAAAAGCTAATCATACAAAAGTAGTAATAAAAGAAAATTACACAGTTCAGCACCAAAATCATCGACAACACAGGTTTGGTAATCGAGCAATGCACAAACATCAAATAATATAACATTAGTCAATAGAAAAAAAATTGTGAATATGGATTACAAAAATCTATAAACAAATCAAGGAATATATAAATTACATATATAAGTTTATATTGTCTGGATTCATAATGTATGGTTGTGAATAGACATGTGTGATAAGAGTGAGAGAGCAAAAACAATTTGATGTGCACCACAAAACTCCATATTTATAGTGGTGAAGTAGAGATGCGGGATGTAACACCCTGATCTCCGAGACTACTATTTAAATAATAAATCATGTGATTTGACAACATCGAGGAATTACAATACATCAAACATCTCATGTTAATTTCTCATAATAAAAATTTCATCACAATAAACTCATATCACAGCGGAATACACATCTCAACATCTTATCATCTTAGGTCACATCATAAAAATCTCAGCATATGTATATCACAATATGATCATAAAGATCTCTAAACAATAACTCAAGCGGTAAAATAATACAGTCCCAAAAAATCCTAGATCAGAGCACATAATCTAGACATCCTCAAAAGCAAAGCAATAAATACAAGTAGGTGCCAAGCCATCCTCATCACAACTCACCAAGCAAACTACTCCTCAACCTGCAAGTCTATATCCCCAAGGGAAAAACCCATGGATGAGTCGACAACAAAGTCACTTGGGGTGAGATATACATTCAACAATAAGGATCAATAAACACATGTAAGTTCAGACAAAACAAACAGACATCATCATCATCGTGTAATCATACATCATATTAAGCCTAGTCTTATCTCTCAAACATGCATAACATCATTACCAATCAATTTTAAAAGCTTGGTTATCATCTTACTACATTTATAACTAAGTCATAGTCCATTAGCAGCTTGATTACATCATCATTTAAAGACAAGGTTCACAACGCATACATAACATATTCTCATCAATCAATATTCACCAAATCAAATACATGTTAAACACATTTTATCAACAATTAATCATCAACTCAACTATAATTCAATCGCATCTCTTCAACAATCAATCATCATCTTAACTATGAATCATTTACATCTCATCAACAATTAGTCATCATATCATCAAGTATACATTTACCACATAAATGCACAAGTTCACACCAAAACATTTCCACATACGACTCATCATGTTCATGCAATGTGCCTAACATGACACTAAATGCATGTGGTACCAAAGTTTGGATATCAAAGGTCTATTACTGAGTGATCTCACGATATGTTGGATTATCAAATCCCTCAGCAAGTTGTGACTCTTAAAGTCCCATCGGCAAGTTGTGAACTCTTAAAGTCTCATCGGCAAGTTATGAACTAACAAGTCCCGACTCGACATATGTATGCATGGACATCACGTATAGACTCAATAATACATTTATCATCATGTTGTTATATAATCTACTCTATCATATAACATTTCTCTACTATTTGCATTATCAAATCAATACATTTCATACATCACAAGTTATCACAACATCATTTCTTCACGTCATCATGTTTGTTCATCATATCATAATCAAAGTAACATCATATTTTCATTCAATTCAATCATGTAGTTCACAATTCACGATTAATCATTTCATTAATTAATTCACTCCACAAGTTTAATCATCGTCATATCGCAAACATTTCAACATCTTACTTTAGTTCATCATAATTCGCATAATTCACATTTCATGATTAAATCAAACAAATTACATCAAACCATCATCACTGCACTTCTTAAATCATGCTACAACATCATTCATATCATCATAAACATTTGGCATACTTGCATATATTTTACGACTCAAAACAAATATCCAAGTTCATTTCATAATTTATCATTTTCGTCTCAAAATAAACAATTCAACTCATTTTAATGCAAGCAATCAACACCCAACAATAATTCATTAAAACAACATCAAAACAACACAAAAGGAATGTCCAGTGATGTCCGAAAACAACCCCAAAGGACTAAAACGCGCAAAACAGCTGATGTTGTTACCGCTATGGTCGCTTAGCGACCTTATACTTCGCTTAGCGAAGTCCCAAATTCTGGGAACCAGAAAATGGGTTTTCCCCTACGGGAAGACCTTCAAAAATTCCCAAAAATCCCATTTTTGACCCTATTCATCCCAAAATCGTTATACAAACAATACCTATGATCAATACACTTTAATTGAACAATGGTTACACAACAAAACATCAATTTGACATGGATTCTCATGGATTTTCGATTAAATTCAAACATCGTCTCAAAATTCATTTTTCACCAACAACTTAACAAACAAACATGTATAACAACAGCAACAACATTTAATCATGTTCAACATATCCATAATCACTTATTCTAACTATCACAACAACAACTTATTCATTTTATCTACAACTTATTCATTTTCATCCATTTAAGCTATTTCACCAAAACACAAACAACAACAACTTAATTCACAACAAAGCTACATAATCAACATAATCTCTTCATTCTTTTCAATATCATGGCAGCAACTTAACTAAACAGTAATAACTTAATCAAATTCACTTAATTAAGCAATTTCACCATAACGTAGCAATAATCACTTAAACCACAACTTATTCAACATAACTTCATGATTTCTCAAACAAAACACATACACATGCTCAAAATCAACTTATTAAACAGCAAACATCGTCAAATATCATGTTAATCATCAAGATCATCAAAATTCACCAAGTTAAGTCATTTTACCAAAACACAACAACAACAACAACTTAATTGACAACAATTCACATAATCAACATAATCTTTTCATCCCTTTAATGAATTATGGCAGCAACACAACAACAACTTAATTCATTTACATGCAATTAATCATGTTATTCATCAAAAATGGAGCACGAATTTCTCATAATCAACAACAACAATTATGAAATTAAGCATAAGCTAAAACACCCAAACTACCTATTTGCTTATTAAACCCAATTGATAAAAATAATCTTCCCCCTTACCTCAATTCTTCACCAAAAGTGCTTCCTAACTTCAATTCTTCACTTCCTAGTGTTTTCTCGCTTCTAGCCTCTTCTTTCTCTCTTCTCTCTCCTTAGCCTCTTCTCAAAATTTTCACAATGATTTGACCTAGTTCACCACCACTCACTACTACTCTTTATATAATACGGGTTAAGGTCACTCACACTAATGAATTTAGTCACATCTAACTCTCACAATTATTTTCTCTACACTTTTACTTCATTTAAACCTCCCATATTACTTATACACCACTATTCTCTAAAGTTCAAATTTCTAGTTCTAATATAATTACAAAAATGTCACTCATGCCAAAAAGGACTAAAATACCTTCCACCACTTAAAAATCCGTTAACCCATAAATTACACATAAAATAATCATTAATTAAATAAAATAAACAATTAACAAATATCACAATACCAAAATAATTCTAATTCTAAAAATCGAGTTGTTACACGGGATAAGAGTGGAAGGGGCAAAATTGGAATGAGATATCAAAAGTGAAGGGCAAAATAAACAAATTGGGTATTAGGGTTTACACACTATCGTCCATTTTATTATGATAGATAGATAGATATATCAACTTCAAAAAAAATATCAATGAAATATAAAAACAAAAATATTACCAAACACTACCTAACTTTTGTTCTCTATTCGTTTGTTTTAACTTGTAAACCCTTTCCTCTCAACGTCGACATCTTCATCACATAATTATAGTATTCCTTTATTTTATTTTTTTTGCAAACATGACAATTTAAATTTAGGGTTGCCAAACGAGTTCAAGTATTGGTTACCAATCAATTAAAAAAAAATTCCCACATAAATTTGCGTCTTTTAAATTTTTAACCAATAACCTAATGACAATTACTAGCATTGTTCTCAAATTTAGACAATTGCTAGCGTTTTTATAATTTATTTTTTTCCTATTACATTGAATAGTATTTACATATATAATTTTATATTTATTAAAACATATTTTAAATATTTTTCTAGAGTTTAATTTTAGAAATATTTTATTATGTTTGATGGATCATCAAGATCGGAAAATTGTCACTCTAAAAAAAATCAGATAATTGTTATCAATAGATGATTTGATTTGTGGATTTAAATCATAAGACTCTTGTAATATTATAATAAGGATAAAAAAAAGTAATTTTAGTTTAAAAATCTTTTTCATTCCCTTGTGAACCGAACATATATGCAATTAAAATTTATCCCTTTCCCTTCCCCTTTCCTCATTTGAACCAAACATATAATATAAATAATTAACATTCTTCCCCTCCTCCCTTCTCCTTCATTAAAATCACTTATCTCCCCTCCCATATGTAGATGATGCACATGACAATAAACTAAGTTCTCATACAAAACATAATAGAGGAAATAAATAAACAAACAAAAAGGGTAATTTAACAAATTCAATTTCTTTTGTTATATCAAGAAAATAAAATGAGTTTTATCAATTTATATGAAGCTAATAATTTACAACAAATTGCACCAAAAAAAATAAAATAATTTACAACAAATATTGTAGCCGACTCAAGAGATTAGTCTGCGTAGAAGTTTCAGTTTTTGACTCAATTTTTATCTGACTCGATATATTAGTCTCTAGTATGTCTAAAAAAATTTAGTTAATTATTTTGTTTATAAATAAGATAGGCGGAAATACTCCAATCTTTTTTTTTCTTCTAAAAAAAGATCAAAAGAAATAATTAATTTTTCATTTAGAATAAAAGGAAGGACTAACAAAAAAACTCTTTTGAATTTTACACCTGACTATAAAATATGATGGGTGGTTTGATCCTATCCAAAAAGTGTATGCGTGTTTGCGCACACACACATAGGGTTTTTCCAATGCATACCCATCTAAAAATATGAAGGTGTGTTTTAGCAAGCAACACCTTTTTACTTGGACATAAAATATCCACTTAATTCTTGCACAACCGTTACAAAAACCCAATTAATTTAGAAACTGAATTCAATCAAATCTTATAACTACGTCATAGATTCTAACAAACCCTATTCGAATTAACACAAACAACCGCTCAGATTGATTCGAATAATCTTGACTCTAATTTGAAAGCATCAACCGATTATCTCAAAATAGATTAATTAAAGCAATAACAATATTCATGTGTTAACCAACAATCAGAAATTAAAATTGCACGACGAAGGTTTGAAAGAAAAGAAATAGAATCATAAAAATATAATTGACATTTTAAACCGAACCTCAATATCCTTGATGAACAACTTGAATAAGTGAATCAACCTATGGTTTAAGCTTCCACGACAATAAGTTTGCACAAAAGTTTAATAAAACAGCTAAATGGGAAAGAAGAATGTTTCTAAAGTTGTAAAACGAGTTGCAACAATAGTTGGGCCAAAAGTCGGCTAATCGACCCATTTACGGTAAAAACAATTGACCCAAATTTGTGGTCAACACAAATTCTTCAGAGAATGGCATTTTTAATCTGGAGGACATCCAAACTGGGCTTTATACTCAACATGAAAGTTGTAGCTCTTTTCCTTAGCTTTCCAACGCCTATTTGTACTCCTCGTTTGGATAAGCACAACCAAAGTTATGGTCTGCACAGTGAACAGGGGTCAAAACACATTAAAAACAACAATTAATCCACAAATTATATTAACGCTCAAATCAGACCCAAAATACATAAACATGCTAAAATTATAATGTTAAGCATAAAACTAATCAATAGGTGTGCATTAGCAAAAAACACACACACACACACAATATATATATATATATATATATATATATATATATATATATATATATATATATATATATATATATATATATATATATATATGGTGGGTAGTTTGAGGGTATTTAAAATTAGAGAGTTTCTTTTCAAGCCCCCTCGATATCTTTTAGGCCCTATAAAATTTCATTTTTACCCCTAATATATATGTCTGCTAGATACGTTTTGGACGGGTTCGTGAGTTATCTCCCGGAGGTTTAGGGAGTTATCTCCTGGATAAGTGGTTTATCGGATACAACAATGAGCAAAACTGTCAGTTATGTTATATTGGTGTTTCAAAGTTTCACTCAATTCTTGAATGTCAACAAATTATCATTGCTATGTGTTATATAACAATCGAAAAAAGAACTTAAACAAACAAATTATCTTAACAAACTATGTTAAATGAACAAATGTTTGTCATAAATTAATTAAACCAAATACATAGTTCATACCCAAACAAATTACGTAGCTTAACACCAAGAATTATATGAAATGTTTGTCATAACTCATCAACTATTCCGAAGATAACTCCCTAACTCTCCGGCAGATAAATCTTTAACCTTCGGGAGATATTTACCCGAAGTATATATTAGAAGTTGAAATTCTGGCAAGACCTGGTTTTGAACCGTAAAACAGATTATGCAAACAGCAGTTCAGAAGCAGAAATATAAAAGAGAGAAAGTAAAGGAACACAGTTGATTTGTTAACCCAGTTCGGTGCAACTTCACCTACATCTGGAGGCTACCAAGCCAGGAAGGAAATCCACTAAAATAGTATCAATTTGAAGTCCTATGACACAACCCCTATGACAACAGCCCCTGTTTCACAACCCCTTCTCACTTAATCACTACTCGTGGTATTTCTACCTAGGAACTCCTAGATATAAGATCCCACTTACTTCCTACTCAAGTAATCATTGCCCCAGTGATTATCAGACTCTTAAACAATCAAAGATGGAGACATTCTCCTAAAAACTCAGTACGTCACTTTTGCTTAAAAGCTTTAAGTGATTACAACTCAATAAAACAACAACCAACTCTAAACACTTGAGTGGTGTACAAAGCAAAGCATAAAGCTCACAGACTCAAAACACTAAGTATGACTCTCTCTTCTGTTTTGAATGAATTTCTTCAATAGCAGCGTCCTCTATTTATAATCTTCAACAGCACCATAAATTCGAACCAAATCTTCAAAGATATGTTACCAGAATTCTTTTAGAAGCAAATAGAAGCAATTATATTTCTGAAATATATTTTCCAAAGATTCCTTTGAAAATATATTCACAAATTAAAGAATCCAATCTTCAATAAAGATCTTCACGCAAACAATCTTCCTTCTAGAAACAGAGCTTGAACAATTCTTCAATTAAATCTTCTCATAAAAGATCATGTTCTGAAAATACACATCTCCAAGGCGCACAAAATAGAACGCAGAAAACCAGCTTCTGATGTCTGCGTCTGAACATTTCAGCTTCTGAAGGTCAACGAAAGTCAGCGTCTGAACAGTGCGTCTGAAGGTCAACGAAAGTCAGCGTCTGAACAATGCGTCTGAAGGTCAACGAAAGTCAGCGTCTGAACAGTGTGTCTGAAGGTCAGCTTCTGAACAGTGCGTCTGAAGTACTGTTCCAGCTTCTGAAGACCCAACTTCTGACCCAGCTTCTGAAGACATACTCCTTGAGATTTCAGCTTCTGAAGCACAAATTGCTTGTCTATTTGATTTTAGCAAACATGAAGCCAACAACCAAATATCCAACAATCTCCCCCTTTGGCAAATTTTTGGCTAAAATCAATTTGAGCATAGTAACAAGCAAATTCTTCACACAACAAAGAACGCAACCATGAAGAACATAACACAAATGTAGCAACAGAGTCAGCAGCGGATGATTCACTACATTTCACACAAATACTCCCCCTGAACTACCTCTGAACAGATACTCAGGAACAACACAACTCAGGAACAACACAACTCAGGAACTCCCCCTGAAACACACATTCAGGAACTCCCCCTGAAACAAACATTCAGGAACTCCCCTGAAACAGATCAATCAGAAACTCCAACTCCCCCTGAACTGTTGAACAGCTTCTGAAACAATCAAACTTTTCTCCCCCTTTTTAGCCAAACAATTTTGACAAAACACACATGTAAACACCAGGAGAGAGAAACACAAGAAACATCAGATACAGACCAGATGCACTCAAACAGAGGAAAAACAAACACAGATGATATAACTATTCATCACAGACCAGCATACCACAGAACCTCAGTGACACTTCTTATACCAGCAGTATCACACAAACAATACTCACACACAAAGTCTTCAAAAAAAGCTCATAACAAATTTGCCTAGTTGGCCCCTCAAATTTTCAAATTGCTTGGCATCTAAGGCTTTTATATCAGTAACATCTTCATCATCCTCAGCATAGGGCATGATGTCTTGAACATCTTGCTCAACATTATCCTTAGACTCACTAGGATCCACTTCCTTTCCTTTTAGTGTCTGCTTCTTTGGGACAGGGACCACCACCTTGCTCCATACTTTAGATGGTCCAACACTTGCACTCTTCTTAGTAACAGGAGTAGGCCTGCTGGCAGCAATAACAACCTTTCCTTTCCTATCATTCACCCTCTTGTCAACACTTTCACATTTTGGTGTCCATACCTTCTTGACATTGACAACAACAGGTTCAAACTTTCTCTGTTGAAAGTGCTTTGGATATCCATGCAGCTTGTAACATAATGGCTTTATGTGCCCCTTTTTACCACAATAATGACATACCCAAGGATGAGATGCCCTCTTGTTCTTAGATCCTTGATGTTGGTTCTGGTGTTCCAACTTAGGTTTATTCATCATTGGATCACATGATTTAACAACAGCAATGAACCTTTTAGCTGGATTTTGCTATTTGTTGTTCAAGGTCCTATCATCAAATCCAATACCACTTGGTTTCCCCTGGGTCTGACTCTCCAATATCTCTTCAAGCACATCAGTATCAGTGTTCAACATTCTGACTTGCTTCTTTAAGTGTTCAAGTTGAGAGTTCAGTTGGGTTACCTCGTCTTTGAGATCAGAGATTTGTGCTAAATGGTCACTTCTTTCATCATGCAGTTGACTGATAGTCTTCTTCTGATTTTCTAATAACTTGCAAACTTCTTTAAATTTAACATGCAATTTTTTGCAAAAATCAGCAGGTTTTTCATAAGACAGTTCTTCATCACTGGATTCAACATCAGATGATTCTTCAGACTCTGATGATGCTTCTGAAACCATATCTTCATTATCAGTCATGCATTTACCAGTAAAGGCAGCAACAAGCTTAGCAGACTCATTTTCTTCTCCTTCTGAGTCATCAGACCAAGAAACAACCAAGCTTTTCTTTTGTCTCTTGAGGTATGTGGCACATTCTGTTTTAATATGACCATATCCTTCACATTCATGACACTGAACACCTTTGGATTGACTGTCTTTCTCATCAGTTCTTGTCTTCTTCTTCAGAATCTTCTTAAATTGTTTACTCAGCATCACATGATCTTCTAATAAGCTTTCATTATCCACAGTATCAGCATCTGCTACAAAGGCAACACTTTTCCCCTTCTTATCAGTTCTGGCTATTTCAAAATTTTGAAGAGAACCTATCAATTCCTCAACCGTCATACTGGAGATATCATGTGCTTCCTCAATTGCAGTCACCTTCATATCAAGGGATCTGAGGATCTTTCTTACAAGTTTCTCATCATATATTCTTTCTCCAAGAGAATCAAATGAGTTGGCCATGTCCAGGACGTTCAGATAGAAGTCTTGTATGTTCTCATATTCCAACATTCTGAGATTTTCAAACTTGGTGGTGAGAAGTTGGAGTCTGGACAATTTCACCTTTGATGTGCCTTCATGAGTAGTTTTGAGAATCTCCCAGGCATCCTTGGCTACAGTGCACTACTTGATAAGTCTGAACATATTCTTGTCCACTCCATTGATTATAGCATTCAAGTCTTTGGAGTTTCCCAGAGCTAATTCATCTTCTTCCTTGGTCCAATCTTCCTCTGGTTTTAATTCAGCTGTCTTCTTACCCTCTTTGTCAGTCACAACAGGATGTTCCCAACCTTTCAGAACTGCTTTCCAGGTTTTGCTATCTATTGATTTAAGGAAAGCACTCATGCGTGATTTCCAATAATCATAGTTGGAACCATCCAACAGAGGTGGTCTGTTCATAAATCCTCCTTCTTTCTCCATTATGCCAGAAAATATCTTCCCTGGAGCTCACCCTAAAACAGGCAGGGTGCCTGCTCTGATGCCAATTGAAATTCTGGCAAAACCTGGTTCTGAACCGTAAAACAGAGTATGCAAACAGCAGTTGAGAAGCAGAAATATAAAAGAGAGAAAGTAAAGGAACAAAGTTGATTTGTTAACCTAGTTCGGTGCAACTTCACCTACATCTGGAGGCTACCAAGCCAGGAAGGAAATCCACTAAAATAGTATCAATTCGAAGTCCTATGACACAACCCCTGTTTCACAACCCCTATGACAACAGCCCCTGTTTCACAGCCCCTTCTCACTTAATCACTACCCGTGATATTTCTACCTAGGAACTCCTAGATATAAGATCCCACTTACTTCCTACTCAAGTAATCACTGCCCCAGTGATTATCAGACTCTTAAACAATCAAAGATGGAGACACTCTCCTAAAATCTCAGTACGTCACTTTTGCTTAAAAGCTTTAAGTGATTACAACTCAATAAAATAACAACCAACTCTAAACACTTGAGTGGTGTACAAAACAAAGCATAAAGCTCACTGACTCAAAACACTAAGTATGACTCTCTCTTCTGTTTTGAATGAATTTCTTCAATAGCAGCGTCTTCTATTTATAATCTTCAGCAGCACCATAAATTCGAACCAAATCTTCAAAGATATGTTACTAGAATTCTTTTAGAAGCAAATAGAAGCAATTATATTTCTGAAATATATTTTCCAAAGATTCCTTTTGAAAATATATTCACAAATAAAATAATCCAATCTTCAATAAAGATCTTCACGCAAACAATCTTCCTTCTAGAAACAGAGCTTGAACAATTCTTCAATTAAATCTTCTCATAAAAGATCATGTTCTGAAAATACACATCTCCAAGGCGCACAAAATAGAACGCAGAAAACCAGCTTCTGACGTCTGCGTCTGAACATTTCAGCTTCTGAAGGTCAACGAAAGTCAGCGTCTGAACAGTGCGTCTGAAGGTCAATGAAAGTCAGCGTCTGAACAGTGTGTCTGAAGGTCAGCTTCTGAACAGTGCGTCTGAAGTACTGTTCCAGCTTCTGAAGACCCAGCTTCTGAAGACATACTCCTTGAGATTTCAGCTTCTGAAGCACAAATTGCTTGTCTATTTGATTTTAGCAAACATGAAGCCAACAACCAAATATCCAACAGAAGTAAAAACAGAATTTTAAGGGTCTAAAAAATTTCTCTTAAGATTTATGAATACAAGACAAGCTATCAAATAATAACGTTACCAAATAAGCAAAAAACAACTTTAACAAATATTGTTTAAGACACTAACTGAAGAAGAATAATGTTATATTATATAAGATAAACATAGTTTAAGTTGCATAATTTGATAGTTATGCTCAGAAACAAATTAGTATATATTTGAACCTCATATCTATTTCTTTCAAACGTTCTAATTTAGTTAAATAGCTTCCACATATTCAAACTTTCGATAGTTTTATGCTAACTTATTTTTCATGTTGATTTGTTTAATGTATTGGTGAAGACCAAAGGAAAACATGATGGAGTAGCTAACATGGTGTTAGAGTAATTTCATGGTATAAGAATCATGTCAATTAATAAATAACCTTCAATTATTAATCTTCCACTAATCACAAAAGTCATAATCATATCTACAACCACATATACATAATAATTCAGTTTTCAAATATACATAATTGTGCATATTCCTCAAGTAATTGATCAATTACTTGATGTCTAAGTGCACAAATCTATTAGAGAATTATTACAGAGTAATTTCAAAGTCTAAGGAGCAACTACCACATAGGACAATATGACTGAATTCTCCATTATCATATCAAAACTACTGGTACAAAAATTGTTTAACTTGAAAAATATTCATGGTTGCACCAAACATGTTCAATTATAAGATAAAGAACCTTATTATTTGTTGGGCAATCCTATTTTTTTATGAGGTAATTTGTTATCTTGGACAGGATTGTACGACCATTTTCGTCGAACACAATAGATTCATCATACCGATATGCTTGTTAAAAAATTTCATAAATAATATTGCATGTTTATAGTAATCAAAATCAATCAATCCATATATGTTTATAATACTCAACAAACCTTTCAAGTAGCAATTGTTGCCTCTTGCTGGTTGCTTGCGATGATGAATTTTTCAACATGCGACATCTCTTAATCTAGGATATAATGACTTATAGTGTGTATGATATATATGAGTTCTGTTTCACAACATTTATATATTTATGGTGGAAAATATAGAACTGAATGATAATGAAGGTGTAACTAATCTATTATAGAAAAACACAAAGCATGCAAAACTATTTTTCATTAGGAAGTGTTTGCGATTAATGCTTCTTTAGTTCAAAGCAAATTAGATTAATTAATCTAGGTAGTGGGTGAAGGTAAAGAAATAATGGCGAAATTGAGGTTGCAAAGGTTGTCATTAGTCTTCCTTTCATTTTAATCAAGTAAGATTTCTAGGTTTAGGTTTAGATTATTCCTTCTATGAATTTATTGTTTGATTATTGTTTCCTTATCCGTTAGTTATTTACCCTATTTTTTTTCTCAAAGATAAAGATCGAGCAAATAGGAATGGATATGCCTAGAAACAACAATGTCAAACAAAATAAGTCTTGTTCTCTTTTTGGATGGTTTAAAGGTATGATGTAATGATGTTTATTAAACAAAAAAAATCTACTAGTGCAACTAATTTTAATTCATTTGTTATTTGTTTACTGTTTTTCGTGCAGCTAGATAAACTACTAGTTATTCTGCCCTATTAGAGTTAGTTTTTCGTGACCTATGGGGTCCATCACCTATGAAATTAAGTCAATTATTATGATTGAACAACCATAGTAATTTCTGTTTGTTCATTGTCTCTGTAGCCCTTATCAGTTAACTTCGTAACAGAGTAATCTAGTTGTGCATGTACTCTAAAAAACGATTAACAAGGTAAAGGAAACAATTAAACAATTGTCCAAACTTTGGTAGCTAACAATATCATTTGCATGTGAAGTTCCTTCATTTGTACCAGTCTCATGGTGACTCGTACCTTCTTCGTTTCTCACTGTTGCATGTGAAGTTCATTCATTTGTACCAGTCTCATGGTGACTCGTACCTTCTTCGTTTCTCACTAGTGCCACTTCATGTTACCAATTATTTAAGAGAAGTGATAGTTAGTATTTGGGGATAATATAGTCCTCCTCAATTGAAGACTAACATCATTTTTATTTTTAATTGAAAAAATAAAAAAAAATTAGACATGATCATTTATTGCCTGCTCTTCTTCTCTAGCTTGAGAAACTTCAAAATCCTCTTCTTGGGACCCTTACGGCAATTCATATTACAAATTATTTTAAGAGAAGTGATAATTAGTATTTAAAGATAATAAAGTCCTTCTCAATTGAGGACCAACTTCATTTTTAATTAAAAAGAAAAAGAAAAACATCATACTGGATAATTTAATAGATGCCCCTCAACTTCAAGACCACTTTTCACAATGTAAAGGTTTCTTTTGCTCCACCAGTCATTGCAATCCCTGTAAAAACCCAGTTTCTGTCTTTGTTCTGGCTTTTTCTTTGATTACATTTGCGTCGATGTCTATAAATAGGATAGTCACACCGCAACGTGTTCCTCCAATGTCAACTGTTGAAAGCAAATATTGGCACGGTTTTTTGCATTTTTCTCAAAGCAAATGCAAGACACATAGGAGTATATCATCCATTTTTGACTGATGAGGTTTTGACTGGGCAGTGGATCCAAGCGGTCATAAAGACACTAAGTGACCTGTGAAAACATAAAATAAAGTGTTATTCTATACGATTAAAGTGGACAGAGAATCGAAGTAGATAGTTGTGGGAAACTTACTTCATGCTCCTTCATATTACTAAGAAGATTCTTGTAGTAATCCACACTCTTTATTTTTGTTCTTCTTCTGCATTCTGGGGATGGAATCATGTGGTTATCTATAAATGTTAATTTTCTCTCGGTTTTGAATGAACCCTATTTATGTATTTGGAGATTTTTATGTTTTTTGCTACATTAAAAAATGAATATGTATGGTCTCTATGAAATGAAAGTACGTAATGTTAGCCATGAAATTATTTATGTTGGGCAGAATAGATTATGTGCATGATTGTAAGATCGTGATTTATTTGTAATGAAAATTGGCATTGGTTGTGCACTATAATTGACTTTGGCATTGTCGGATATCACTTATGAAATTGTGTCCATTCTTATACATAATTATAATTATTATTATCATGTTATCCTTTTCTGTTAATCAAATATTTTGTCCAATGTAATTGTATGGTTACCCATGTCAAAGATTTAGTTTGTTTATGCACGAGTAGAAACAATGGACTTATTTTGGTTGAACAAGTCATTATCTTTATCAATTTTTCAAATAATGGAATGAAGTGCAATATGTGCAGGGTTTTCAAAACCCAATAGTCTTTTCTTTGCAAAGTCAATAAGCATAAAACATACAACTTAAAATTAATTGTACAATAAAATTTTATCTTTAAGAATGCAATATGTTTTGACCATTAAGTTCAATGTTCTAAAACATGGAAAACAACACTTAAAGAAATTGATGTAATTTGGCAGTAAATTATCGATTTTTTTGGAATTAAATTATTAAAAAAATTGTTAATCACCAAAGTGGTCAACTTGTATTTTATTTAATTTCTAATTTATACTAATTTATTTAAATTGCTCATTTAATGGATGCTAAGTTTATGATTATTTATGGGTTAATTGAAAGTTCATTGTTATAAGACATTTCTAGATCACCCAAATGTTGATTAACTAATGTTATAACTAATGGACAATAAAGTTGGTAATGTTGCTTCAAAAAATAAAGTTGGTAATGTGTGTGCATTATTATTTTCATTATTATAAGACATTTCTTAATCACCCAAAGGTTGATTAACTGATATTATAACTAATGGACATGAAAGTTGATAATGTGTGTGCATTATTATTTTTATATATATATATCCAAAGATAATGAATATTTCTAATTGATGCATATGTCATGTCAATTAAAAGTTAATAGCATCATTATGATTATGGTCGTGTATTAGAGAATCTCCCAAAGAACATTAATATGCATAAAATAGTTATCTTTAAATCTGAATTGTATGTTTTGTAACTCAAAGCACTAATGTTGAACAAGTTTTCCGACAATGGTATCTCAAATTCAATGATAACATTGTGCTCTTCGAATTTAAGAAAAACAATATTGATCAAAGTATATATCCAAAGGTCAGTGGGAGTAAGGTTATCATTTTAGTTTTGTATGATGATGCTATTTTGCTTGCAACTTATGATCTTGGTCTATTACGTAAGACTAAGATGTTTCTCTCTAACAACTTTGAAATGAAAGATATGGGTGAGACATTTTTATGTGATTGAAACAGAAATATTATGTGATAAGTCATAATAATTGTTAAGTTGTTTCTGAAAACATATATCAATAAGGTTTTAGAGAGATTCAAAATGGATAAATGTTAAGTATATATTGTTCCAATAAGAAAGGAGGTAAATTTAGTCTCATGCAATGCTTAAAGAATGAATTGGAGCAAAATGATTGAATATTCAGATTTTTTTCTGGCTAGGATACAAGAAAGTTAACATTTAGAAATGTGTATCTTTTGGCTGAATGGTCGATATCATGAAAGAGTGTGAATCAGTTTGTCATTTATGCATCCACTATGAATGCTGAATTTGTGGCATGCTTTGAGGCTATAATTCAGAAGAATTGGCTACAAAACTTTATTTTAGGACTTGAATTAATCGACAATATTGTCAAGTCGCTGAAAATTTATTGTGATGATTTCGTATCAATCTTCTTCTCTAAAAACGACAAGTATTGTAAGGGTGCTAAACAATGAAATTGAAATACTTTGTTGTTAAAGAAGACATTTAGAAACATATAGTGTCAATTGAACATATTAGCACAAATTTTATGATTGTTGATCCATTGACGAAAGGATTACCACCGTAAGTTTTGGTGGCCATGTTTTTTTTTTTTGAAATTTGAAACATGGGTGTTATATATAATCATCATGACTCTTATTAGTTATATTCTTAATTATGACGAATGATGGAACCAATGCATGTAATGTTTGTCGATGAACATTATGATTGATGTACGGTTAAAGTCACACGAGTCAAGTGGGAGAATGTAAGAAAAATTTAATTATTATAATTAATTTATGATGACTCATGTGAAAGAATGCAAACATACATATAAGGATGCAAAAGTTTATGTGAAATAATGCAAATATTTATATGAAATGATGCACATATTCGTGAAGGGGTGCAAGTGAATTTTATAAAAATATGTAACTTGATGGAAGTTACTAACTAATTCAATGTCTACGAGTTCTGTCTCTTCCATAAAAGTTTCTCCGACAATCAACCATCAAGACCAAATCGTGAGAAAGAACAAACGGAAAAGAGATAGATTGGGAATTAGAGGATTGTGGCTTCTACTTTCTATCATCATGGGTGAAGGTACACCGTTTAATGTCTTTATAATGTGAGAATCATATAATGTATAATTTTCTTGAATGTAAACATGAATGTAAAAACTATAACATACAATATAATAGAACAAACAAAGTTGTATTCCCATTATATACTTGAATCTAGCTTCTTCTTTAAAATGAGTGCCTTAATTCAGAGAGTAAGTAAATAATATCTTAGGAATAAATCAAACATGATAAACTATAGATAGTTGAAATATCATTAATGTTTTTTTATTTTACCGATTGCTCTTTTTTTTTCCGTTAATCCAAATCCTATATTTAGAAAAAGTTGCACTGCTTTAAAGTTTCCATGGTCAGAAAGTGGCTGAGAAATAAAAATGGTAATTGGTCCTTCAGATAACGTTATCTCATATGATGATAGATCATGTCCCATGTACGACTAGATAACACAAACTAGAAACACTTTTTCTTTTTATCTTTTTGGATCAATTTTGCTTTAGCCTTTAGGGCAGTGTACGAATTAGTTTGCACATGTCTACACTAATTTTCACTTGCAAATCTATGTAAATAGATGTTTAAAATATTTTTTTAGCAAAGATGTTTAACAATATTAACTAGCATTAAATTGTTATCTAATTGTTATCTATACATGTATCTTCTTTATGGTAGCTAGCTACAAGTGGCGGTGGGGGTGGAACATGGTAAAGCAACAATTATCTGAGATGATGTATATATCTTCATCAAAAAAAGACATACAACTTTTCTTGAACTTAATAATTAATTCCACTTGCACCAATAAGGGTGATTGAAAGATGAGCATCTTAACATAGTACTAGTATCATATCATTTGCTCTAACAAACCAATTGTGGATTAATTTCATAATCAACTCAATGTGAAGAAGCTTTTGGGGAGCCAATTATGGTTTACCACCAAATAATTAATTCCATTATTTAACCGGATAAAACTGACACAAAATCTTTACATAGTATTAGTAAGTTTTCCTAAACTAGACCATAGTAGCGTTGAAATGGACTGAACCTATGTTTCCAAAACATCACATTTAATAATACTTTTCAATGTCCGTGCACCGACACTCTACGGTGTTCTAATGTCAGACACGCGATTGTATTTGATACTCGTATGACATCTGTACAATGCATGTCAGATAACTTAGAAATGTCCTAAAAGAACAATTTTTCTTTGCTTCAACACACCTTGAACCAATATTATCGACGACAGACCCTGGTGGAAACCAAAAATCTGACATACCGGTCAACATATGTCACCATCATCTCTGAGTATGGCGTTGTGGCGCTACCATCTTTACAAAATTGGTGATGGCAGAAACCCGCCACCAATATCTTCCATGGCCAGTATTTGACAACACTGCCTTGGACATTCAGAGACATCACAAACCTAATTACGGTAATAATGGACACATAAAAATATATAACAAAAAAGTTTTAAAACTAATATAATTGTGGCTTAATTAGATAATTAAAAATTCGTACATATGCACGTCTTTTCTATAGTATTCAAGGATGATGGTTAATGACTCAGTTAAATATCTTAAATTTGATTGCGTCATTTTCAGTTTTTCAGTAGGAGATGGATAGATTTTAGGTGAAATACTAGCAAATCTTGTTATTAATTTTTTTTTTATTAAACAAATTGTTATGCATCTATAAATTTTCATTCTCAATTATTATATTGGTGTCGATATCCTATATTTTTAACATTAATAGTGTTGACGTGTTTGGGTTGGTTCCAATTTGTTAAATATCTTTAACGGACCAAATACAGATTTTTTTTTCCTTGTAAAAAAACGTTTTCTGTTTGGTGTTGCATCATTCATCAGGAGAGTGTCAAACCTTAACTTCTTGGATAACTGTTGAACTTTCTTATCCCTTCATATAAGTTGGAAAGTAAGAAGAAAAAAAAAACATAACATTTTCTACCAATCATTGTCATTTTTGAAAGGAAACCAAGAAACAAATACCACTCAAATTTTCAAGCTTATTAAATTATCTTCCACTTAATCAGCAACTGCTTAGGAGTTCTCTAAGGACATTCACCTCACTCCCCAATGCTCTGTACTAGCAGCTGTGACTAATTCATCTTTCAATGTAACTTATGTAAGCTTGCCTAGTACTATAAAACTGTTTCATGGTATGTTCTAGGAGAGGACTCAAACCCCTAACATACATGTAAAATTAGTCCAAACTCAGAAGTCAGTTCCAATGTGACCATTTACTATCATTTATCAATGTGCAAAGTATGAATGCTTACAGAGTAAGAGTGAGTGGGTTACATATTATTTTTTATTCAGTGAAGCAAGCTTTCACCACATTCTAAAAACTACAGGATAACCTAGCTTTGACTACAGATAAGGAAGGGCTGTACAGTGATGGCAAAATAAATCAGGTAGGGAACACACCTTGGCATACAATTTTACAATTATTTGCGAACTACGAAAAACATGATATAATCAGTTACTTTCAGAAAGGAGGATAAAGCAGGAGATGGATGCAGTTCAGTCCAACCATGGAGTGGAGTCCATTACAGTTGCTATTGATGTACGCATTTTCTTGAAATTTGTCGCTGGACACCCACTTGGCCACGGAGGTGCACATATATCAGCAGTCTCTGCCATAACATTATCAGGAAAATTTCAGGTAACATTTAGCTACAAATCAACAGCTCCTCTCATGTTGTACCGAACAAGTTTTGTCAGGGTGCAAAACAACAATCTAATTGGCTAATAGAATTTTATGTAATTGGGAAAAGTGGCCGAATCAGCTTGTTCAAATGGTTGTACCCAAAGTTGTCTTGTTAGGTGAGCACGAGCTGAGTATATATACGGCAACAAACTATCTAATAGTCAACATGAGTAATAGGGCTCAGACTTTAATATTACAGTTGCAAAATTCCTAATTAACATTTTTTGAGCTTCTCCGCGTCACAGGTAGTTCAAGAACAACTAAGAAGTAGCACCGTTCTGCCTCCCTGACATACTGGACTTCGCCATTCATTAACTTTATAATCTTCCTGCTCATGCTCAGCCCTAAGCCTTCTTGAGTCACCCACCGACTGTTATGGAACATGTCTTGAATCAATTCAGGCGGAAGACCTTCACCAGGACACACCATCCTTCACAATAAAAAATGGAAATAAAACACTGTTAGATACGGTTCAGATATGAATAAATAACAATGATAATTCTATGGTATTTGGGAGATTATTGCATAATAATAAGGGAATGCACGTGATGTATTATTATTGATATAGGAAAGTAACTGCGGAAAAGTAACCAACCTCTAGGAATTAGAGAGTCTAGTCTCTCCCAAACCAACCCACATACAAAATACCCAATGCCCTCTCCTTCCCTATCAGAATATATATAAAATTCTGACTACTTAGCAGTTACATGGAAGTTCCGCTGATAGCAGTTACTGCAGATGTAACAGTTACTAATTTGATAGTATACTAAATACAATTTACTAATATTATATAACTTCTGTCCTTAGGAGTCCTATTATTAACACACACAATCCCTGCAAATTTCAGGATAACAATATATACAGGTTTAAATTATTCAAATATCGCATGATCATACTGGTAATTGTTAGAGAAGTTTTGATGGGCATTTATATTGTTCACAAGTATTTAGATCGGGGTACTCCATCATAATTTATACTCCCTCCGTCCCTTTTTATAGGAGTAATTTACAAAAAAGTTTTGTCCCTAAATATAAGACCATATACAAATTCCTAGATGCATTGATTATTCTTTTTCCAAATATACCCCTTATAAATACTACCAATTTGTCTTGGTATTTGAAAAGTTAACATTAAATATATATTTAATTAAGGGTAATCTAGTAATAGTCACACACATCTGAGACAACTTTATTACTCCAACAACTTTTCTTAATACATGTGATTTTTGTAAACTACTATAAAAAGGGACAGAGAGTATTCCACATTGAGAGGTGCTAAGAACGCTCTCTTTTCAACACTCACTCTCCAATTGGATTAAACCAAAGTGGGTCTCACCACTTTATGTGGGACTTATTTCCAAAGTGTGGGACCCACATTGATTTAGCCCAACAAGACAGGAAGTGTTGGAAGAAAGTGTTCCTAGCACTTACCTTCCACATTAACTAAGACTGGATTTGAACCCGAGGTTCTTATAAAGGTTGTAATTGTCATATCTAAGTGCACACCACTTATTTGAGGAAAAAATAATAATGGAAGTGACTTGAAAGTCATGCCTGCATACCTAAATTCAGCATGCAGAAGAGTGAGCCCATCTGAAATTTGTTTTATTCTTGGAAATACATGAATCTCTACCCAACCATCTGGAGATGGTGCATAGCGCACCACATTCATTAAGAAATCTGCCAAGACTTGTTGAATCCTCAATTGATCACCATAAACAGCCAATGTCTTGATTTCTTCAGGAATATCACGAATCAAATGTAAATTTCTTTCTCGTAGCAATAACATTACTTGGCTAACAACTGCATTTATGACATTCTCGAGCAAGAATTCCCGCTTTTCAAGCTCCAGGGACCTAAATAAAAAAGAAAAGAAATACATGAATCTTGCCTTCCTCTAAGTAAGTTTAGAAGGACATTAAAGCATGGGTGCACACTGAAGATAACATAGAAAGGACACAAAACATGAGAGGATCAACCAATTAGCAAAGTATGGTTAACATGGAACGACTTGATATTTGATATTCACTTCACATGATGATGCATAAAACCTACATATCCTAGCCAAAAGGAACTACATTAGGGTGTTCGCGGTTTGGTTTGGTTCAGTTTTGAGGCTAAAAGTCATCCGAACCGCAAGATAAAAAAAAATGCGGTTTGGTTTGGTTCGGATGACTTCTAAAATAAAATCCGAACCAAACCAAATCAAACTAATGCGGTTTGGGTAGGATCGGTTTGTGCAGTTTTTATCGAGCAAATACAATTTTTTGTTTTCAGCATTAAAATCAAGTTAAATAGTTAAAATACAACAATATTCCCAAAACATAAACCAAATTCAAAACGTGTGCAAAAAATAATCTTATTATGTAAGAAATGCAAATACTAAGATTTTATCATTCTCTAAAAGTTCAAGTAACACATAAACATATTTTTGAAATAAAAAGTTAAGAAGAAACTTAACAAGAGAAAAAATATGTCATTTTATAAAAGTTTCCATTGAGTTTCTATGAATATTGGTCTAAGTGACATATGTTTAACTAATGTTTTCCGTATGTTGCGGTTTGGTTTGGTTTGGTTCGGTTATAAAACAAAAACCGCAAACCGAACCAAACCATGCGGTTGAGTAAAAAAACGATCCGAATACATCCGAACCAAATGTGGTTTTTTGCGGTTTCGGTTTGGATTGGTTCGGTTTGCGGTTTTTCTATTGGATTGGTTCGGTTTTGAACACCCCTACAACTACATATGTTCACCATAGAGGTAAAATGAGATTGATTCACATCATTGTCAATCATGTAAAACCAGGTATTTTGATGGCTACAGATAATCAAGATATGGTAGATGTTGCTGTTTGTTATCAAATCAAGAAAAAACTTCACTTGATAAACAGCGATACGGACAAAGCCAGTCAGAAAGAGCTTCTAAAATAAACTACCTTGTGTTTGCTGCATAAGGTAAATTTCACACTTTGGGAGGAGAAGAGAATAATAATAATAATAGCATAAGGGCAAATTCTTAAAAACATCATAAGCTGTGATTCTTTAAACTCAGTTAGATGAACAGTATGAAAAGGACAGAAAGCTACAAATGAACTAATTAGATCAAACATACATGATTAAAAACAAGGTAAAGTTTGTGTAACTAAAATTCGAAACAGGAAATGGAAATAAAAAACGTTTCTCAAACCAAATAGGTCATGTGGTATTCTTCCACTCTATGTGTAAGAATATCCGACAAACAAATCATAAACATCTAGTATTGGAAATAATCACAACTTTACATGGTCATTTTGGTTCTAGGACGGTGCGGCAACAATGTCCAACCCTATTCTTCCTACCCTAATCTGATGTGAAAGTACCATTTATTTTAAAATCTGGAGTTGTGTAACATAGCTTTCAATTGTTAGTCTGTAGTTCGTCATGCTTCAAGCCTAGGAGGCTTTCACATGAATGATGCTGGATTTATAGAGCCAAATTATACAACTCTAACATTGCCTTCTAGAACAATCAAAATATTTTAAATGATTGCTTAGAAAACTCACCCATCATCGACGCTGTCAAGATCAATGTCCCGTATTATCTTTAACATTTGCTTTTCACAAGCAGCGCTAGTCTCAAGGAGCTGCTTTTGTTCATCAGTCAGGCATGTAGACTCCAGAAGAGAGTTTGTAAAGCGTATGCCACTCAAGGGATTCTTTACTTCTTGACAAATATAAGCTAACTCTTTCATCCTAGCAAAGCAACTACTATCCTGTTGTCTCTGGACTGTTAGAGCCTGTTGAAGTTCAGGACTCACAATTTGCAAAAAGCAAAAAGCGCCAATGATCTGACCATCCATGTTAACCCTCTTATTTGCGGTCAAGAAAGTCTGCACATACTTTCCATGCCTGTCAACAAATGAAAATGGGAATTTGTCTGTGTCTTGTCCACCAAGTGCATTGTGCAAGACAATCATGAATTTTGTCATAGCATCTGAACCCTTCAACTGACAGAAACTACCAAAAACCTCTCCCACCAACAGTTTGCCAATTAC